>AP028438.1:13709455-14309455 GCA_036509395.1 Antheraea yamamai
ACCTGGTACTTTAATGGGAAGCCCTTTAAATGTATTATTAAAACTGAAAAAAAAAGTTTTATTATTATTATTAATGATTTTCATAAATATTAAATTAAACATAAGTGATCTCTTCTGGTCAATAAATTATATCTTATTGAATTACAGGATCCACAATCCCCATAATCAATCCTAAATAATACACTTAATTAATTTATGACAAATTATAAATTTCATGGCTTCTAAAATGATAATAGATTTGCCATTGAAAACTTTTCGAGACTCGAAACCGATTTAAAAACTTTAAATGATCACACATTTTTGGACCCTAACTGCCACTCTAACGTGACTGGTTTATGATAATTTCTTTACATATTATTGTAAACTGACTTGGAATTTTACTTTTCTTTCTACATCTCGCTTGCCATAAAGGAACCTTTCTCAAATCCAAAATCTGATATTTAACGTTACGATGAAAGACTAAAAGATTTACAAGGAAGTAAATATTGAAACATAGAGGAATTGAATTATGAGGGCAGATACCTGGGAAACTGATAAAACTAATTTATATTTGGTAATTAAAGAAGATAGAGAGGAAAGTTAAGTCACAACGTGGGGCTGTACAGGTAAATTGTTTTGGAAGATCTGATCAGTGATGACCTGGAGAACGAGTGGAATGAGTGTTACATGTCAAGAAGCATTAGCAGAAGGGAACAAGGATTGTTTAACGCACATACATTAGGCATACTTGAAGGAACTTCTGACACAATGGCGTGGTGATTAATTTTCTCATAGCATTTACCTAATGGGGCTTGAAACCCTCGACCAATATATGTAGTTTCAACATATGAACATTGTGCCTTAAGAATTATATTACTATGATAAACCTGCTCTGGAACAAGAACCTTGAACTGGAAATGGGCTTTTATTGATTTCAGGGAATATAAGAAAAAAGCCTGTCGCTATATTAAGATGGACATATTTTTGAATAGACAAGGATCCTAAGTCCAAATTGTCATTCTTTTTTTTAAGATTGTGTGTGACAATGACCACTTCAGACTGAGACCTCTCTTCACCAAATACTATATTTCAGTTGAATAAATTTATAGACGTATGCCACATAATCTAGTGTGAAGTTAAAAGGTCACCTATGTGTTGGGATAGAATGCTCTTGTTGTAGATTTAGGCTATGCAAGGACATAAAAGTTTTTATTGAAATATGTAACTTGTGATTTACATTTTTTTTCTGAAAAATACTATATTCACTTGGAAAAAAGAAGGTATCAGTATAAAGTAAAATAACTGAAATCAAGTAATAACAAAAATATAAGTGTTATTATTACATTACAAAATAATTTTGTCCAGCTCTAAGTAGAAATTAAAATAACAACTTTGATGTATGCTGCAACTTATCATTATTGGCTCTACATTGGGTAGCATAACTACTATCTCAGTTAGCCTTGATACATATTTTCGAAACATTTTGATTTGTATACACAAATTATAAGTTCACTAATTATTTTTACTTTTTATTTTTAATTACAATTTTTATAACAAAATATAAGTAATCTGATCCTTTAGAAAAGATGGAACCATGATATATCTACTTTATTTTATTGAATATATTACCTTGTTGGTGTGGTTCCTTCAATGGGTTTGAAATAGCATAATTCCTGTTGCATTGAGTCTGCACTACCAGTCTCCTTGTTTCTGGTTTCAGGAGCAGTGATCTTCGTTTTTCTAATTCCAGAACATGGCAATGGTAATGACACTAACAATGATGGTACAAAAGATTTATTCTTATTTTTATCTTCACAGCCCTTTTCAATATTACATTTTTGAACTTCTTCTTCCTGTTAAATATTAATCTGTGGTGACCAATCAAATTGAACTTTGTTTAAATTTGAAATCTCAAAGATGGAACTCCAGATCCAGAATGATAATCAAAGTTTGCAAAACTTTGTTAGTTTTCTACTAAAGCATGAGGGGCATTCATTATCACTACATATTATAAAACAAGGTCCTCTGCCCCATCTGTCTATCTGTTCACGATAAACTCAAAAACTACTGAACGGATTTTCATGCGGTTTTCACCAGTAGATAAAGTGATTCATGAGGAAGGTTTAGGTATATAATTTGACAAGTTTTTTTTTAATAATCAGGGCGGGACAACGTCCTCCGTGCTTGCTAGCATAAATTATAACAAAGTATACCTCTACAAATTATAACTAACCTTATAACAGAAAATTATATTTTGAGTTTTTATTGTATTACCAAAGACCATTAATTAATTATTTTAACACATATATTGAGCATTTACCTTGACATTTTCCCCATTTTCTTTATTCCATATACTCGAGGTAAGTTGAATCTTCTTGTCAATTAAAGTTTTGATTATCCTGCCATATTTTGGAACTATTTCAGGAGATCCTATACAGGCTGATCTACTTGTTATTGTTTGCTTGGTAGTACTGTCTGCATATTTATTGTCATCATCATTAGTGAGGACACCCCTAAAAAAAGCATGAAATCAATACAATTATATTAATAATCGCACAACTGTCATGAAAATCATTGACCCTACTTGAGTTCAACTAGAACTACTTAGTAGAAACTATTACTACTTATTATAAAGCGAGTTCTACTTAGAACTGTAATGTCTTTTTGGGTATTATTCCAATATATCATAAAGTAGCACATAACTCATATATAACATTACATGCTTTATATACATACAATATATTGTATGTACAGAGGAAAAAACAGCACCACAGCAAGAAAAGACACAGCATCAATGAACACATGTTACTTACAAAAATCAGTTTCTCTTAAAACTTTTTATTAAACAAAGATATTGTGATAATTTTAGATAAGAACTAAAAATCTGAGAAATAAAACTAAAGAAAAATTTATTTAAATCCAACCAATACTTTTTTCATGATGTATAACAGCAAACCTCTTTCAATACTAAAGTAGTAATATGATGAATCTTAAAGTGATTTAATGGAAAAAAATTGACTTTTCATATTTCATCATAAGAGCATTCAATCATTGACATTGGAACATTTAAAGTCACCACGAAACCCTAAATGTTATATGGATTATATTTTCAATATATTTTTGCATATTTTTTATACCAACCTTTTTCAATAAGTGGAAAACAAGCTACATGCTTGATGTTACTGCAATACTGTAACCTACAGTGATGTAACAATCAAAGAGATCAGATTGGGTTGATTTGAAATATTGAATGTGTACATGTGTGTGTATAGTTATATAGTGTTTATTTGGTACATAAATTTACCACCAGAATAATGACAATGCAAACTTTCGAGTTATGTTGTAACCTGAGCCCACTAAATTATTTTTTAATGCTTTGGCAATTTTAGCAAAATTTTGACATTAAAATTTTAATCAACCTAATTCACAATTTAAAACTCTATTATTATGAAAATGTTGAACCAAATGTCATGCATACTTGAAGTGCAAAAATATTAAGGTTCATTAGGTCCGTTCCCTCGTAATGGAGCCCTTGAGTGTGCTGCTCGCGCGATACAGTGACACAAAATCTTACCTCACTGCAACAACATTACACATATCACCTCCACACATGTGCACGCATACACGATTACATATAAAAGTGGAAGGGTTTTATTTTTTTTCCCTTATAAAACTGAAATAGTTTAAAAAATTATCTGATACAAAATATATATAAGACTTGTTGAGGTATGTATGCTTGGTACACATATGTTTCAACAACTCATATATGTATGAATAGTTAGCTAGCTAGTTAGTTAGCTTAGGTTAGCTCAGATAGGTCGTGAATTGCATTTATCAGGCAACAGCCCAAGCTGAGGTGTACCGGGCACCCTTGTGCTAGTTGCCCAAATAAAATCGGCTGAGTGCCTACAGCGCTCGCCTTAATAGCCTGGTGAAGCTGACAAGACCTTGCTAGGTCAATAGTGTAGTCAATTCGAAAAAATATTAAGGTTCATAAAAACAGGACTTTAAATTATTTTTATAACAATACAAGTATTATAGAGTACAAGTTATACATGAGTAACTAAGTATATTTAAGGCTTTTTTATAAGTAAAAAATAGCTTTAATATAGCTTAACATATATCATCATTCTATTTTTGTTGACTGCTTCTTTAGGACAGACAATAAACTGCAATTTTCAGCTCAATGCCATTCCTATAAACAGTTTATTTTTCTATTTAACCCTAAATGATGAGAGATAGAAGCTTACTTACTCATTATCTTTTGATGTATGTAATTTTGCCAGGTAACTATCAATTTTAGTGGCTTTAAGCTTCGGTTTATTTGCATCTCTTGAGTTTTGCTTCCTTAATGTATTTGGGGTAGGTATACTTGTCTTAAAATGATTATTCTGCATCTCATGTGCTAATCTTTCATCTTGTTGTAAACTTTCTAGATACTTTCTGTGAGCTTCCTCTTCCTCACACTGAATTTTTCTAAACAACATACAAAATTTATTGTTTATTTTAATAATAAACACCTATAAAACAGCTGTAATACTTATGTTCTAAATACAGTGTAAACTCTATATATAAACATTCAATGATAACAACAAACTTCTTAAAATGTCAAAATTACTTAACTTTGGTTAGTTTACCATATTTTCTATACAATGGTACACTCTATATAGCATCCTACTCACTTTAAATTATGACTACAATATGGTATTATTAAGCAGTACTTTCTAAATTCCCAAATTAGTTAGAACTGGAGCTGTGTACGTTCTTTTGTTTGTTGTTTTGTTGCTTTGTTATCTAGTGTGAGGTGTATTTACCTGATGTACCAAAAATTCTAAGAAGTTTTCTGTTTTGTTTGTTGTGTTATTAATTTGCACATGTTTGCCTCGGCCACTAGGTTATCGTTAGGTTATTACACATTATCATAATCTTAATTGCTTACATACTGTTAACTTTACGTTTGTAAAATTTGCACTATATCATTACATAGTATAAAATAAAGTCCCCTATGGTGTCTGTCTGTTCGCGATAAAATCAAAAACGACTGAACGGATTTTCATGCGATTTTTACCAGTGGATAAAGTGATTCTTGAGCAAGGTTTTAGTATATAATTATAATTTGTCAAGGATTTTTTAAAATCAGGGCGGGACAACGTCTGCCGGCCACGCTAGTTAGAAAATAAATATTAGAATAGTAAAATAATATCAATTTTGTTTTCATTCCAGTTAACGAGAACTCTCTATAACACCAACAAATGCACAATCCTTTAAGTGTCGTTATATAGAGTTTACACTGTAATTATGATTCGAGCAAATATGGAAAGGAAGACTGCATAATCTAGATTGGTTTATAATTAAAGATAACTATTTTACAAGTATTTTCAATTATGAGGTCTTGAAAGCTTATTTGGAGGACAAAGTGGAATACAGTTTTCTAGGAAACTTCTTAGTAAGAGTTCACTGTAATCTATATGGAATAAAAGCTCTATATAAACAACCTCAAACAGGACTTAAATCCTGAGGCCAGTCACAAAGAGTTTCCTACTCCTTGTTCTGATTTAAAAGTACCACACATTACAGGTACCTCATATTCAGAGCATACACTGCCAAACATATCCTTACAAGTAAGACAGCAGTACAAGCAATATTGCTTTGCAGTAGTTATAATATCTCGGTTGTAGAATGGTATACTTCTAACACTCTTAATAACATATAAATAATAATTTGACTGACTTTATTAACAAAGTGGTTTCTTCTATATGTTTCTCCTCAAGCTTCAGCCTTTCTGTTTCCAGTTTTTTCAACTCGGCTTCATACTCAGACCTGATTTCACCAGGTTCACTTAATCGAAATGATGGGTTTTCTGCAATATTTAAACAGTATATGAGAAGACGTGAGATGTACCCATTTTATGCAATGAAAGTGTAAATTACACCAATCTGTATTTTATTTTATCTAAAAAACAAGACTTTCCTAAATTACATTTTATGGATTCCAAATTTATTATTGATTTTGAAAATTACCAACCTTCTGGTAAATTTATATCGTCTCCCTTAATTTTAATATCGATCTCAACGGAAAATTTGGACTGAATGTAATTCCATAATTGATCGTTTATTAAATTCTTTTGTTTTGTTGCTCTTCTTAACCAAGATCCAATCCGTAATCGACATAGAGGGCAACATAAAGCATTATTTTCTACACTCCCGTTGAAACATCGGTAACAAAAAGCGTGAAAACAAGGTAAGGTAACAGGTTCAATTAAAATAGATTGACAAATGGAACAAATAACATCTCCCAATTCTAAATTTGCGAATTTTAATAACTTATTATTAATTTTAGACAGCCGCTTCTTTGACTTGGCCGCCATTTTTGACAATCGCAAATATTTTTAGTTTTTGTTTCATACTCTATGGAAGATCGTTTGACTTGGTTACATGGTCTATATACTTTTGCCTTTTCCTTATGATTGAAAGAACAAGAACCAAAACAAATCTCTATGAAAACACCATAATCGCAAATGAAGTCAAGTTTTACATCAATCTTGTCAGTTCAGTTCCCTTCAAAAAATATAATAAAGACAAATAAAAGTAATTTGTTCGGTCAGAGGACCGTTATCACAAATCCAGTAGCTTACACTTTTTCGTCAATTGCAATACATATTCACAGATAGTATTCAAATTCAATATGTTTTTTTTTTTTTTTTTTCGAACTGACTACGCTATTGACCTAGCAAGGTCTTAACAGCTTCACCGGACTACCAAATTCAATATGGCAATGTAGGTTGTTTATATTTTGTACAGATTATTTACCCTCCCTTCCTTTCCACCCCTTCAAATCTCGCTCACTGTATAATCCGTGTAATTTTATTATCTATTATTTTTTAACAGCAATAACACGTAGAAAAAATTAAATCAAAAAGTTTGATTTAAATGTTTTAAGAAAAATGTTCATTTATTGGAAATGAGTTGTAAAACAGTGAATCATAGATTATATTTACAAAAATGGTAAATGAAAAACAAACCTTTTTGCCATTTTATATCACGGTAATTGATGTTGGGTTGTTGTAATGATAGTTGGGTTGTGAAAACTACTAATAAGATACATACCAATGAAATTCAATGTCATCCACGTATTTAGAAAAAACAGTTTACTCGAATATGTCTCAAATATTCATTACAAAATTGCAATATAACTCTTGTATGATTTAAAACAATAACAAGCAAATTTGAAAGAAATTTTCACCAGCTCAGCTTAGAGTTTATGTAAACGGCAGCCATATAAATTAATTTATATATAAAAAGGTTATTGTAATATCACCCTTTTACTAACATTCTTTGCTCGTTTTTTATATACTCGCTTGTATACTTCGATCAACAATAACTAGATAAAGGGTCACGTACAAAATCGAAGCTAAAAGCTGTCCGCGTAAATATATACTTATGTGTAACTATTTGTTTACTAAGGGAGAAAAAAAGTTTTAAAACAGTTTTAAGTTCAACTTAATTACAACCATGACACCTTGTAATAAAGTCACAAATGTTCAAAATATTATCTAATACTTACGATAAAACGAGCAAAGCAATAAATTACTCGCCTCACATATGAAAAGACAACATAAACAACATTTAGTGTGAATTCAACCTTAACATGCAATAGATAAAGTACTTTTTCCCGTTATTATGCGTGGTTGAAGAGCCTTGGCCAAACATTTATACTAGAGGTATAAAATCGGTAATTTTATTCAAAATTTGATATTATTTGTTAGTTTAAAGCTTAAAATATAACTTATTCAACATGTATTTAGTGAAAGTAAGATACTCCGGCCGTTAAATTGCTTTTTCGGGTATTATTTTTGAATACACTGCGGCATGTGAAAAGTGCTTACATTGGCTGTGTTTCAAACAAACTAAACAAAATAAAAGCTCACATTTCAAGTGAGCTGTAATTTACCGAGACGTATTTTTCGCGCCGACCCGTTATCTAATTATTATTGATCGAAGCTCATATATATACAATAGAAAGACATTGAGTGAGAAAGTCGTACAGATGGAGAGGGACGAGATCATTACGATTTTTTCTAACGTGACGATTTCTACTTGGTAGGAAGTGTCGCTATCGGTTATCAGATTAACGCTAAAGATTAAAGAGCAATTGTTGTAATCCGATTGCAACAAATTTGTAAGTAACGATTGCCATTCACTCTCATAATCAATCTGTGCAGTATTATTAGAATTTAGAAATTTATATTTAGGTTCTTGTGGAAGAGGTGATTTTGTGCTTTCAAGAAAATACGTGCCATAACAATGCTGGTTGAGCCTAATCCACTGTTTACATGTTAATGAAAGTTTTACACAATCTTAGTCTTTCAACACAATAGTTATCGTGATATTGATTTCTATAATTTTATTACATAAAAATCTTAAATTTATAAAAATATGTATCTATTAATCGATTAGGTTATTTTTTTTCTGTTAATGCAACACAAAATAAGGTGTACCAATTACAAGTACCAACCTTCCGAACGCAATGGAAGCCATGTTGATATTTTCTTTCTTTTTTCGTCATGTACCGACTCACATGTATTTGAGAACGAGAAACGATTACGAAGGAAACCACGAGAAATATGGTGGTTGGAGGAGAATATTAGATGGTGTTCTTTTGTTCGTAGTACAATTGCTGTGTTAAATTTTAATAAATGATATTGTGTACATTTGCAAAACCATAGTAAGTTCAAGACAAGTGGAAATGTCTGCAATGCATCTAGTGGTTCATCCTTTGCCTGGTACAGAGGATCAATTGATAGACAGGTAAACATATTTTATCGTTATACTTGACTCCATTTCGTTCACGTTGTGAAATCCGACATTCCATGTTACTTCTATTTATTGAGTATGATGATTCAAATTTATTAGGCATTTGCAATTATGTTAGCCACGTTTTTTTGATTTTATTTATACGTGATATTTATTTTCTCTTGTAAAATTTCAAGAGGTATCATGTCTCAAGTTCTTTATTCAATAATATCACAATTAGATTTAGCTGTACAAGTCTATATATAAGACTGGTGACATGATTAACAAAAATTAGTTCTAGAATTTACTGTACTGTTGAGATTTTCTTTCGTGCTAAACCTAAATTTCCATGTATGACATAATTGTTTATGACTCTAAATTAATTTTTGTTGCCTCTATTATTGAACATATCAATGTTTTGTTATTATTTATTAATAGTATATCTTAAAAATTGTTATTGTAGGTAGGGGGTATAATTTTTTTTGTAATATGATAATTGATATTTATGTAATTGTATTCAAAATATTTATATTTATAGAGATTAGGAGAACAAAAACAAAAGATTAATAATTAAGTTAGAATATTTAGCTAGCAGACCTGCTTTTTGAATAAATGAATATGAAAATCAAATAAGCTAAATTATAATATCGGTAATCTGTTATATGATATATACACTTTTTTATTATTTTAAAATTTTACTTGTTGCTAATATTCACACAAGTGTTTCAGTAATATGTAAATAAAATAGTTTCTGGGGAGTTCATGGTTGGTAAAAGCGCTATAGTTTTTACCTAATTGTATAAATGAGGGTAATGTTATTCAGTATGTCTGTTTATATATATGTATATGTCAGTATTTATGTCTGTTTCTTTTCTGATGACATATGAGATATACATTACATTACATTTGTCTTTGTTATGGAATTGACATAGGCTATAAAATTTTAATTTAGTAAATAATAGTTACATCAGATGTTGTTAAGTTAATTAATCAAATTGATAATTTATACCCTATTTCAAACCAATAACAAAGATGATAATCAGTCTAAGGACATCACGTACTCATAGTAAGGACTCATATGTCAATATCATACTATTTAGGTGTAGTCCGATGAAGCTGTTAGGCCTTACTATACCAATAATGTAGTCAGTTCAAAAAAAACTATTTAGGATAAAGTTTGTTAAAGAAAGTTTAAAGAAATAAATATATACACTCAAAAATGGTTACCCTCATTCTATAAAGTTGACTAAAAAGAATATTTTTTGTAATTCTTGTCTCATGTGCCCCTATCATGTGGAAATGTGAAACTATTGAATAAATTAAAATATCATGTGCGATTGTGGCTACTCATACTGTATATCACTAAATACATCTGTGTAATAAACATAAGTCTATACTTCAACTATTTATAATTCTTAAACTTTATTGCCATCAAAAACAATTTCTTTCAATCTATGAGCAGGAATATTATAGGCAGTATAGATTATTTAAAATTCATTGATTGTGTAATATTGTCTATTATTCATTGATAAATGACTAAAAATATCATAATATATGTCATTATAATATTTACCTATCCTTGCCACTAGTAATGTTCATAGGAAAAACCTTTTTATTGATTTGAATTATTTAAATGTTACATTGCTGTTAAATATCAAACAAAAATGTCAATATTTTTGAAAGAGGTTGTATTTCAATACTTGACACTAAAAGGAAGAAAAAATAAAAGCTTCTATTAATAATTAAGAATACAACAAAACTTGGGACAAGTACTATTTTTTTTTAATTTTCGATATTTCTAATTTAAATGTTCAGTAAACACAGTTTTATCAACTATATTGGCTTCTAATTTGCTAGTTTGTTGAGATAAAAACACTATTGAGATGGTACAGAGTTGGCCACTATAATTAGGTATTTGTAAGTAATATTGTACAACTTAGTACTTTATAGTATAATCCACTTCTAAAGAGATTTCATGAAATTCTCTAAATGATGCCCTCAAATAAATAAATAACTTATCTGGTTCACTTTCTTTAGCGCAGCATCCTCTATAGGGGTGGTCTACTCACAAATATATATGGGTTTCAAAATTTAGGGATGATATTTTAGCTGTCAGACTATGTAAAGTTATATAGATATGTCTGTAACTTTTTTTGTAAAGACATGTTTTAAATTAATTTTTATAATATTTTAAAGATTGATTATGCTATATTCCATGCTTCTTTTTAATGAAATAAAAATTTATTGAAACTTCATTGTAATAATTTTAATTTAGTAAGAATATATGTAAACACAGTAATATTTAAAATATATAGGTAAGGTCACCAAAATTATCATTTTTCTTGGAGCAAATAATATCAAAATGTCAACATCAATTTCAAGAGAAACTCAAGCCTTATAAGTCCCCTGAATTCACTATTTTTTTCAAATTGTAAGCTGTACTTAATTTATTTAATAAAAATATTAACTGAAATGTTACTCAGAACTCCCAACTTTAGGTAAAAATACAGCATCCTTCATTGACATATGTTATAATAAGATTTCTTTTTAATTTTTTTAACTTCGATAATTCTGAAGTTAAAAGCTTATTCAATATAAGATAATTCACTCCAATTTAATATGTAATTATGTTGCAAACATGTTCAATGTTACAGGTTTTATGTTAATTACAGAATATACCATAATTTTGTACATTTTTGTATGGAGCAAGCTTTACAAAAAAGTTGGGCTACTTTTTGTGTTTAATAGTGAGAATTTTGATGGCCTTACCCATATATTACACTATTTATCTCTTTGTATAGAGCAACGTAATTGCTAGAATTATGCTGGTTATCATTATTTGTTTTCTTCACTGAAACAACTTTTGTTGAAAAGATCAAAGTCCGAATTAAAAACACCATAGTTTAAAAGTAAAACAGTGAGTGTAGGGTGGCATCCTTGAGTATATGTTAGATGCATAAAATAAATAAAAAATGGATGTTCAATATATCGAATAAAATACATTGATGCTTTTTCGATATTGATTGGTTTCATGTATTTCATTTGTTTGATATATCTTACTAATTATATAAGCAATACAGATTATAATTTTTTGGTCAATATTAATACATGTTTAAATTTTTATTTCTTTATTTCACAGTAATATTATGTGATTTATTACCTGTTTATAAGACCCCATATACAATAGGTCAAATAAGTTGAGCCATTATATTGAGCAAAATAATATCAGTAGTAACTATAATCTTATTAATTAGGAAACCACCATAGCTACAGCAATTCATTTAAGATTTCTGTCATTTATTTAGTTATTGGAAAGAGGTAGGATTGACCTGCTTTAGGTATTATTGAAAACCTCTATTACATATATTGATAATGTCTTCACTTTCATGTCTTTTTGAATTATCTAATATCCTCTAATATATCTGATACCTATATTTAGTTGGTAATACTAATCTATACTTAGTTTATAGGTAAATAAACTAAGCCTAGCCAGGCTATCTAAGCTTTTGTTAGATTAGATAGTTAATACTTAAAAAGTAACATAATCGGGTAACAAACAACAGGCATAAAACTCCTACATAACTATAACATTTAAAAAATAATTGAAAAATGAATCAATATAAAAATAAAATGTTTGATATTTTGCATAACTAAATCTCTTTTGTCCTTTTTAGCAAAAACACTGTGTAATTTTCAATATACATAATATATTTTGAACTAGCTGTGCCTGCGACTTCTTCCGTGTAGAACCTAATTTAAAAACCAGTGATTAATAAAATCATTTCAATGTATTAAGTCCATGTACTTTTGGTAGAGTAGACTGATTCTAATGAAACAAAGACTAAATGGTACTCCAGGATATGCTGTATGATTTTATGTTTTATCATGAATGCAGTACTCTAGCAGTGATGCGTGTTTAAACAAATAGACAGACATGTCTAAATATTGTTGAAATGTATTTTATTACTTATTCCTAGACACCTGCAACAATTTTTTTCATAAAGATCTAAAAAGTACAGACATGTTAGATTTATATTCTTATTATATGTATAAATAAATTGCATTGTGTAAGACTGTTCACTTAAGTATTTTAATATGCTTACATATACTCCTATACCATCTCTGTTTAAAATACTTTTTATAAGCTTTAGTTTTTTAATGTGCAACATAAAGACTAATAATTGATGAAATCTATTCTGTTGTAGACTAAGAGAAGTAGCTGAGCGATGGAACAGATATGGAACTGGACCTGGATCATCATCACTTAGTACATTGAGAGGAGTACGGGCAGTAACTGCCGGACCAGCACATATAGCTTGCTTGCTTGAAGATGGGACTATATGTCGTGCTGCTTTCTCTATCATCCCTGATAGACTTGATTTAAGCAAATCTGATGCTAGTAAAAATGGCGGTAACGGAGGGGGTGGAAGTGGCGGCGGGGGAACCGGTGGTGGGAAGCAAGGAGGTAGCGGCGGAAGTGGTGGTTGTGGTTCACGCCAACAACCTCGCACTAGAGCTCGCATTATGAGAAATTCTATTCGTGCTGCACCTAGTTCGCAAGGTAATTTTTTTTTGTTTACTTATTTTTAATTACATTTTCACCATGTGATATTCATATATTTCTTGTTAGAAATTACGTAATTTATAGAACTGATCTGTTCACTTACGGCCGGTCTCAATAATCTACCTCTAGTTAAATGTAAGTAGCTATTTGAGATAGATTGTGTCTTCTAATCTATTTATGACCGGGGTGTTTCAATAACAGTATTCCTTCAAGCTTGGATAAGGCCACAGATAGATAGGATCTTCTAACTCCAGTTAAAAACGTCCCTCAGATACGTTTTGTTTCTGCGTTTAAAATATTTAGTATCATGTTTAAGATGAACATTATAAGTATATTTAATATTTATATAAATAATTATTATTGAAAAATAATATTTATTGAACACTGTTTGCTCTTGTCATTTTACAATCTACTAAAAATTCGAAACGTAAAATAACAAAACGCTATTGTTGACTAGACTTAAAAAAAAGTCGACGTGATTTGCCGCTGTTTCTGCTTTTTCTAAGAATATAGTGTCCTAATATTGTTTACATTTACATATTATAAATATATAAGTTCAGATTTTGCAAATTCAATTTCGTAATTTAATCCAGTATCAAAATTATGATCTTCAAATTCCCATCATCTGAGTCTCAATTAAATACACCAGCTTCATACAAATCAATATCATTAATATCACAAAACAAATCCATGGTTTTTTATTAAAATATATTATTTAAGAATCCTGCAATAACGCATTATCCTCCAAAATCGGGCGATAGACAAAGATCAAACAAAGGATAGTGTGACCCTCCAACAGGTAGTTTATAAGGAAAGATAGAATTCTTTATCTATCTGTCTTTATTGAAACGCAGAAACGGGCCAATAGTTAGCTGAGGTAGTTGTTTTAACTGCCAGTTATAGATAGATAGGTTATTGGAACCGGCTGTTAATTGTATCTTTAGCCACGGTTCAAGTGTCCGCCGCTGTTCAAATCGAAGCTTATTTATAAATGTACATTTACTAAATTTTCTTCATATCCAGAAATCTACTATTTTTTCAAGGTTTGTAACAGATTATTGTTGGCTAAAAATAAAAAAATACATTTATATTATTGCCTATATTTTCTGTATGCATTAAATTTCGTTTTTAATATCTCTGTATTTTCTTTCTACTAATATGATTTGCAAATAATAACATAAGTAATATGGAGATATCTTTTTGAGGGGATGGTTGTTTATTACATTTGGAATTACTCCTACTCTTTACTTAACTAATAACTTTTATAGCTATGTCCTCTTCCACCATTCTATTAATTTATGAGCTATAATTAATAAATGTAAAAAAATTAAATATTCTAATTTTCCTCCATACTCCCAAAACTTCTAGTAGTATTATGATATATCCTCAGTTCAAGTACCACAAATTGACAAGGCAGGGCTATATTTGAAGAGTATGGGTGTGTATTGCATATATACATATATGTATTTATGACCATTAAACTTCAGCTTTTTAATAATAGCGTCCCATTCTGCCTATCTGGTGTCAGTCATGGGAGAGTCATTTTATGGGTAGTACTAGATGTCCTCCGCGGCTCCGCACGCGTTTTTTTTAAATGAATTAAAGAAATGTAAAATTGTAAGTAGGTGTGTACATTACAGAAATGCTTTTTCAAAAACATTTGTAACTACGACACGCATACCATCTACTGTATTATGTTACGTGTACATTAGATATGTGAATACGAATAGTATATCGAATGGGAAGGGATTTATCATCAGCAACATACCTGGAACTTTAACCACTATATACCACCCTCGGTGCTCACTAACACTATATAAGAAAGTAATGATTATTTTAAACTATACATTATCGAACAATTTGTGTTAAATTGTTTATTATATAGATATAATATGCCCATATTGTCAATATAATTGTGTTATTCTTATACGTTGCTATAATCACTGAGTTATGTAGATGCAAACGCGGTAAATAAAACAAAATTGCCGCCAAATTGAGCAAAATGATAATATAATTCAAATTACATACATGTATTCTTGGAGTCCAGTGCAGCGCACGTCTCACGCGCTTTTACATTAAACAAATTATTTTTGATCAATTTCACACGAAAGAATGCATACGTAACAGTTCATCACTACATAGTGTAAAACAAAGTTCTCTGATCTATCTGTTTATCTGTTCGCGATAAAGTCAAAAACTACAGAACAGATTTTCATGCTGTTTTCACCAGTAGGTAGAACGGTTCACGGGGAAGGTTTAGGTATAATTTGTCAAGGTTTTCTTTTTGTTATCAGGGCGGGACAACGTCTGCCGTGCCCACTACCTTAAAATAAAATAGCTCATTAGTTACTTGTCTGCCAGTGAAAGTCCCGTGAAAATTAATTCAAGCATTTCGGATATTCCACTGCGGCTGAAAAAAACCTAAATTACTTTTTATGAGGTCTGCAATCTACCAGTGAATATCCCGTGAAAATTGGTCCAATCATTTTGGAAATATCAATGCGGACGAAGCAGCGGACAAATAAAATAGAATATGTCAACCGCTATCTGGCAGTAAAAAGTAAAATTCCCGTTAAAATCGGTCCAGCCGTTTTGGAGATTACCCGAAACAAACAGACAAAATATAATATTCTAAAAATATAGACAAAGTAAAAAAAAAATTTTTTTTTGGTCATTTGTAGCCATATCCATTCATCAAAAAGTTATTCTAATTGTACATACACAAACTTTAAAATTGGAAATAAAAGTAGTATAAACTTTTTGAATAGGAAAACAAAATAAACTTTGAAAATGTTTGCGATAGAAACTTACATAATACTAACGCTAACGAAATCTCTCAAAAGGAAAAAAGTGCCCGATTTTGAAACATTTTTCATTTGTGCTCTGCTTTTATTAGTCTTAGCGTGATGATATATAGCCTAAAGCCTTCCTCGATAAATAGGCTATCTAAAACCGAAGGATTTTCTCAAATCGGACTGGTAGTTCCTGAGATCATAGCGTTCAACCAAACAAACAAACTCTTCAGCTTTATATATTAGTATAGATTAAATTTTTATTATATAATTTAGTTCTTCCAGATTAAGCCACTGAAATCACACAGCAAACACAACACTTACAGACATCATGTCTTAAATAAATATATATTTACATAATAATCACTATTAGTTATTGCTTTATGTTAAAGTTAAATTTTATTAATACTTATAAAATTAGCCAGAGTATTGACAAAAGGAGAAAACACATACCAGAGCAAAGATTTAAAATCTTTAATTTTAAAGAAATTAAAAAAATTAAAAAAAATATGGCTGGGGTATACTTTCAGGCAAAACCCGAGCGAGTTCCGATCGGGCTGTCGTGCTGACCGGACGCGTGCGCTCTAGTGATCTCTCGATTCGTTGTTATACTCGTGTTTAGTGACGTCATCCAAACCAGTTCACGGTGTGTTTTTATTACGCGGTCGATTCTTTTCGTTTCGAGAATCTCGGGTTTCGCGGTTACTCGTTTCGGTGTCAATCGTTGTCAATCGAGTCAATCGTAACGTTCTTATCAGTACGTAGGTCAATCGTCGCGTTCTTTTCAGAACGCAGGAAACCATACTTGTCAGTACGCTCAAACCGCACTTTTCAGTGCGTTCGCCGTGCTCTGCGTGTCGTCGTCCTCCGTGGTTCGCGCTGCGTGTCGTCGCGTCGCGTAGAAGCAAGAAGTGTTAGGGCTTCCCCCTAGGCACTGTAGGTCCCCTGTGAGGCATTGCACATCGCCCACAGCTCCCTTTGATCCGGACTCGGGATAGTCCGTTAAATTCATTAAGGCGCGCCCCCCTGCCCCTCTGGCAGGGAGGTTTTGTATGTCTTCCTCCGCCCCGCTCCCCTCCTCAGGCCCCGGTATGGCCGAGTCACTTCCCCCAGAGCAAGAGCTCTCTGCCTTCCGCGGATTCGTATCCGACATGTGTCCGGATCTACTCACCGAGTATGACCGGTTCTGTCGTGGTGTCCGCATCCACGCCAACGGCGGTCCCCCGCCGAAAGTCCCGATCAACCCCGTCTTCACTATGAAGAACTCCTTCTCCCTGCTCCCGCAGGAGAGTCTGACCGCTGCTCGTGAAGCAGCCATCCCCGCCTCAGACGAGGAAGGCTCCCGTATGGAGCAGGATGACTTCATCCCAGTCGTGCGCCGCCATAAGCGGAAGCACCCTCCCACCAACTCATCCGATAGCGAAGGCCATCTGCCTTCGAGCAAAAAACGTCCCATGATAGGTGGCGCTAGTGCGCCTAAAAAGGCCCCTAAGGCCCCCCTCCCCGACAGTCCGGCTTCACCGGACGCTGCGGCTTCCGCAGCCTCGGGCAAGAAGCCCCGCCCACCTCCACCCGTCACGATCCAGGACAAGGTGTCCTGGGTTGAGATTTCTTGTTTGCTGGAAACGGCAAACATCCCCTACACCTCCGCCACCAATACCGCTACAGGTATACAGGTGAAGGTAGCGACTCCCACCGCCCATCGCGACCTCACTCGTTTCCTTCGGGACAACCAGTGGGGTTACTTCACGTACTCCCTCGAGGAGGAGCGTAAAATTCGGGTAGTTATCCGCAGAGTCCCGTCAGAACTCCCGACATGTGACATTTCCGATGACCTCGAAGAACAGAAGTTTCCTGTTCGAGAGGTGCATCGCATGCGCTCTCCGCGCACCAGAACACCATACGATATGGTTCTCGTCGTTCTCGATCGCACCCACGAAGGGAAAGCGATTTTCAACCACACGACCCTCTGCGGCCTCTCCGGCGTTATCGTCGAGCCGCCGCGCAAAACGTCTGTACCCTCGCAGTGTCACAACTGTCAGGTGTACGGACACTCCGCACGTAACTGTCGCCTGAAACCCAGGTGCGTTAAGTGCCTCGGCGACCACTCCACTAAGGAGTGTTCCCGCCAAAAATACTCCTCCGACCCTCCGAGCTGTGTTCTGTGCCGAGGCGTGGGTCATACCGCGAATTATCGCGGATGTCCCCGCGCCCCGCGCACAAAACGCCCTCGCTACCCCAGGCAGGCGGCGTCGCCGTCTAGGGCGGCCGCCGCCCCCGCCCGCCCCCGACCTCCGCCTCTCGTGTCCCGAGAGGCCTTCCCGAGCCTGCCGAGCACATCTCGTGCACCGGCAGCGTCCGTACCCGCAACTAGCGCGCCCCCCCGCCCCTACCGGGCCCCTCAGGCCCAGTGGGCTCCTAAGCCCGCGTCCCAGCCGATTCCCAGATCCCAGGCGGCTGTGCCTTCACAGGCCGACCCCGCCTTTTCTTTCTCCCTATCGAGTATTGACTACGTAGGTCAATTACTCATTTTCCATGAGATCTCGGAGATCTCTGCCTACGAAGAAACAGTCCGAAATCCGGCTCTAGGTTCCGTAACCGCGATCCATCGGTTTCCAGCCATCGCGGCTACCCTACAACGGCTCGCGCGCGCCGCCGTTAATAAATAAATAACTCATATAAGTTAGAGTAAATCCGTGTATTTACGTCTAACTTCCCCTAAAACGACCGAGTAATAATAATAATTTTTGCTATATCTATTTTTAGAATCCGGCGCCGACGCCGTTTAGTTAATTTTAAATTCGATCTTTCAATATGCGTGTTTGCGCCCACGCACGCGTAACCTTCTCTGACGCCGCCGTGAGAGAAGGATTCCTCGTTAGTTCCCGCACACATCGTGGTTCTCAGTGATATCTCGAGCCGAGGTCGTCCCCGGATGGAGCCCCCGAGATAGCACTTTCGCGATACAGTGACTCACCTACATCACTTGTACTCACACATGAGATCAACTCTCACCACACGTGCACATACATACACATGGTGGACGGGTTTGTTATTTTTCCCTTTTTCGAGCTGAATCGAATAGTTTAGCTTTCATTCCGATATACACGTACGCATTTGTGAATTATGCAATTTCGATTGCATGATTCACAAATGAATATATGTATGAATAGCTTAGAATAGTTTAGCTAGGTCAGACGCGACTTTCTCAGGTAACAGCCCAAGCCGAGGTGTGCTGTGCACCCTTGTGTATGTTACCTAAAAACCAAATCGGCTGAGTGCCTTAAGTGCTCGCCTTAGTAGTCCGGTGAAGCTGTAAAGACCTTGCCAGGTCAATAGCATAGTCAGTTCGAAAAAAAAAAAAAATTCAGGCAAAACCCTATACGAGGAATATTTGAAAAAGATTTGTTCTAGAATGCCTTCATCCAGCCCATATTCACATATTCAGTTGCACCTGGTTCTGTGTTTTGCAAGATGGACTGAAGAGCACACATGATCTATTCTGTGAAATTGAATGTATATTCCACTTGTGTAACTGACAACCTGGACATAAATTATCTTAAAATTTTATATTCAGTTGATTTAAGGTTGCCAAGTAGATACTTATAAGTTCCAGAAATTAAGATATTTTATTTTTAGGTTCAACTAGCCGTGCTACGGGAGTTATCATTGGAGCCTCTGGATCAGGACGAGTGGTTTCAGTACCGGCTCCTTTCGTCCCAGAAGATCTAGTGACTCAAGCTCAAGTTGTACTTCAGGGCAAAAGCAGAAGCCTGATTATCAGGGAATTACAGGTGCGGAAATGAATTATTTATATTAAATAATCATCTCATTTGTAAACTTATTATTTTTCATTATAATCTACATAAGTTAATATGTGCTTAGTATCATATATGACAAGTGTAACACATTTTAAAGTCTACGAGGCGTAAGCTGAGCTTTACATTTGTGTGAGTGATTACCAAAAGTAGAGTCAGACAAAAAACATTTAAAAGTATTTTTTATTGTATTTTTATTTTAAGTAGGTACATAACATAAGTGGAAAAGGTATTCCAGTTAAAATTAAGATAAAACTAAATAAGCAAAAATTGTTAAAATAAAAGCCAGTTATGATATGTATAACTGATGAGTATGTGTATATAATATGTAACTGAGAAGTCGGAGATCAAAAAATAAAATTTAATAATGTAGTGTACACTTGATATGTCTTTATCATTCACGTCTTTAAAATAACTATTTAAATTACACAAAATTTCTTGTACTTGGTTATTTAAAGGTTTTCGTATTCTTTGTTTATTTGTGTTGGCACCCATTTCACCAATAAATCGAACACAAAAACAAAATATTATGAATTAAACAGGTGACATTGCTACCAGTACTAAAGGTAATGTGTGGAAGGTAGGCGCGGCGGAGTTGCGTTGTGTATCTTTGGGTATTCAACAAATGCAAAGCTCAGCTCTGCGGACTATATTCTATAGTATAATCTTGTTTATGTTATACATTTCTCTTCGAGACTTTATTTTTCAAATTAACTAGCGTACAAACTTGGACGTGAATCTGGCGGTGAACAACCTACTGTCGCGTGATGACGAGGAGGTAGAGGATCCGGAAGGCGGCGAAGGTGGCGATGGCTACGTGCCGGAAGATCTTATCTCACTTCTCGACGGAGGGTTCCATGCAGCGCAACAGGATCACTCGGTCATTATCGACGCGGACACCATGTTTTCGGAGGACATCTTCGGGTACGCGGCTATCAGAAGGTACACCTGTAATGCTATGCTCCTTCGCCTCTCATATTTCCTGCCCGTAGCAAACACAGCCCTGGACCCAATCTGGCACGCTGAAAGCTTCGCTGTTTTAATTGATGTTGTGATTGGGTGTTCAAATGTCTAGTTAAACATGGAAGATATACCCTTTTTTAACTGTACAAGATGAAAATAAACCATTTCCCTGGTACTTTCCATTGCAAATCTTCTTACTTAAAATTTGTAAATAATGTATTGCACGTGAACAAGTATTAGTTTTTTACATATTCTTGATTTTAATATTATCAAAATGACACCTAATTGAATATGTATTTAGTATATTGATCAATGTATTTGATGGGTATGTCATCTATGAGTAGATTTGTATTTTTATTTGTGTGCAATAGAAAGACATTAACATGTTAACTGCTGAAAATAACAAAACGTTTTAGTCTTTTTATACAAATAAAATATATTTCATGTTCAGTAATATAAAACACTGATAAACGGGCACAGGTTATTCAGCAGTTGACATGTTAAGCAATTTAATACTAATTTTTTTCTTGTGTAAAAGTCGCAGTGGTGGCGGTAGTGGCGGTAGCGGTGCACGTGGTGGTACTAACCGTGAAAGCGGTAGCTCCACCCAGGAGCGTCCTTCCGAGTTTAACCGATGGCGCGAACGGCAGTACTTTGGGCCACGTCGGTGGCTGGAATCTGCATTACGTGACACATCCTGGGATAAAGATGGAAGTATGTATTACTTCTTTATACTAAGGTCTTAGATAGATCTTTTTTTATATCAGTTGCTATAACTTTAAATTTACTTGTATTATTGTTTAACTATACTTGGAAGCCTTAATAATACTAGTTAGATTATAGAATAAAGAAGTTTTAGGAGAGTAATACTTATAGTACACTAAATAATTTAGGTAATTGACAAATGATATGAATGATAGAACGATTAGTAATTTTTTCTGAATATTAATTGTATTATTGTGAGTCACCTTGAAATGAGTTTGCAAATCTAAGTTTTATTGTGTACAGAGAATGATTCTTCAGAGATTTATTGCAGGGTTTCAAATAGGAAATCTTGTTTCCAATGTACGCCGGAAGAGTGCTTGTTTTTAGTGGTTTCTGAATCACCTTTTTGTACTTGTTTAATACTTTATGTTACTATCTCTAAATACATGATTTTAACTATTTCGTGCCGGTTTAATTCTCAATTCATAATTACATATTATAAAACAAAGTCCTTTGCCACGTCTGTCTGTCTGTTCGCGATAATCACAAAAACTATTGAACGGATTTTCATGCAGTTTTTACCAATAGATAAAGTGATTAATGAGTAAAATTTAGGTATATAATTTGTCAAGGTTTATTTTATTATCAGGGTGGGATAGCGTTCACAGGGCTCGTTAGTAGTATACTACATACATATACACAAATCACTAAAACAATGCACTTCATGAATTGATATAAACTGTTCTAAATGCTGCTAACAATTACTTTTAGCTGAAAATAAGAAGAAAGACTCTGCAATGACGGCATCGCCACTGTGGGTGTCTGAGGAGTTGGAATACTGGGATAGTAACATTCGGTTCACCCACATTGCAGCTACATACAGTGAACTTATTGCTATTTCTAATCAAGGACAATTACACCAGTGGCGTTGGGCAGATGCTCACCCTTATCAGCGCAATGATGTAAGTGTATAATTACAGTTAATATTACAAAGTGTTATTTCCTACTTACAACTACCTATGGCTACTGGTAGAAGTATCTATACAAGATTTCATTATGGATATGCTACCATTACACCTATAATTCTGTCATATTGCAGTAGTGTGGCTCTGTCTAGTACAGTCTGTAGTAGTGTAATATTACAACTGGTCTCAGAACTGTGGTTCTATTTGAATTTAGTTGTAAATAGTTATTGTAGTAACCACTTCAGTTGGATGGCAAACTTAAACTAAAATTAAAAAGCACTTTGCTATAGTAAGTTTTGGGAATTAACATGCTTAATACTGTTGTATAAGATAAATGTGTCCAAGAGTTTTTTAACTTGTTAGACTATATGACTGACAGCACATTACATATATTCAGAGCTTATATATAGCTCATATTTACTATTCTATCGGTTAACACTTATCTGCGAGGCTTTGTAGAACATAAAGATCAGTGTTAACCTTACTTTGGTTGGTATTATACTGCTGTTTCTCATTTCGAAAAGTTATGATGTGAAAATATATGTATATAAGTAAATCAATTATAATGTTTATTATTTGAATGAAATCAATATAAATATAACAGATATAAAGAGTTGTAATAGTAAGCTAAAATAACAAAAAAATAGTCGGCAATTAATAATGATGATAAAGAACATGTCTTGTTCCCACGAAAAAATAATACCCTTTTCATGAGAAGGAAATCGGTATGTACTATAATAATATTCATGCACTGACAACAGCCTGGCTCCACAAATATTTTCTCGACTTTTGCGCGTATGTTACATGAGTCGTCAAGTATCGAATACTTGTGTAGCGTCTTGGGTGAAGGCTGTAACATAAACACCCATAAACTTCTTTCAGTGTCTTCTAAATATCAACGAATTAAATGTCATCTTTTGTCTTTTTCGAAGCCTACTAAACTGAGCAAACCAAGTCTTTAAGATATTTCCATAATCGTATTTTAATGAAATTAAGCTTATATGTTGCTCCAATGCTTTAGTACACATGTAATCACCATGAAAATTTAGTAGTCTTACAAATTACCATCTTCAGATTTTTTTTTACTTATTCTGTTGACTTTGGTAATCTGTTACACATGTTAAAACACTTGAAATAAATCTGAACAGCCCTTCTGGTTTTATTATAGTATAGACTTTTAGAAAATCCATATTACTATATAGACCTTATTTCAAATTGCATCTAGGAGGGATACATAAAAACTATCAATAATATGTAATTGTTTTTGTAATCAATGAAAATATTTTTATAGAAATATTGAAAATGTTTTTGACAGGCCTCAGGTTCTGGGAGTACATATCATCCTCGGGCCAATTGGATGGGATTGGCATCCGGTGAACGAATTGTTAATGTGAGTGCAGCTGGCATTCGTGTATCTGTACTAACGGATGGAGGTCGTATAGCTACATTCCTCGACGAATCAATTGGTTAGTTTTTTTATATAGTTATTTCTAGTGTTTATATTATGAATGATCTATCGTTAATCCTAAAATAAGCTCTATATATGAGGCATTATATTTCAAAATGAAACAAGAACAATTTTAGTTGTTCATACAATCGTTAGTTGTTTTTTAAGATTTTCATATCTTATATACCATCGACCAAGTTCAAATTTTGCCAGTCAAAAGATTTTTGGTTTATTGTATGTACTTCAAAATTTTATACATGTATAAAATTTAAATATCTTAAAGAATATTTCAATCTTATAAAGGACTAAAATTGAACTTGGTTCATTTTAAAATGTAATGATTCATATATTGGTCAGACTGAAGAACATTTCTCTTTTGTAAAGTTCCTAATTATAATATTTACTAGAGATGGTGGCATATTATGATTTTCTTTATTTAATGCTTTTATTTGCAGCACATGCCCCAGGTGCCTGCCGTTTGGAGCATCCTATGCAGCCTTTTATTGAATTTGGAACTGACAAACCCTTGTCACTACATGTTTGCTCCCTGTATACCGTTGCTAAGTTAGAATCTGGAGCTCTATATTGGTGGTATGTATACAATTTTTAAATTGATTTACTGATATACAAAAAGCATTCTCTGACTTCCTAAGCATTGAGTACAATATTACATTCAATTTTATTAGTGAAAGAATGTTCACAATCAGATCAGTAGTTTCAGAAATGATTTCCAATAACCGTCCATCTTTACCAATTTATAATAACATATAATACATAGAAGCATATACTAAGAATTTGTTTCTTGGTGTATATTTATATAACAATGTAATGAATGCATGACAAGATAATGCATGTATGTACGTATGTATATATAATCATTAATAATAGGTCTTTACCTATGAAATTGCCGTTCTGCAGTACTGGCCATTTCAAATCAAAATAATTTTTGTTTGGCTAAGAATTCTAATTTCAAATTAATTTTATTTTAAAAACATGGAATTCTTTTTCTAAAAGTAGTCATTTGTTTATTGATTAGTGTTACATTTTCATCACATTTCAATCTCTTTTTTCATCATGAATACGTTAAAAATTCGAGTAATTATGGAATATGAGTACCGTCGTGGCAGCAACGCGGCACAAGCGGCACGCAACATCAACGACGTTTACGGAGCTAACACTACAAACCAACGCACCACCTGTTATTGGTTTGCTCGCTTCCGTTCTGGGAATTTCGACCTGAAAAATGAAACTCGCGGTCGTCCGAAGACTTTGGTCGACAATGACGAATTAAAGGCGATTGTGGAAGCTGATGATACACAATCAACGGCTGAATTAGCAGCAGCTTTCGACGTTAGCGTCAAAACAATATTGGTCCATTTACGTCAAATTGGCAAGGTAAAAAAGCTTGACAAATGGGTGCCCCACGAACTCAATGATCGCCAGCGCGAAGTACGCGTCGAGACATGCCTTGCACTGCTCAACAGACACACAAATGAAAGAATTTTGAACCGCAATTGTTACCTGTGATGAAAAATGGATTCTGTTTGATTACCGCAAGCGCTCAGCAAGTTGGTTGGATCCTGGTTCAGCACCTAAACAATGCCCTAAACGAAAACTTACTCCTAGAAAAGTGATGGTCACTGTTTGGTGGTCTAGCGCTGGTGTGATTCATCACAGCTTCTTACCAAACGGGGTGTGCATTACTGAAAATGTGTACTGTGAAGAACTGAACACAATGATGGAGAAGCTGGCACATCTCCAACCAGCATTGGTCAATCGCTCGTCTGCGCTGCTCCTGCACGACAACGCGCGACCTCATACTGCACAGCAGACGGTCTCCAAGTTACAAGAACTGGGGTTGGAAGTTCTCCGTCACCCGCCTTACTCACCAGACCTTGCGCCTACAGACTACTACTTTTTCCAGAATTTGGATAACTCCTTGGCGGGATAAAAATTCAATACTCGAGAGGCAGTATAAAATGCCTTTGAAGAATTTGTTGCCTCCCGTCCAGCTGATTTCTTTAAGAAGGGCATCAATAAACTGCCACTGCGTTGGTAAAGATGCATTGATTGCATGGGTGATTACTTCGATTAATACAAATAAAAAATACATGAAAAAAATTCGTTTAAATTTTTTCATACAAAACGGCAATTTCATAGGTAAAGACCTAATATAATCTTCTATACATATAAAAAGAATCTAAATGTAATGCGTCTATACTTTTTACATTTTTGTAAAAAAAAAGGAATCTAGGAGAGAAAATTAAATGAACTTAATACTTTATTAATTACTATTTTTTTACATAAAGATTCACGCTGGCAAAGTCACATGAGCGCAAGTAATCATTAATATACAAATGACACATTTAATATTGTGTTATGTTTAGGGGTGTATTACCATTGGGCCAGCGAACTCGTTTGTGGGAGAAACATCGCGCCCGCTCTCGTAAACAACAGCGAGGACATTCTTCTTCAACAGCACAGGATTTGCAAGCCGGTCAAAGTGTTACTATGAAGAATGCACCCATGTACCAACCTGGTGCTATAGGTTTGTGCAAATTATTGTTTATTTTATTGTAAGTAATTTAATCCTTTATGGGTTACCATTAATTTTACTTTTTAAAGTGAAAAAGTTCTTCTTCGTTACCAAATTGGTATAAGATTTGATATTATTATTGAGAAAACATCTTTCATAATATTTAATGCTCTTTCAGGGTTTAACATGTCAACTGGAGTACCCAAAGTAGGAGTACTCCAAAATGCTGCATGGAATCTCTCTGATATGTGCCGTTTTAAGCTATTGCCTGCTCCGCAACCTGACCGGTCTGTCTCTGACAAGGACAAAAGGGACTTACAGGTAAGATATTGATATAACAGCTAATATAATGTTTCTGGACATAATTTATTTCTGAGGTTACTACTTACGAGGTCATACTAATTGATTTATAATTTTGATACAGAACCAGTCTCCGCTGACTGTGTCTTCGGTGAAGGCTTCATCTAGTGGAACTTCAAAGGATGGCGGTAAAGATAGCAACAAGGATATGGCGGACCGTTTGGACATGCCACCGCCGCCTAGCCCCGCCTCGTCCACTTGCAGTGACACCAGCACTTCACATAGTAAGATTAAAGTTTTTAAGAGGAAACTCCATCCGGAAGAAAATTGAATAGGTTAAAACAGGAGTCTTGCTGTCGCAGTTGTCCGGAACTATGAAATGGAGTGAGATAGAGACATCTGCAACTCGGAATAATTATACCAATATAAAATAGAAATCATGATTTTGCTTTCCCATGCTTCCTTGTTTATAATTGAACTGATTTTGATGTGTCTGTGTTTTTCTTTTATTTATTCAATTAGTCGAATTTTTTAGTTTGCTGAATATCTGCAAACAGTAATATAATTGGACAGTTTTGAAAACTTTTAAAAAGTTCTTAGGTTGTAAAACATTTAATTTATCGAAAAAAATTAAACAGAAACATGACAGTGGTAGGTCTATACATATATTCATGGAGTCTATACTCCATCTCATAAAATATTTACTGTAGATCCAGTAGGGAGTACCCTTTCTCTAGGGATAAAGCAGAGGAATATGTTTGTATGGAAAAAACACCGCCCGCATTTCCTCTTAAATATAAGTATTATATAAGTTCTTAATGTGCAATATTTAAGGATTACTTGTTTTAGATCTCAAAAGTTAATATAGACATATTCTCGACAGAACGAGCGAAAAGAGTCACAGTTCGTGGTGAAGAAGGATCCTCGAATGATGCTCCCAAACGTGATGAAGAGGAATGGCCCCTCAAAGAAGTTGTCTTCCTCGAAGATGTTAAAAGCGTGCCTTTGGGTCGTGTTTTGAAGGTTGATGGCGCGTATGCCGCAGTACGGTTCCCGACAGTAGGCAAGGATGGCAAAGAAATAGTACCTGCAAACCCTGATGATTGGACAACGCTACTACAGGATTGTAGACTTGTGAAGAAGGACGACTTGATTGCTGTTAAATGGGGTGCCGGAGGTGCCTCTGGTCCTCGTGGACCGGACTGTCTTCAACGCACACCGAGAAAGATTGCTTTACCACCAGAAGTACAAGTTATTACAATTGCTGTAAGTATCGATAGTATGATCATTTTGATGTAATAGATAATATGACGAGGAACATTAAAGAAGTTGTCTATAATTTCAATAATGATTTTGTAATATGTTTTTATTAATTAACAAATATACAGGCCTCAATCTTTTTGGCTATTCGAATAATAGCCGTAAGTTCAGGCTTGTGTATAATATAGTCAAGAATTTAATACAAAACAAAGGTAAAGTATCATAGTCGGAATATAAATATTATCATATTTATTCTTAAGTTGTTAGGATGTTATACATATGATATAACATGTATACCTAAATTTGTGTTCAGTTCACGTATAATTTAGAGTTGTCAAAAAATTTGACAAGGTTTGTTCTGTATGGAAAGTATTGTAAATAATCAAATTGAATAAAAGGTGAGTAAATAAAGAATTATTCATCGTAAATATTAATAATAATAAATAATTAAATAAATATATAATATGGCAGGTGGACAACCGCGGCGTACATGCGGTTGTGAGGCGCGCGGGAGGAGCGCTCGCTTATGCTGTTTACGCTGTTGGAACTACGCGCGCCCTCACCGATAGCACCTTCCCAACTGACAACAATGCAATGCTCGGCTACTCAAATGGACAAGCTATTCAACTTGCTACAGCTGCTGAAGTAAGTGTCTCATATTCAAGTATACATGTTTTATTAATATTTAAATTAATATCTAGATGAATGTATGTTTCGGTTTTTATTATATACTAGCGGGCTCGGCGGAAGTTGTCCCGCCCTGATAATAAAAAAAATCCTTGACAAATTATATACCTAAACCTTCCTCATGAACCATTTTATCTACTGGTAAAAACCGCATGAAAATCTGTTCAGTAGTATTTGAGTTTATCGCGAACAGAAGAACGTCTGCCGGACCGGCTTGTTTTATCTATATAGTAAAAGGCGTCAGTTAACACCCTGCATTTTCTAATTGTGTTCACTTTGACAAGGATATGTGTGCCTCCTCGTTATACGTATTAGCTTGAACAAATAATAAATATTACTCTTGAGTAGATGATAATAAGAAATAAATGTAGTTATCAATGTAGTTTTCCTACTCATATTTACATTCAGTTATAATCTTTTTATATCTTTAAAAGTTTTGTGAAATGGGCTATAGATCATATGAAAATAAAAGCTGCAATATTCACCTTGATTGATAAAATATGTAGACATTCTTCTTATTGACAATGCAATGAGCAGTTACTAGCTAGAAAGGAGTAAAAACTGTAGTTGAGCAATAATGTTATCAGTGTACACCATGGCTGTTTAAAGAGTGACAACCTTCAATCGTGAGTTAGTTCATGGTCACGTTTAACATATAAAATAATAATATCAAAACAAATACTAATAAACATCAAAGAGAACCTGATTTATAGTTTGTTCTAAGACTCTCAAGAGTATGGGTACAAATTAAAATAAACCTAGGTTGAATGACCGGTGACAAAACCTGCGAGTGTCGTCCCGGAGTTTATAACCTTCGACAATAAAACGGACAATAAACCTTTTTGTTTGTTCAAATTTCGAAAAAGTATCCTTTGGTTGGCTTCACTTTCACTTGAATTTTACTACACCGGACGGTCATTGTTACAGTGCTTTAACATAGACGGGTAGAGGATTGACTATAATTTTTGTATTTTCTAGATAATTAAGTCAAATATTAAGCACCTGTTTTTTTAATTGATTTAAAACAAGTATCCTGTAAAAATATTGGTAACGAGTAACCAGTCACCTAGTATATGAACAAAATACTCGATATTCATAAAAATGGAAGCAATATTAATGAGTACAAAATGAAATATTGCCGCTTTTGCTTATATCCGACTTATCTGTGTTAACAGGGTAGCGAGCCGGTGGTGATGATGCTGGACGGGAATAGCGCCCTGTACCCGGTGTCTCGTGACTGCGTGGGCATGGTGCGTGAGCCACCTCCACTCAACATGCCTCCGGCGCGTGCGCTCGTCGCACATGCACTACCGTTGCACCCGCACGCGGCTCACCACACGCATCACAATGCTATGAAGTCACAGGTAATAATTATTCATTCGATAGCCTCTAATTGTGTTGTTACATCTCAAAATAAGTTAAATCCAATTTAAACTGTTCCAAATATTTTTCGTAATCTTAAAAAAGAAACTAAAAACCTTATGAACGCTTTGAACTTCGTTCTCTATGTATAAAAACTGAAAATCTTAAAAAATAAACATGTTTTAAGAACAATTAAATTGAGGTTATTTTGAAATGTAAGGACTCATTTATTCACTGAGAATACTTTATACCAACTCATTTTAACATACGCATTAATACATACTCAACACTCACTCTCTCACTCACACAATCATACTCATGTACTCACTGATACAAAGTCTCACTTACACAAAGTCATTGGCTCGCATTTACACATACCTGCAACTCCGACATATTAGGCACCCCAATTAGGTGGACCAGCTGTAACAACGACAGGGAGACGCCGAACTTGACGGGATCTTATTTGTGTGAAGGATTAGTGAACTGTTATCCATAACGTCGAATTCTTATTCAAAAGAGGTTGGTGACAATGATATTATAACTATATAGATACGTCATAAGTGTTTTGACAGCGCCTTGTTAAATCTTGCGTAGAGCTTATTTCCGACGACTGCCCCGTCAATCCGCCCGTATCTAAGCAAAATAACAACATATAATCATTTCTTTTTCACCACAGATATCAGAATATGTCATCTTACGTCCATATTTTATATAAAAAAGTGTGGCGTTACAATGTGTGTGTGCATTATCGTGTCGTTTGTTTTGTCAAAATATCATGTAGGTAACATATCTTTACTTATAATATCATTGGTTGGTGATGAATGATTAATGGAAGGTGAGAAAATATCAGTAGCATTACCTATCCAAACTAGAATAAATGAAATATTTGCAGGACGGGATTTCCAATGGCGTGAAATTCATTTGAAACGATGTTTCTAGTTCGTAGTCCGGTGAAGCTGTTAAGACCTTGCTAGGTCAATAGCGTAGTCAGTTCGAGAAAAAAGGGATGTTTCTAGGTCTACAGGAACAATCCCTAATTTTATTATATAAAAAAGTAGTGTAACAGTATTTACATTTTTACTATAATTTATACAAGACATGTCGTAAATATATGATTATAAGTGTATTATTAAATGGTAAATATCTAAAAACCATTAAAAGAAAAACATCAAAGGTGTCTTCCTGAAATTTATTTGAAACATTAACGCATTACTGTACTTCATTCTGAAAATTTACTAATTAAATTAATTTGTACAGGTTGCACTGATTATAATAGTACCGGAACCGCAACTTATGATGCCACGTGTGCTACGATGTGATTTGGATGGAGTGCGTCTACTGCTTCATCAACTGGAAACAGAAAACAATAGTACGTTAATTTATCTTTGTTTAATTTACTACTATGGCTCTATGCCCGCATTAATCTAGATTTTGTCTATCCTTTGGGAACAACACATTCTTTGGAATGAGAGGTACTATGTGTCCTTTTATGTCCTTCTAACAATTGATATGTAACATTTCAAAATGGTATGACCAGTTGAATAGTTACAAGTGTGAAAACATAACAAACATCACATATTAACAATATTAGTGTGGATTTTACTTCCTACAAATATTTTACAATTTTATTTACAGAACAACAAATACTATCGATATTACAAGAGCGTTGTGACGGTAATAGGAATATTCTCCATGCTTGCGTACACATGTGTGCGCCAACTTCTAATAAGGAACCTGATATAGGTATGTATAATTTTTTTTTAATTGAGCATATTAATAAAGCTTAAAACTATTTATAACAAATATAATTTGTGGTATCTGCTACATGTTATTTAAATGGTATTTTCGTAGTAGATTTCGTCATGGCAAGATTTAAATAGGAATGACTTCTATGAGTTAGGTATCCATCAATTAACTCATTTTTAATCAATTCTTTAGATTACTCACTTCTTGCTACGTCTCGTACACACATTGTACTTACCTTCAGATACAGTGCTGTTATTTTGCTGAGCTCCAATAAAAAAAATCCTTGTTTGTTTATTGTTATACAAAACAGGTCTTCTAAACGTTCTATCTGTTTTACGTATAAATTACGGTTTAATAATTTTTGAAACTGAATAGATTTTTGTATAGCTATAATAATAATTGTGTTGAATGTGAAATGTCACCAATTAAGTTTCCCGCTATGTATAGTGGACAATTCTATGCCGAACTTAGCTGGCAGCACTGGCGGAGCAAGTGCTAATGTGGATGAAGCCGTGCCTGCGATTTCCTGGCCTCCGGAAACCTTCGAAGCGTCTGGAGATGAAGATAGCTTGATGGGATTAACAAATAATGGGTGAGCATAACAATACTTTTTGTCTAGATTAAAGCTACTCTATGCCTTTTGTTTGTACCACTGCCAAAGTGCCAAGGCGCGAAAGCGTAACAAACAAACAAACATTCGCATTTATAATATCAGTAGAACGTTATCAAATAATGTGACGCGGCGCAGTAAAATAAAGAATTTTGATTCACTCACTGTATTACTGTTCTGAACTACTAAATATTTGTGTATTATGAATGAATGAGTATGGCATTATAGTCTGTGCAGTGATATTATTTTTGAGGGTATTGTATGTATTTTGTATTTATTAAAGCGGTTACAATAATTTATGTATTGTTTTTAGAAAAATGTCTGGCAGCAATAGTGGCAATGGTGCTGTGAGTTCAGATCCTGCCGAACGCCGAGCTAACGCATTGGCAGCATTGCGTGCCCTTTGTGAAAGTGTTGTGTTGCAGCCCTATCTTATACAACTTCTCACAACCAAGTAAGTACTATTTTTATGGAATATTAATTATATTATATGTATAAATACATATTATTAAATATATAATTATATATAAATACTATATGTTAATAACATGATAGAGGTCTGCGGTGGTGCGAGCATCACTCAAAAACTACTCCAGATATTTCATTTTTTTTTAGTCTTACCTCTTAGACACATCAGCCCTTATCTAATATATCTAAAATAAAAGTACCATTATATTCTCATTCAGTATAAAGTTATTAAAGTTTTAAGAAACTATGGTTTATGCATTCAGTGTGTATGTTTTTTTGCTGAGAAAAAGTGGAGCTACTTATGTGGTGCTTATATTTTTAGTCATCTGTACATAAAATATATTGTTAACAGACATAGACAAAGTTGCGTACATCAGCTAGTAAACACTATAATTAAACAATATATTTTAGAGATGGGATGGGCCAGACCCCCTTAATGGCAGCAGTGGCGGAGCGTGCATATCGTGCAGCACTAGTACTGTTGGATGCCATCCGCGCATGTCCTGATGCTGATGAGGCACAAAGATCCGAAGCCATTTTCCCGCCTAACGCTCATCCAGATCACTCGCCACTTCTCGTACTGTGTTGCAATGATACATGCAGTTTTACTTGGACAGGTCAAGAACATATCAATCAGGTGAGTGCTAATTAGTACTGAATTATTTCAGTAAAATAACCCCTTTGAGCATGCTCTATGACTAATACTAATTTAAAAATTGTTTTCACTCTTTCAGGATATATTTGAATGTAAGACATGTGGACTAACCGGATCTCTTTGCTGTTGTACCGAATGCGCTAAGGCAAGTGTAACTTTAAAATTTTAACTACTTTTCGAGAATTCCGAAAAAGAATCCTTTATTTTATATATTCTATATTTATTCTTTATAGCATGTTTGTAATATGCCCTACTTTCTCCGAAAGTACATGGCACATTTTTATGATTATTTTCCTAGAGAAATCTACATAAGTAAAGTAAATTTATAATATTTTAATTAGTAAAATATAAATTCTCATTTACTGATAAAGTATGTATAATAATTGGTTTGTCATAGATCTTTAACAGAGTTGGTATTTATAAATTTTTCATCAGAACTGTGTTGTAGGTATGTCATAAGGGACACGACTGCAAATTGAAACGCACGTCGCCTACCGCTTATTGCGATTGTTGGGAAAAGTGCCGCTGCAAAGCTCTCGTTGGTGGCAACTGGGCTGCTCGGTGTGATCTGCTAGCCAGACTAGCAAGGGATACTCAGCTCGCGACACATTGCAATTCGAGGTAATTTTTTATCATCTGTCGTTCTATAATACCTAATACATATTACAAATAATACATATATATATTGAATTCATGATTTTAAAAATAGTCACACAATCAAAAGTTTTGTTTTTCTCTTTACAAATTTAAAATTATGTCAAACTCAGCTGAGCTATCAGAGCCCAATTTTCGAATTTTCCCATCAATATATGGCAAAAAATTAAAGTTCCGTTTATAAGATAGACTTTATTCTACTATTAACTAGAGAAATTATTTCGTCTACCCTCTCAGGAGCTAGATAATAGTTCTAAATTTTATAGACCTAGTGAAATATGATACAAAAGAAACATATAATTGTGTTCGCATTGTAATACTATTCCCATACCTGTGTATACCGAATGTATTGCATAAGTAATCTAATACTGATGAGGCAATAGTGACATCATAGGAGTCACATAGAATATAGACTATATAAAGGTGATTTTTAAGTGTTTGATTCCTGACTTTCTAAAGAAGACTGGCCCTATATGTTACAAAAAGTAACTCAAAATTGGACTTCTCCTATGCATCACTCAAATCGTTTCACCAACTTTACATGGAATAATCTTTAAAAAATAAATGGCAAGGATTGATTTTTGATCCTCAATAAAAATTATTATTACATAGTATAAAACAAAGTCCCTTACCGCGTCTGTCTGTTTGTCTGTTCGCGATAAACTCAAAAACTACTGAATGGATCTGTATGTGGTTTTCACCAGTGGATAAAGTGATTCACGAGGAATGTTTTGATATCTAATTTGGCCAGGATTTTTTTATAATCAGGGCGGGACAATGTCTGCCGGGCCCGCTAGTATAATATATAAAATCAACTCTAAAAATCATCATTTATAATAAAAATGATATAGTGAACCCATGTTATACATTGCTATCTCGCCAGTCTATATTATTTTATGAATTTATGTCGCAGAGGTGAATCGATACTTCTATTCTTGGTGCAAACGGTTGGCCGTCAGGCTGTGGAACAGCGACAGTTCCGTGCAGGCGGTGTTCGAGGCAGAGGTCCACGTAAACAACCCGGCTCTGACGCTGAAGTCGATGCGCCGGACCATGATCTGGAGCCGCCGAGGTTCGCTCGGCAGGCGTTATTACATTTACTAGGTAACTAAAATATAGAAAGAACTGACTTTTGTCCACGACTTTGCTTGCTTTAATGTAAATTTGACCCTGTCCCTCTGGAACAGTACATCTTTTCTGAGTGAATGGTACCATGTTTCAGTTTCTGTACTCCTGAAATCTGTTCAAGTACTGTAATGAGCCCGATTTAATTAATAGAAAACATTGTAATCAAGATATTGCATGTTAGTTTTTTTTAAATAATAATTGCCTAGTTAGTTGTCATTCTCTAGCTGAAAATGGACCACTAAGTGTCTGTTATAATAATTATTTTCCAGCAGATGTATTTGGGAGAAATTTTCACCCTAGGGTTTAGTAATATGTTGCCATCTTCAGCCTCGTTGTCACTTAATATCCAATGGCATGGTTTAATGGTAGATCTATACGGTGTTATTACAAAAAAGTTAAATACGTATTGAATACTTGCTTTAAAAAGGTTTCGAATTAATTGCACTGCGGTAGCTGAATGTTCGCCATCTTGCTCTTTTATCTCGCTTTAATTACGTTAGGTTAGACTTGTGAAAAAGGATAACGCGAACCTACATCGGGCGAGCGCGGTGCATTTAATTCGAATCCTTTTTTAACCAACTATTTAACTTTTTTGTAATAACACGGATACAGTTCAATAATTAAATTAAGCATGATGTGGTGAGAAAAGTTGATCAAAAATATGTTTTAGGTGACTGGGCTGCTGTTGAAGCTGCGATAATGTGTGGCGCACAGTCGGCGACGGCCGAGTCGGAAAATCAATCTGGCAATTCATCGCCACATCAATCTGGAACGACTTTGCTTGACAAATTTACGCATGCGCTCATCGTTAAATGTACTAATGAGGTAAGATTTTTGATTTAATAACTTATGAGGAGTTTTTTTTTTCATGAAATTGATTAGAAATTTTCGAGTCATTTGCTGAGATGTTGTTGAAATAAAAATTGATCCCAAACAATTAATACATTTTAAGATAGTGTTACCTATACTTGCTTATAATTGTTGCTATGTATGAGTAATACAAATGACTGCTCCAGTTAAGTCTAATGATAGTACATGTATTTTAGTTGGCTTGTAACATCAAAAAATGTTCAATCTTTACCAGCAGTTAGCTATGTTTTTGGGCAATAAAAGTGTTGTTTGTCCTATTTCAAAACACAATCGAATAAAATGTCAAATTTCATTAGAAATTATTTAGTTAAGGGTCAATTTGATTTTCATAAAGATCAGTATTTTGAGTATAATACTTTAATGGACTTATTGATATTATTTCAATAATTTTAAAATAAGCAATGTATTGTTATTATAACATTGCAGATGTTAGATACGTTGTTGCACACGTTGGTTCGCGAGCAACAGAATGATACGATTCCGGGGCGCTCAGAACGGGCACGTGATGTCGCACGTCGGTTCGTGCGGTCTGTTGCGAGAATATTCGTTATATTTAGCGTCGAAATGGCGCCGGGAGCTGCGAAGAAAAAGGGGTGTGTAAAAACGTTTATATTATAATTTTTTTTTAATTCAAGAAAAAAAAATTATTAAAAGAATTTAATTATGTATAATTGAACATCTACAGACCTCTGTCTATAACATCATCGTTGGTTCGTTGCCGCCGCGTGTTTGCTGCATTAGTAGCTCTGTCTGTAGAGGAACTAGTCGAAGCGGCCGACGCTCTGTTAGCTCCAGTACGACTAGGCGTTGTCCGACCTACAGCGCCTTTCCCCTTGGCGACAACATACGTGGATTTAGTAAATGGTAGCGAAGACTTGTTTGGTGTGGAACCTCTTTCTACTGGACACTCACGGTTACCGCATACACGCAGGTTTGTTGTATGACATTATTGTGAATTTAATAACAACTAATTTTAGTGTAGCTGAAATCTTGTAGCTATAAAAATAATAAAGTGTATGACATTAATGTTAAACTAAAAGTAACATTAACTACCAATCTATAAATGCTCTACTGTTACACAAAGAACTTTTCAGAAAGGAATGTGCAATAGATTAAGTTCTAGGAAATTGATAATTCTTTATTTTACTACTTACCACAGTACCACATTTTACTGTTTAATCTGGTTTTTTATTATTTTTTTTTATTATCAATATTATTAATGCAAATTTTGCATGAAAACGCAGAGAATCTAATGCGGGAGGTAGCCGTGGTGCGACAGCAAACGGTGCAATGATGGGTAGTTCTACATTGATGCCAGACCGTTCGTCGACTCCTGTCGCGACCGAGTACGCAGACGATGTAGCTGGGGAGGCACTAGGCGGGGACGACGATGCCTCTGAGACGGACGAACCTAATGTTCCAGCTGCGGTCCCTCCCGCTGATAACCAGCATCACGACGACCCTATGGCAGATAGGTAACTTTAACTAAGCATTTCCGATACTGTAAAACTAGTATAGCTAGTCTATTGCCCGCTAGTAATATTATAAACCAGTAAGTATTCATTATCTAAAATTTTTTTTTTTTCAGAGGGCAAGAGCAACATGTAGTTGTAGAGAACGGAACGGAACGCGCGGAAGGTGGTGAAAGCGAGAGTGAACTGGATTTACTTGCTGAAGTGGAAACGGAGAGTGACTCTGATGATCAGGACAATGCGGAGTCTGCACAGCGCAGTGTGCAGACCGGCGCTACTCAAGGTTCTGAAGCTGGTATGTTAACTAATAGGTTACGTTTTGTAAAAATGTGGAATTTTTTGCTGTAAATGACCACCTTTCTTATGTGTGTAACAAATGTATATAACATCGGATTCTAGATTTTTCTTTGTTTCTTTGTTTTGTGTTTAGCAACAATCTCGCCTGATGTTATATGGTGTGTGAGATAATAGAGAGAACTAGCACATTAACCCATTCTATGCCAGCAACGCATCTGTGTGCGTTTGATATATGTGATGCTAAAGATGCGTTTTTATTAATGCGTTGACAAACATGTTGCCGTTTTTTACTCAACTGTACAATATATTATATTTTTCGTCTAGTAATATTCTTATAGTGAGAAAATATAGGTAAGATAAATATGTCTTACTACAAATTCAGTGATATATTTGCACCGATAATTCACCATAAATATCAGTGGCATATGGTACAAACTTTTTGTTAATAGATGGCATTGAATGGATTCAATGCAGCTGCCAAAACAATGTACAGTAGTACAATCTAATTTCATGAAGACGTTTTTTATCATAAAAAGATTCTAGGTATTTGACCCTATTGAACCTGATGAACTACTTTTGTGAATATTATCATTTTATTGTTTGATACAGGTATGGCTTCGTTACTTTTGTATCCGGAAGATGAGAGTGGTGACTCAACACAGCCCGAGGACGAGGATTCAGAAGCAGGCGAGACCGATGAGCAGGATGCTGAGCCTGATCCACCAATACACGACGCAGACTCACTCGAGCGACGTGCGGCGCCTCCGCCCCGGCCTAATCTCGCGCCTCACTCTATGCAGTGGGCTATACGGTTAGTAATATTAAATTTATAAAAAAAAGATCATGTGCAAACTCAATATATATATATATATATATTATATATATATATATATATATATATATATGTACAACATTTTTAAAGTTGCAGTCCACTAACTCGACCCATGTTATAAGTATAACCATATCGAAATACACGATAGATATTTTTTGGATAAACTAATATGAAATGACGCCCTCTAATACTTTGGCTACTCGTGTCAGTAAAAAGTTACCTCAAAATCAAGTCCAATAAAGACAGAAAAACGTTTGCCATTCCAATAAATAGTTTGAAATTAACATTTGTGAGTTCCTTTGTTGTCTGTAAAAATTATTTATCGTGTTATCGTTATCGTGTCTATCGTCACACAGCTGCAGTATTCGTAATGCATGACAATAATCTGTTCGGACACCTGCATTTATTGCACCCATAGATAAAATATTTTGTAGCTACACCCATAGGTACGGAAGTAGCATAGGGCCGTAATATTACCAAGAAGACGTGAATTAACATTGAATTCCTGATGTTATAAAAAGAGAAAGAAAGAAAGAAATATTTTATTCTTGGAACAACCATACAATTAAATTAAATCACACAAACTAATTTGACAGAAAAAAAAACATTTGAAAATGAAAAATAGATGTCCAACAATTGGCGAACCCATTCAGCAAAAATCTGCTATATGGGAGCCTGATATGGGAGATATGATGATAAACGGATGTTCAGTTGGTCATATTAACATTAATACAAAATTTAAAATGAACAAACAAATAACACAGATAAGAGAATATATCAATATATATATATATATATATATATATATATATATCGATATATTCTATAGGTTATAGTAGTTATCCATTAGGGTGGAGTGAAAAAAACAAATTTTTTTTTTTCTTAGCCTGGGGGTCAAATTTGTAGCTTATAAAAAACAAAAATTAAAAAAAAAAAAAAAATTTTACTCAACATCTTGAGCCAGCCCACTCATTTTTAAAACTAATTACGAGTAAAAATATTTGGTTGCAAAAAAAAAATTTTTGAAGGCGTTCTAGAAACTTCAGAGTATCCTCTTTTATGCCAATTAAAAATCACAAGTTAAAAAAAAAATTTTGTGACTATTGTTTTAATTTAAAAAAAAAAACCCAAAAAGTACCATTCCTCTTTAGGGCACTAGAATAAAATTTGAGTTGGAAATGATCATAATTGCCAGTTCTTAGATGTTTTAAGAGATTCAAAGACAAAAAAAAATTTTTTTTTTGCATCAAATATTTTTACTCGTAATTAATTTTAAAAATGAGTGGGCTGGCTCAAGATGTTGAGTAAAATTTTTTTTTTTTTTTCAAAAATTTTTGTTTTTTATAAGCTATAAATTTGACCCCCAGGCTAAGAAAAAAAAAAAAATTTGTTTTTTTCACTCCACCCTATTATCCATCATTTGTTTTTTCTTGCACAATATGTTCAAATCATGTTCATAGTATGAACCGGTGTAATGGGTCGAGATCTTTAATAAAGAACATATCTATTCTTTTTCTAATACTATAGGTATCATGTATCTTTCTTGGTTTATAGCCTTTTTGTTTCTTTCTCTTAATCTATGTTTTATGTGCTCCTCGTGTAAAAAGCTTTTTAAAATTCGGTCTTACCTCAACAAGTTGAATGTAAAAAAATGTGACTATTAATATTATAAATTTGTTAAAATAAATAATATATTTAACATTGTGGTGTAGATCTCGCGAGACTGCCCGCGGTACGAACAACAGTAATACGGGAGGCGTGCGTCTGACTGGTGGCTCTTCACTGGTGTTCATAGACCCAGCTTCACTGCGTCGCTCAGCGGCAGCGGCAGCGGGTGCACATGATCCGCACTCCACTTCCACTACTGCCGTCTGTTTAGCGCGAGCTTTCGGTGAATATCTCATCTATACTTAACTAGTTATACCCTTGGCTCTGCACAAGTTTGTTGTTAATGATTACTATTATTATTCGTTCTAATGAATAGTTGATTTATTTCAAAATTATATCACAAATATATATTTCCTTATGAAAACATTAACATATATCGCAATTTATGATGTCAGTTCAATGATACAGAAGTTGGCGAATTGTATCGCCCCTACGTGTCGATCTTTTATTAAATACATATCTCAGAGTAGTATAAAATCAAAAGAGGTAAAGTCGGTTTGTCCTATCTTCTTTTATATATAAATTTCTTCTGTACGAGTGTGTCATTGAACTCCTCCTAGACGGCTGGACCGATTTTAATGAAATTTTGTGTGCGTGTTCCAGTGGATCCGAGAATGGTTTAGTTTCACAACTGGACCCGGTAGGTGGCGCTGCGGTTGACTTTTAGGATTTTTTTATTATCAAGGCAGGACAACGTCCGCCGGGCCCGCTACTAATTGTATAAAAAGAGAAAATTAATTTAATTATTATGTTATGACAACTTTAAAGCAATCAAAATCGACAAAAGGAATACAATATTTTTGTTTTTAAGTTAGGTATACAACTTGTTATTATACATAGTGCGAAACAGAAACTGTTCTTTAAGAGTATAGTTGAAGTACTAATTTAATTTAAAATGAAGATTTTAAATGTGTAGATGCAGTATTATTAAAAAGCATTTTTTTTAGGTATTGTAATTCGCCAAATTGCTGATCTTCTATGGGAATATGAACGCATTACTCTGCCTTTGCCGCGCATGGTGCCGCTGGCTTATCGCGAGGCGTTGCGTTTGCAGTGTTATCTTGAAAAGCAACTAAAACCGACATGGGATTGGCTTGTAACTGTCATGGACGCTACTGAAGCACAACTAAGGTTAGAACTTAAATTGTCTCGTATATTCCAATGGCGTAATTGACAAAGTACATACTATTATTGATATTACAAGTAATTTAGTAGATTTTTTGGTTACATCGTACTGTAATTTATAAAGATAAATTAAAGTTCATGCTTCTTGTTATATACAATTGATACATAGTAATCCGCCAAATTTTTTGCAAGGCGGTATCTGATTATAGAGTACTGTCACAGACCCCTTGTAGTTCGGAAGTTTTTGAAAACGAGTATTTTGTAATCTGATAAATTATTATTATTATCTGGAACCCAGATTAGAGCGGAGCCTGACTACGAAGGTCCACTGTAGATATAATATTATTATGTAAAAATATTCCAGAAGGATTTATAAATAAAAAAACTTTGTTTATACAGATTTGGCGCATCCTTAACAACTAATAATGCTAGTAGCTCGAACAATGAAAGCGGAAGAGCGAACGCCCCTACTACACGACGTGCTGCTTCATTGGCCTCGCCAGCAACCCGTATCATTGGCTTATCAGAAGGTTCGAGGACAAGAGACCGTGAACAAGGTATGAATAAAAAAAATATAGTAGGACTCTATAAAATAACTTGGAATGAGATGTTCGAATTCATTACTTAGGAATTACAATTTATTAATAGTTATCCTTTTAAGATTACAATCTCTGTTGAAATTTATAAATGGTTGTAGGTGTATAGATTACCAGATATCAGATGAATGACTACTCCAAGCCTTTTACTTCTTTAAAATACGATAGAGATGTTCACATTTTAATTTAAAAGCTTAGAAAAATGTTCAATGCACTAATTTGAAATTGCCCCATTCTAATTCAATTTTGTAAAATCGGCAATAACTATTATTAACATTATTTTTATTCACAATGTATTCTTCAAGTATTAGTTACATTGTAGAATCGTAGAACAGATTGTTTGAATAGATTACAGAAATTTTCACTGAAATGGTGCTCCCATTTTGCTTCTATATAACTCATATACGTAAAACATCAATAAAATGTTACTACTATTATAATACAGTAAAAGTTTGTGAATATATTTGTAGAAGGTAAACTCTGAAACTTCTGCCTGATCTGATCATAAAATTTTTTCACTGTTAGACTGTTACAGACTGACAGATATCATCTGTTCGAATGTTATTATGTTTAATATTTCAACTAGCTGCCCTATGGCTATATGGGTTAGGCTTAGCCTGAGTGTACTTAAAAATAAATCGCCCTTTACAGTATGACCATGTAATTAAATAAAATATCAACTGAACAACTGAATATCAATCCGTTAATAATATCTGCTAATATGTTGCTTTTATAGGTGGTAGAGCTACACTGAAAATAGTGGAGGCCCACCTCCCCTCTCCCTTCCCTCCCTTCCCCTCTCCCACTCCCTCCCCTTCCCCCTAAAGGGTGACAACCCACTTGTGACTCCTCTGGTGTTGTTAGTGTCTATGGATGGTGGTGATCACTTAACATTAGGTTACCCACCTGTTTGTTTGCCTCTTATGACATAAAAAAACCTTTTGAAAACCTTATTTTTTTATATGGAGATTTTTCATTTTCGGGATGATTTTCAAACATTTTCTTCAATATAAACTTTGTCCTGACAATTACGAACATGACAAGAAAATAATTATCCAAAAGGGGGCAGCCGTTCTGAAGTGATTACATATATTCCACAATTGATTTTTATTTATATAGGTAGATTAATTTTTCAGTAGTGCACACATTCTGATAAATGTTTTTTCGTGTTTAGGTATTGAGGCTGGTAGCGCTCGCCGCGAATTCTTAGCTTACTGCCTGTCCCTATTGCGCGCACACAGTGCGGAGCACGCGGAACAACTGCCAGTGTTGGACGTGGCCGCACTCAAGCACGTTGCGTACGTACTCGACGCACTCGTCTACTACATGCGCGCAGCACAACCGCAACCGCATCACCACCAACACCTTTGGACACCGGTATGTAACCTCTATTAAATATGTTGTATTATTATTTTAAAAAAATAAAATAATAGAGGTCTGTGGTTATGTGCGCTTCACTCAAAACATACTAAATCAATTTCGGTTAATTTTTTTAATTTTACCTTTTAGGCACTTCATCCTTATCTAAAAAGATAATTATCACGATATCTTTATGTTATATAAAGTTTTCAGAAACTACAAGCACTACTACACCTGTTAACTTATAGTGAAGAAATGGGGCAATCGGTGTGCTACTTATGTTTTCTCCTCTTTACATAAAATATGTTATTAAGTTAATAAACAACACGTCGCGAGCAACATCTAGTATCTACATAAAAGTATAGAATTTCTTGCGTGGAGTTAACAGTGTATTAGTTAAGATTTACAAAAATATTCAAGATGGAAGATTTTCATGTAGAAATATTGTTACTCTATGATTTTATCGACACTTGTTCTTGCGACAACTGTTAGGTTTGCAACATACCTCAATGAGGGTGCTGCTTTCGATTCTTAGGTACTATTATAAAATATATTGTTTAAAATGAAGCAGGATGAAAACGAAAACGAAGAGGGTGATGAAGAGATGGTAGTGGGCGGTGGTGCTGCTGCGGAGTCTGACGGGGAAGGAGACGGAGCCCGCGGCCGCGCACACGCTTTCTTTCAAAGATCCGACTCTACACTCTGCCTTGGGTGTCCGCCACCAGATCCCTTTAACAGTAAATATTTTTTTATTATATTCATTCAACTTCAACTTATTTAAATAATGGCGTCTCGCAGATATGAATTCTGCCAGTGTCAAGTTAGTCATGGAAGAGTCACTTTATAGGTAGTATTATATATTAATTTTATAATTTTGTTCTTTCAGATTAGGCCATTGAAATACCCAGACACATACACAAATATAACGGATATCACGCCTTAAATAAAAAAAATATATATATACATAATAATCACTGTTAGGTACTGTGTTATGGTAAAGTTTAATTTTGTTAATAGATATAAAATTTTCCAGAGTATTGACAAATGGAGAAAACACATACAAAAGCAATGATTTAAAATCAAATGGACGAGGTATACTGTCAGGCAAAACATCATACAAGGAATATACTAAATTAGGGCAATTGAAAAAGATGTATATTTTTTATTATATCCATATATATTATTTTATTTTATTATTTAAAAGTCGTGGTGGTCTAGTGCTTCATCGGAGGAATATCAATCCGATATCTGCAGGTTCTAACCCTGGCATGAATGAACGAATCTTTCGGAATTTGTGTACATTTACTAATTTACGTTGGTAGCACTGAAGGAAACCATTTTGAGGAAACCTGAACCTGAGAAATGTTCTTGTAGTATTACTGTATGTAGGATAATATAGAACTGTGGATTTCTCAGAGTTAGAAATATAGAAATAATATAGAAAAGGCCTATGGCCCTACAGTAGGTCTCTTATAGGCTGATGGTGATGCTGTTCAATAAATTTATACCGATTTATTTACAGTGATAATGCAAGATGCGCTGCCATTGGCCGACCAACCTCAGTTACTGCAGCCGAATGCTCGCCGCGAAGAGTTGTTCGGTATGCCGCGTCAACCGGTCACCGTACCGGCCGCTGGAGATGCTCCGCCTGGTGTCAATAATCCCTTGGAAGGTGATGCTAAGAGTCCTTACACTTATTGACTGTTTCAGAAAATAAACATTATATATATAAAAATAAGTGATACAATAACATGAAAGCACATATCTATATATTGTAAAAAATCTTATCGTATACAAGATTCATGAATAAGACTAGCTTTTGCTCGCTAGTTCGCTCGCGTTAATATACTCTACTTTCTGTCTAAAAAGTACCCTATGTCTTAGTCTGTATCTCTGATAACGGGTATGCGCAACCTTACGATCGGATGGGTAGTTAAAGCGTGTGACAACGTAAAAAATAAACAACTTATATTCGCATTTATAATACGATGAATTATCAGTTTATCGCTAGTTTAATGGCAGTGATAAAATAATAAGTGCACTGTTTTAATTTTATATGCTTGTATATAATTTTATATTATAATGTATTTTTGGCACAACAGTAGTACCCCGTCGGCTTGGTTTATCTAATCGCGGTACGGATCGTGGGTGGTCGCCGCCGACACGTCCTGCGTCCGCTCCGCCCGCACACACGCACGCGCTTACCAGAGATGAGCCACAGGTAAATGAAAAATATAAAAACACATTACTACTATAAAAAAATCACACGTTTAAAACACTCTTTGTTAAGTGGACCGTTATTAAATTCGTGAACTAAAATTGTGATTTTTTTAGGGTTTATAACATTCTTTGTTATGGCGACCGTTATTAAATTCGTGAACTTAAAATTGTGATTTTTTTTAGGATTTGTCCTGTGCCAAGGATGTAGTGACAAAAATGGATGTCGACACGGACGCTGAATATGTCTCGGACTCAGATTCTAATGATGCGAGACAAATACCTAGGAAAAAGTTCCATAGGTGAGTGCAAGTAATTTTAATATTCCCGAGATCTCCAATATACAGGCTGAATGTTTAGACAGTAGCAATATTTATGGAGGATACTCCACTCGATTCTCGTACTAAAATAATTTAAAAAATGGGTGTTTAATATTTGACCTAATTATCCAGAAAAATACAAAAATTATACATAATCGTCTACGCATCTATGTTAAAGCACAGTGTCATTGACCATCGGGTGATTTTACTTTTACTTGAACGTGAACGTGGAAACGTCAGGAACAAAAGTGCCTATTGTCCGTTTTATTCTCGAAAGTTAATAACTCCGGGTCGCCCATTGTATCATTCGGCACCGATCATTGCACCTAGGTTTATTACGATTGTTTTTATGCTTTTGAAAGTGTTAGAAAAAACTTTAACTTAGGTTTTCTTGGTTGTCTTTTAGTATTTGTTTTGATATTATTATTTTATATGTTAAATGTGACCATGAAATGTCATATCCTAGAATACTGCGAGTGTTTAACCTTTCACCTGGTATATAAAATTGGATGTTGGTACATCTGAGATGATAAACTCTCAAGACTGTGTGACCAATTACTGAAAATTGGTACATCTCAGTGTTATTTCATGGACGTCATAATTCTATTTTACTACTAGGTGGCGCTGAAGCATATTCACTTAGTATTTATTATTCAACTTGTCACCATGAAAATTATTTGTGTAGATATTTGAACACAGAGTATTCACACAATGCAAATTTTAGATTCTTTTAATATATATTTTAACTGAGTTTTTTTATTAAACCCTTGACTTTATTATTCACGTTTGCAAATTTAAGGCAATATTTAGAGTGGCCAAAAATATTAGGACCGTATAAATAATTGTTAAAATATTTACAGACACCCACATTCCATGACAATGACAGCCGTTACTTCTATACAAGATTCCACATCTCAGCCTTCCGAGTTTCATACTTTAGTTGATACTGCCTGCTCAATCATGGAGGCACCTCATCAACAGAACATCGCAGCAGCTGCATCGCCTGGTTAGCTTACAATTTTATTATATACTAGTGAGCCTGGCGGACGTTATCCCACCTTGATAATAATAAAACAACATTGACAAATTATATACCTAAACCATCCTCATGAATCACTTTATTTACTGATGAAAACTCGCATGAAAATCTATTCAGTAGTTTTTGAGTTTATTGCGAACAGACAGACAGAAGTAGCAGAGAACTTTGTTTTATAATATGTAGTGATATAAAACGATTTTTGTTCAACAGTACACAACACTCATGAACAGTTGCGTATTCATTTAACGTGAAGTCCTTTGGTTTATAATTTTAAGAAAGTGTTATGTAGCAGCTTAAGTTAATGCATGTAACTCAAGTAAGAAATCAATATACTAACTAGTCCCCCAAACATTTGATATAAGGGGAAGTATATATGGAATTGTAGATATATAATATTTCTTTTGTAAGGGACATGACCAGTTTTATATTAGTCCCTAAAATTATCAGATTAGATGCTTCCAAATGATGAAGGAAAATCAAAACAGATACTTTAAAGAATTTGACAGATCTTGATATGTCAGATGCCTGAAGGTAGTTGTTTGATAAACAAATTTTTGTTTATTATTTGTATCAACTTGTGGCTTAATGTATGGGAATACAATAAAAAAGTGTGTGTGTACTTATGTACACGCGTTAGAAGTTATACTTCCTTGGCGTAACAAGATAAAAATCTTTTCAAAATTTTTATCTTTCGTCTTATTCTACGTTTGTAGAAAAAACAACACTAATAATAGAAAAAAGGTATTAAATAATACATTGAAAGTTTTAATACAAAGAAACAAAATGTTGACTATAGCTAACTTCAGGGTGTCGGTTTTTCGTGACGGTATGCGCGCGCATCCTAAAAATTTACTCTCATCATTTTTCCCTAACGCGCCAAAAGAAGTATAACTTCAAAACAAACATTCTTCATTCTTGTGAAGAATTTAAGTGTTGTATAAATGCTCACGAGGTTGTTCAATCAACGCCTACAGGACTAAAAATACACACATCAAAAAAGTCTAAGCAAACATGCGTGATATTACAAAATTTACCATTTATATTAATTAATTTCTAAGTATTTACTCAAACAAAGTGCGTAGGTAAGTAACCTTTTTTGTTATTGATGACATACTGGCTGGTTGTAAAAAAAAAATTTGATTATGTTTTGTTTTTTCATAAAATTCAAATGACTGCGAATTTGTTTGAATTTAAGTGCGTTTTAATTGCTACGTTTAGTCTTGATTTTATAATTTTACCAACCATTTAAATAAAGTTAGCGACAAAATTGAATTGTTAGATATTCTTTACGTCATAAAGCCACGTCATTTGATGGCAGATGAAATGCAAAGAGCTGTAGGGATGTTGCAAGCGGGAAGTAATCAATCTCAGGTATCTCGACATTGTGGCATTCATAGAAGTGTTATTTGTCGCCTTTGGCAGCGCTACAATAATACAGGAGAACCCGCTGAACAGCATCCAGGCCGTAAAAGGAGTACAACCACTCGGCAAGACCGCTACATACAACTGACTGCAAGACGCCAGCCGATCTTAACCGCTCGAGAGATAAGTTTGAGGCTACAAATTTCAAGTGGTGTTGATGTAAGTCCTCAAACTGTGCGAAATCGACTGCATGAGTATGGCCTACGAGCTCGATGCCCAATCAGGTGCCCACCGATACGTCACGGGAATCGCGCTCGTCGATAGGAATGGTGTAGAGAACGCATAACATGGACCCAGGAACAATGGGATAAAATTATGTTTTCCGATGAGTCGCGATTCGGGTTTAAGCCTGATACAAGAAGGGTGCGAGTGTATTGTCGGCCCGGAAATACTGAAAGGCTCAGGTGCGTTCAGGAAGTTCATCCATACAGCGGTTCAACAGTTATGTTATGGGCGGGTATTATGAAGAACAGGCGAACTGAGCTCGTTTTTGTAAATGGAAACATGAATGCTGAAAATTACATTGAGGATATTCTCAGACCTTATGTCTACCTATTTGCACAAACCTTTGGCTCCGATTTTAGGTTAATGCATGACAATGCGCGTTCACATACAGCTCGGCGAACCAGTGAATACTTTGCAACGGAGAATATCCGGGTATTGCCCTGGCCTGCACAATCGCCAGATCTCAACCCCATCGAGCACGCATGGGACATGCTCCAGAGACGTGTTTTGAAGGACTTGGACGGAGCGACAACAACCCAACAGCTGAAGGATTTGCTACAATTCCATTGGGAGCGAATACCGCAAGATGACATAAACAGTCTCATTAATTCAATGAATAATCGTTGCCGACAAGTTCTGAACAGCAGAGGAGCCCATACTTTGTATTAAATTGTTCTATTCTTTCACAATAAATACATTTTCTTTAGAAATTTCATTTTGTAAGAAAAAAGTTTAGTTTCTTATGTATCTTAGTTTCTACAGTATATTCTAATATTGTTCATTTCTGTTATTAAAAGAACTTATAAAGACAGCAGCTGTTATTTTTACATCATAGAACCCTAAAGATATTATTTTAAAAATAAAATACAACATTATAATGTGAAGAACCATCCTAAAATTTAAATTAGTACATGTTGCTTAGACTTTTTTGATGAGTGTATATGCAACGGAAACATTGTAGGGTTAGTTATAATAGTATGGCGTGAATTATAGACGACATCTTCGTTGTCATTTAATCGATCAGGTGCTCAAGAACAATCAAGTATCAATAATAAAAGTGTTTACCTTATAGAACCGATACAATTTACCCTACTGTATATAGTTTCATATTATGTTTAGAGCTGTGAATAGCTGCCATTAAACAATACGGTATTTCCCGCGTGTAAACGCTTTCACGCGGTCTAGTAAAGACAAACAATAACAATCACTTATGAATTTGCTTACACATTTTCTAGTGTTTAATCCTGCACACTCCAATTGCGTTTGAAAGAGCGTGTGGTATAAAGGCAGCTAATGGTTCGACGCTCATCGTGAGAATGATCTACGCTCCAGTTTTTTTTCGAACTAAGGCTATTGGCCTAACTGACTTTTACAGTTTCACATGTTTAATGGGATTAGTGCTTAATTAAGGCTAGCTCGTTTTTCACTATGTCTTTTATAGGCTTGCTCCGTGTGTTAGAGGGTAGGGATTAATATTTCTGTCGGTATGTATAAGTTTTGATTTCGTTTGTCATCAGATGTTCTAGATAAAAATACATGTGTAGCATATGTTTGAATGCGCGTCGTGGGCAGCTCGAGCAGAGTTAACGAGTGTACACGATTCAGTGTCATCTACCTGAGTGTGATAGTTTACTTTCGTTAATTATTCAATGCACCTGAAGTTTTCATTTATAAATTTTACCAATGTACTAGCTTAATAGATACATATATTTCTTGAGTCCCGAACTATCCTATCCGCCAGTATATGTTTAAATTATTTTTTGTACATTAAATTGTAAATTAATATTTGTTGAAATTTACAGGACCGAGTGGTTTGGTCAGTACAGGAGCTGAGTCGCGGGCGTCATCTTCTCGCAGCCCGGGCAAGACTGTTATTGTACGTGCTGTAAGTCACTCCACTTATTTGGGGGACTTTTTCTTATCAAAATTTTACCCTAACCTATTAATTGGACTTTACCTTTATTGGTGACTATGGCAAAGAATCTTTAATGCTTTATTATTAAAGTCCTTATTGCTTACACACATCATTGAAACATTTTCAGGTTGTTCAAAATAAATTACCCACATTTTTTGATAGAAAGCACTTGTATAATAGATTCTTTATCAATTTACCTGATTACACACACTTAATAAAATAAGTGCTCTCAGAATAACATATTTTCTCTTGAGTTACGTAACTATTTAGATTTTATATGTTGAAACCATTAACAAAACTAGCAGTAGAACTGAGGATATCAGCTTATATTTAAAAATGATGATAACAAATACTTAAATAATTATAATAAACAATAAAAACCCTGTCATACATGAATATTAAAGCTTATATTTAATTATATACAATAACTTCTTGTTTGAAAGTATATTGTGTTTAGTTTATCGTCTTCATTCTTAATTTATCTATTTTGGTCTATTTGTTACGGGCTTGAAAAAGGTAAAATAAATATTTTTATTTGTAGCTGCAAAGGTTGTAATTTTGATACATATATTTAGTTGACTGTGTCCTGTAAGCATGACTCGTATTCTATTAATTATTGAGAATAATTAGTTTTCTTGCATGTTATTATGATTTTCATTTTATTGGTATGGAAGAAATTTAATGATGTTATTTATTGTTTAGGGCGAGTTATTAAGTGCTGCAGATCCACTCGAATCTCAGGAGATCTCTGCGCATGTGACTGTCGAAACAACAGGTCTGCCACCGCCGCCGCTACTTCCGTCACTGAATACGCCTACACAGCCGTGAGTTTACCTATTATTTCAGTTTAACTAACATTTGCTGTAGTCCGGTGAAGCTGTGAAGGCCTTGCAAGACCAATAGAGTAGTTGTTTTGAAAAAAAAAACTAACATTTGCTTCGATAATATTCTTTCAATATGTGTTTCTCATATCATATATAAATAAATAAATATTGCTGACGTAATCACTACCCAGACTATCCCTTGTCATGAAAACAAGCAAATCAAGGACCCCCACCCCCATTAATGCTTTCGTTATACTTCAATGGCCGCTATTATTTTGATCTTTTGTTATCACTTCAATGTGGCATGTAGATTAAATTATGTATATTACTGGTTAAAAAATAATAAGTATTCTACTTTTTTTTATAATAAAATTTTAATTAAAAAAAAGAGATTTCAAAAAAATCTACCCTAAAAATGTATCTACTCTTAGATTGTCATAAATCTACCAATACCTCAGCCACTATAAATTTCATATTGAATTTTGAAGAGTTCCCTGGTGTGTCTTTGAAGTTCAAGGTCCCATGCTAATAACATTAAATCCAACCTTTTTATAAATATTTACATATAAAATTATTTTTCCAAATCTTATTATAAATAACAATGTTCTGAGGTAACAAACATTACAAAAAAAGTTACAGAGGAGTTGAGAATCTTCTTTTTGAAGTTTAAAAACAATACATACATTCACAATAACATAATTACTATGTGATTCTTAGATTAAATTGAACAAAGTTTACTTTTAATTCAACTATTTAAATAATATAGAACAAGTGTTTAGCAATAACTATTTGATATTTTCAGTCGGACATGCCCATCATTGGGTGCATCTGTATCTCATGACCTCTTGCTTGGACGTTGGCGACTTTCTCTGGATTTGTTCGGACGGGTTTTTACTGAAGACGTCGGCTTAGAACCGGGCTCTGTTGTGGCAGAACTTGGTGGATTCCCTGTACGAGAAGTAAAGTTCCGCAGGGACATGGAGAAGTTGAGAAACTCACAACAGAGAGACTTGACCTTACATAAGGTATGGATCAAAGATAATTAGATTTTAAATGTGGTTATAATAAGCACAATTCCTTATATCTGTCTTCGTCTGTCTGTCTGTCTGTTCGCGATAAACTCAAAAACTACTGAATGAATTGTCATGCGGTTTCCATTAATAAATAGAGTGACTCATTAGGAAGGTTTAAGTATATTTGTCAATATTTTTTTGTTATTGGGGCGGCACATCGTCTGCCGGCCCCGCTAGTATTAAATAAATAAGTATTTATATGCTGTCACATACTAAATGATAAAATATATCAAGTTTACCAGTACTTAGTTTTCTTGTTGATATTGATATAGTCAAAAAGTTGTGGTGGTTTAGTAGTTAGACCGGTGAAGTATAAGTCCGGTAACACTATCGGCTGACAGTGAAGGAAAATATCGTGAGTAAACCTGAATCTGAGAATTGTTCTTGTTGTATTACTGTATGTGTAAAAGCATAGAATTGTGGATTTCTCAGAGTTTAAAATGGCCAATACGTTGTGGGTTCATATGGTGACTATGACCATACATTACTTCAGGAAAAGGCCCTTGCAACGTGTATCTTACAGACTGACGATGATAGAAGAAGTTAAACTGATATTAAATGATTTGTTTTGCAGATGGAACGTGATCGTGCGAAATTGTTGCAACAAACGTTTGCGGAGTTGAACAGCGCCTTTGCTGGACAGAACCGTCGCGCGCACAGCGCTCAGCCGCCGCTCGCCGTCAACCGTGTGAAGGTCACTTTCCGCGATGAACCCGGTGAAGGCAGTGGTGTAGCTCGCTCTTTCTACACCAGTGTTGCGGAGGTACTACATTTTCCGAAACTTTTCGAAAGTATAAATCAAATGAAATGTTACGCCATGCAATGAAACTTACACTGGGCTGTATTAAGCATACCAGATTTTTTAGCAATTGACTGATTATAAGTATGATTTTGAGTCATCGGCAAAAGTATATAGATATTACATGCATAATATTTCTAGTAGATCATTTCTCGAATGGATGTACACTGAATGAATAACAAAATAAATGAAAATTTTCTTAGAATCTATTTTCACTGTTATTAGGAGAATGTTATTCCTTAAATGAACTTTATATGACTACATTATTAGTCTAACAGGCCTTTACAGTTTCACCGGACTATATAGTAGATGTAATTTATTTTGTGTTAAAAGGCATTACTGGCAAACGAGAAGCTCCCACCACTAGAGAGTACGACCGGCAGCGGAAGCAACAGTAGCACCACCAATGGTACCGCGGGATCAGCCGGAACAACCGCCGGCGCAACTGTCAGCACTAGTACACCAAGGTATTACCTACTGGCATTTGATCGCGGCTTCGCTCACGTTAGTGTTGATTTAATCCATCCCTCGGTAACAGTATATTTTTTCTGGATGATATGTACCTACCTCATTTCCTTTTATGTACCTCTAGTAATATGTATGGAAAATATCATGATAATCAGTTAAAGTATGAAATTTGTTACACTTTCAAACAATTTCAAGTATTTACAATATTAGTAAAGAATTGAAATGAAACTTCTTATTACCACGATAAATAAAATTACAAAAACAATGGTTAATTACAAAGGTCAAGTTTTTTATTTGCTTTTAACAGCATGCTGTTCTATTGTGGCTAAAATTCTGTAATTTTTTTATTTTAATTATTGTTAAAATTATGTAATATGTTAAAATGGCCTGTTTTCTATCCTGATCATCTTAGCAAACGATTTAATTTTTTGCAAAATTCGACCATAATGTACAGTTGATAGATAGTCAGTGTTTGTGTATATAGAGGGGGAGGCCGTGCTCGTTCGAAGGAGGGTGCTCGACGAACAGCGGGACGTCCTCCGCCGCGAGCCGCCGTCGCCGCCGCCGCCGCCGCAGCCGCCAGGGAGCCGAGAAGAGTACTCAGTGTGGACGCACGCCCGTACTCTCCACAGGTACCAAAACTCTCATAACTTAATGCTTAGAAGATTACGCGTGTACTTCTTTGTAAGAGTACAATTTCTAATCGCAATTTATCCAAATATAGTCGATTTTTCGACTGATTGAGGGTTCCGTTTAAAGAAAGCAACTCTATTGATAAGCCACTTTCCTCTATTTGTCATTTTAACACATTCCATGCCATCAACGCAATCGTTTTGCCTTGTTTTGTCTGTGTGCCTACAACGCACCCAAGTGCATTTGGTTTTCACAAAAATGTTGCCGTTTTCTATTCCACTGTACAATATGTTATATTTTTCGTCTAGTAACATAGTTACGGTGAAAAAACACAGATAAGATTTTGTGTCTTACTACAGTGATATATTTTATATATCTCCTATAACTCACCATAAAAATCGGTGACATATGACACAAACTTTTTTTTAATAGATGGCATTGAATGAGTTAAAAGGATTGTGGTGAGGCAGGCGTATAAATAGCCGTGCTCACCGTGCGGTGTGAGAACTTATTATCTCTGAACACGTGGATGCATGTCAGACTAACTTTGTCTATCTCTGAGCATGTGAGAGTATGTGATCGATACGGGAGGTGTAGGAGCACTTTCGCTTACCCAGTTGCTGGATGCGGCTGCCTGGTCCTCGCACGTCCACGAATCACGTGTATCACAGTGTTGGTGGCCACCAGATCGATCACACACGTAACCCATACAATATAATGTTTATTATGCGGTGAAAGAAGCTGCAATAGTTCCTTATTACACTTAAAACTAAAATCGGTTTAAACACAAGGTATATAGCGGTGTAGCAGTTATTGTGCGTAATTATTGCGCACGCGATGGCAAGCGGGTGGTGTCTTTACAGTATCGCGAAGAGAGTGCTGTACTTATGTCAAAGGACAAAGTCGCCCCCCCGTATCGACACAACTTATCATTATTAAACTAGATGGCGGGACATCCGCCTCACCAGATTGACTGCCATAAAAGATTATTTATAAGTAATTTATATTATTTATTAGTAATTTTGTGTTATTATGCTTTATAATAATTATAAAGGATCTTTACTCTATGAAAGAAAACTTTTTTTTTCTCAATGAATATATTATATGTTTGCGATGGAACTTCCTTTGCGCATACCTATTCGCACTTTAAATCAAAATATAGTTATCTGATTTACCCTTCATAAGAATTACAAAACTAGTTTATAATAATAATCGGTTTTAGGCTGCACCTGGTACTGAAGCTGCTGGATATAGCGGCGAACGGAGTGGGGGTCATAATGACCACCTCACACATCACCAAACACAACTCGGCGAAAGACTCTACCCTAGAGTAAGTAATAATTATATATCATCTAATTTAATGACCCATAAGATTGGCATAGTTCAATGTATGAAAAATGTACTCTGTTTTGCAGCCATAACTAGTCATATTTATCTCATAAAATACTTGTGATACATTTATTATAAATATTGATGGCACAAAAATGAAGATAATATGTAACCTACATAAAATTACTACATAATATTCCATATACTTATATTAATTACATTATATTATATTTTCATTAATAGGTACATTCGCTCCACCCCACTTTCGCGGGAAAGATAACTGGAATGTTGTTGGAATTGACGCCAGCTCAGCTGTTAGTATTGCTTGCTAGTGAAGATGCATTACGACAGAAAGTTCGCGAAGCAATGGATCTCATAGTTATGCACCCATCAGAAGCAATATTAGGTATGTTCATTTAAAATTTATAATATTGGTCTTTGTTCGGCTTATCGCCTTTAAAATTTGTAACTATACATTGGTTGAAAGATATACTTTCTTGAATGATTTGTGATGCATAATGTAAAAAATATAGTTATTAATATTTGTTTGGTGTTAGGACACGACACTTTTGTCAGACTGGTTGATTCGTCCTCTTGGTTTAACGTATTTACTATCTTAGAACCACGCCATTTAACTCTTTGCACTCGAGGGCTCCAGAGTAAGAGTAACTAATGACGGTCGCGGCTCGCGGACTGTTATGCTCTCGATAACAGCAGACAATCGCGCTTTCGAGTTGCTGATAATATGAATGAAAGAAAACTTTGAGTGCAAAGGGTTAATTAACATCAAGGTAGATTGTAGTCAAACTGTGAAACCTATAAAGTATAGAAAGCATAAATATTAAGGGAAACTTTAATCTGTGTAATAAAACATCATTTTATTGTATTAGATTTGGACGTATTCTCACTATCGGAGCGCGCCGCGGTAAGTAGCGCAGGAGGAAACGTGGCGGGAACCACTGCGGGTTCTGCGCCTCCTCTCCCGCCAGCAGACGACGCAGCGCCACTGTTTTATTCCCCCGGTAAACGAGGCTATTATTCACCTAGACAAGGCCGTGCCACGCCCGAGAGAATTAATGCCTTTAGGAATGTTGGCAGGTATGTTAATTAACATAGGATAATCATGTAATGTTTATAATTCTTTACTGTCCTACTTTGTTGGATGTATTATTAAATATAGTGGTGTTAGAAAATCTCCTTTCCACTATAGAACTACACGGGCGGGTACGCGTCTCCACAGTTTCACAGTAGCAACCATCCCGGCAAGAACGACGAAGTTCGAAAGCTCTTATTTTTGTCATACGGTGAGGATGTGGAATCGCCTCCCAGCCAACACTGGCTGGAACACACGTTCCCTTCCTCTTATGACATGGGGTCCTTCAAACGAGGGGTGAAGAAGCACTTTTGCAGGTCGGCATGATAGCGATGACTGCCATTGCTATTTAACACTGACAGCCGCCGTTATTTATAGACTGTACTGTACTTTCCATCAGGTACAGTGCAGTCATTTTGCTGAACCAGTTTAAAAAAAAAAATCTACATTCAAAATGTAATGTTTAGTACATATTTTATTTGACATGTTATATATTATAACGACTGAACGTGTCGGCATAAGGCTATAACCGTTTTTAGATTCTATTGATCCTTTGCCGTTTTGTTAATGCCCATCGAAGCTAATGCAGAGCTAAGCTAATATCCAATCAGCTAGTTTATTTATATGTATTATATTTATTTGCAGTCGTGTATGTTTAATATACTAATTTGATTTTAAACATGGACCCTGATTTGATTATAAAAAATCGTAGTGTAATAAAAGATTCGAATTAAAATAAATGGCAATAAAATTGTTTCTAATAAAGTTATTTTCAATTTTTATAAAATATTCTCTTTTCCTTTTTTTTTCAGAATTATTGGACTATGCCTTCTTCAAAACGAGCTGTGTCCAATGTTCCTTAATCGTCACGTGTTAAAATATATCCTCGGCCGGCCTGTTCGTTTTCACGATTTAGCATTCTTCGACCCCGTAGTATATGAAAGTCTACGGCAGCTAGTTGTTGATGCTGAAACTGGCGATTCCCATTCACTTTTCGCTGCTCTTGATCTCAACTTTAGGTAAGCATATATTGTATGTATTGTGATTGTAAAATGTTCAAAGTAATGCATAAAAAATGAAGGTGGTAATTGTTGCAATAATTAATCATGTAATATACTATTTATAGGACATGGAAAAATTATTTAGGACCTCACTATTCTGTTATTGATTATCCATTGACCATTTCTATTATAGACAATGACGATAGTTAATTTTATCGCAACGTTCGAGTAAGTGAGCTTCAAGAGATATGAAATACGAATATGAATCTCAATATTGTTAAAATTGCAATATTACTCAAATCTCTGTAGATAACCTAACAGCGGAATTAATAATTGATGTAGTGATCATTTATAACCACAATTACTGTAAAATAACATTATAATGGATTGATACTATCACTGATAGTAAAAACTTTTTTATTAAGTAATGTAGTAGGTAACCGTCAAATATGGAATTTAATTTGATCTGACTAAACAATATTTCAGTTTGGAAATGTGTGAAGAGGAAGGTGGTGGATGCGTTGAATTAGTTCCTGGGGGCAGAGAGCTCGAGGTGACTGCACATAACGTTTACGACTATGTGCGCAAGTATGCTCAGCACCGCATGCTTCTGTCGCAAGAGAAAGCGCTCGAGGTAAATTAATACTATCTATATTACTGCCTAACATATGATAGCCTGTAGAAAAAATTTTGAGACAAGATTAATTACATGTGTAGGGTGATGAAAACTTACTATAATTTCTTCATGGACTATCTGGACATATGGTATACAACTCTGGGGATCTGCAAGTGACTCTAATATAGAAATACCAATATGAAGACAATATGCAATGTGCCATGGTACACACGGAACACAGAAGGATTTGAATACCTCGAAATTGCTACTGTTAGAGATGAAATAGAATGGTGCTGTTCAGCCTATAAAAATAGATTGGAACACCATAGAAATCACATGGCCACAATACTAACACATGCAAATGATACTCTATCACGACTTAAAAAGATGCGATTAGCTTTAATAATCTGACCACTTGACCACTCTATGTAGTGCACGAAATTAGTGACGACACATCACTGGATGTGTACTCACAAAAACATTAACTTCAACAACAAATCTGATAAAAGCTATAGGGCTGATTGCAGATTAAAAAAGATGTAATAGACACTTACTACCCAGGTTAACTTTTTTCAAACTATCGGGCCCGGCGGTCTTAGTCCAAATTATATAGCTAAACCTTCTTCGTGAATCGCTTTATGTACTGATGAAAACCGCAGGAAAATCCGTTCAGTAGTTTTTGAGTTTATCGAGAACAGACAGACGATTTTGGTTTATACTATGTAATAATATGACATATTTTTTATATATCCGTCTATATTTTGTACTTCTCTGTTTTTGGTTTATGTAGTACAACTGTTAATTAATTACTAATGTGCATGCATAGGGTTTCTTCTTCGATCTAGCCCCCACTAACAATACTTCTGACTTTACTATAACTCTAAATTTGCTACGAGTACTTGTTAGTTTCCTTATACCATACATTTTTACTATGAACATTTGTTATAGGCTATGCGTGTCGGTGTGCTGGATGTGGTACCCGAGTCTGCACTTGAGGGTTTGACTGCTGAAGACCTACGATTACTGTTGAATGGTGTCGGCGACATAAACGTCACAGCACTCGTTTCTTACACCAGCTTCAACGATGAAAGTGGGGAACCTCCAGAGAGACTCGCTCGTTTTAAGCGATGGCTTTGGGCAATAGTTGATAAAATGACACACCTCGAAAGACAGGACTTGGTTAGTTATTTATTAATATTCTGTAATTTAGTGTACATAATTTTGTAAAATAAAATATAGTGGGAGTTAGTTCTATTTTGTCATAAATGCATTTATACTAACGTAAATATGAATATTAAACGAATTAAGTATTTATGTTCATGTTTTTGCCTACAAGTATGGATATATATTATGTTTGATGAAAGTTGTAGGTTAAATATGTTTTTCGCGGTTAGATATTTATGTAGTTGATTTTTATGCATATAAAAACCCAAGAGAGATACATTGTCGAATAATAGTAGCGCACAAAACCGGCCGCATAAACTCCCTAATATACATCACCTCCACATACGTACACATGCTTACACATGGAAGTGGAAGCATTTTATTTTTTCGCTTATCAAACTGAATTAGTTCAGACAAATAAAATATCCTACACGAAATACATATAAGACCTATTGCTTGGTACACATATATATCTCACTAACTTATATACATATGAATATGTTGTCACTTAACTTAGGTTAGCTCAGTTAGGTTGCGAATTGCATAAACTAGGCAACAGCCCAAGCTGAGGTTTGCCCTGCACCCTTGAGCTAGTTGTCAAAATTAAATCGGCTGAGTGCCTTAAACGTTCGCCTTAGTAGTTCGGTGAAGCTGTTAAGGCCTTACTAAGCCAATAGCGTAGTCAGTTCGCAAAAAAAAAGTTATGATTTTGCAAATTCAACCTTATGTGAATGATTTAAAGTTGTTTGTACAAGGACGCAAGCGACGCGAGACTATTTGAAATTACTGCATAATCCAAAATTATGCACTCATTTTTGTGTGTCGGCCGTGAGACGTTGAGTGTGCATCTCAGGTTTTTGTATATCAATGAGCTAGCGTTAGAGTTTTGTGTTTATTAAATTGCAGGTTTATTTTTGGACCGGGTCGCCAGCCTTGCCCGCTTCTGAAGAAGGATTTCAGCCGATGCCGTCAGTGACGATACGACCAGCAGACGACGCGCATTTGCCCACCGCAAACACGTGTATTTCGCGACTCTACATACCTTTGTACTCCTCGCGTCACGTGCTCAAACATAAGTTATTGCTAGCCATCAAAACTAAGAACTTTGGTTTCGTTTAAATTCTTACCGCCATTTTGCCCCCCTTAGTTTTTAAGCCCAGTCATGGAAGACTGCCGCTATATTCCATTGATGTAGATTTATCAAAGAATGGTTTTATGTAATACTGAAGTGTATTCGTTATTTGTTTATGACAACATATTTAACTATATGTCAAGTTCTCACCTTCTATGACCAAGATGTATACATGACTGGGGTATATTTGACTGAATAGTAATATCCAATAACTTTATGTTATCAAAGAAAATACCCTGATGCGATGGTCCGCACAAGTAGTAGTAATTTTTAAAATAAAAATATTAAGCTCATAGGCCATAAGTATTTAATTGTTATTGAAAATGGATCACAAACCTACTAGCATTGGTGTATTGATTTCTAATGGTCAGATATAGACTTTAACACATACAAGATAGTTTTATTCATACTAATCTAGTGGCCTAAAATTGCTGCATTTGATTGCTGTTTTCGTTTATATTATTTATTACGAAATATAGCTTGATGGCGAGCTAAGTAGTGTATCTATAAAATATTGCGATATTTTTTGTTTATATAGCTTTGTTATATAGTAAAAATTATAGGTTATTTAAATATGATGGGTGTACATACTGGTACAAATTATTGGGTTTGTTTGGGTAGGGGTATCAAATCCAAGCAATTGTTGGTTTTGTGATATCATATAAAAGTATTTATACCCATCATTGTCTACATTTAAGATTATTCATAGATTCCTTTTGATTAGTTGTGATTCATAATAAACAATCTCAAAACAGCTTACATGGGGTTTATTTACTATTCCTTATTGAACTTTACTAATAAACATGCAGGTTGCATAAGGTAATATTCTTACCAAATTTGACGGAGTAAGTATAAAATGTTTAGTTTATAATTCTAAACCAATGGTATGCAGTTAACAAGGAAATAAAAGAGAATACAGTTATAAAATTAATTTAATAATGTTCACACTCAACCTCACATGAAATACAAAATATATTTTACATGGTAATTTATCCATTGTATTATAATTACCATATAAACTTAAAAACACCGAATAAAAGTACAAAAATTTACACATTTGGTTCACAGAAATAAGATTGCTCATTAATTGCACCATCTTTGTAATGACTTATATGACTACATACAATAAACTTATTAAAACATACATACTAAGAACTAATATTGGTAGTTTTTATAGATAGTCTTTTTTAAATTATGTATGTATTCAATTTGTTCATTCTTTATTCTCAAATGTATATCACTCAAACTTTGAAACATAATTCAACTCGTGTGATAGTTTTCTATAAACTCCATAAAGAACTACAATATGACAGATATGTAGTAATATACTGGAAATATTTGTACTTGGATAAGTATTCCAGCACATCTCAATAATAGCCAAAATTAAAAACCTCACAATAATAGAATAATTGTTTGACCATAATAGGTATGGTAAGCTATGGAAATACCATGAATAAAATTGGTAATGAAGACTTCTAGCACATACAATTCCAATAAAATTAGTTAGGAACATTGGCAGTATGAAAAGTTGTGCAAGAATGTCGAAATTTATACTATAATTAGTTGTATCTTCTTTTTCTATAGACTTCTTTGTTTTCTTTCCTTTTTGAGATCTTTGTAACATTGTTTCAAATAGGTTTAAGAAATCTTCCTGTTCTTTGCTCATCTTTTGATTATCAGATTTTAGTTTATTTTCTTTACTCATTTTACTTTTCCTTTTATTTTCAACATTTTTGGCATCAATCTGTGGCTGTACCTGTTTTTGTACAAATCTCAGTCGACAATAGCTTCTAAAGTATTTTATACACATTGGTATGAATATCATAAGTAATGCTACATGTATTCCAAGCAATAAGAAATGGAAATATTTATTTACAAAGATATCATTATCTAGAAATCTATAATTTACTGTCCATGTATGGTTAAAAACTCTTCCAATATCAAAACTTCCTCTTAAGTAAGCAACGGGGTAACTTATTAGGAAAGGTAAACCTAAAATAAATTGAACAAATCCACATATGAAGAGCTGTTGTAGAGTTTTTGTAAAACCCAAGTTAACCAAATAGAAGAAAAACAAAGCAGGAGCATACAGTAATATATTCATTTTAACTGAAACTGCTAAACTATAAAAAATACTACCTAAATACCATCTTGAATCTAAAAATAAATTTAACGAAATATATAAAAGTAGTACAGCTATTGGGTCATTAAACAATCTTAGCACATATATTGAATGTATTCTATAAGATGTCAGAATTGTTAGTATCAAAACATATGGTGGCACTTTTTTTGTCTTCATATAAATACGGAGTACTAGAATTAATTGTAGAATATAAATGGCTATAAATATGTATTGAGCCAGTTTTATATTTTCACCTTGGTTTGTAATATAATAAAATATAGAGTAAATATACAGAAAACCAGCTGGGTATACGAGGGGTCCGGTGTCACCACGAAGCTTACTGTAATCTAGAGTGCCATTCAAAAATCCTTCACATTCTTGCATATATGCTTTCCAGTCTATCTCTGTGTAAGGCACCCGTTCTACTACTAGTATATTGATTACTAACTCTGCAATGACTATAAGGATTGCAGCAAACGATAATTGAGCTGGATTTATAGCCAATCCCTTTATATAGGACCACGTAAACATGTGTTTGATATATTCGTTGATTTTAGTTCGACTGCCCATGGTAAACTAATAAATGTTCACAAATACAATAACTTTCAATAGAAGCACTTTGTCACGTATTAGTTAATTATGCTAGCGCTATTCTTCATACTTCAACTTTTAAAAATTCTATTTTAAGATTAGCCCACGGTGCCGGTGCCCAGCCGATTATAAAAGGAACCTGATAAAACTGACAGCCCGATGTGACCAGATTGAAAATTTGCTATAAAATATTGTTATCATAGAACGTAAACCCTAATAACTTTTGAACGATAATTTTATGTAGATCAAAAATGTCTTTTACAGCCTTTCCTTTTCATCATATCAATGAATATCTCAAAAATAATACATGTTTAAAATTATGCGGTTTTATAAAAAAAAACTTGTTTGTGTGTACATCTTTCTTGTAGCTTTTATAACTGATAAACTATAAAATTTAATATTAGAGTTCCAAAACATGTTCTAAATTGTTTACACATTTGAAATACAACACATTTTCTCAGTTGTGATGCGATATTATCACATTGTAACCGTGCGAAGCTCATTCAGATAATTAAAGACAAAATAACGTGGAAGGCTAGTGTATTTTGAATTAAAATAACTGAGAACAATTTCGACTGTGAAATGTTTTATTTACTTCTACCAATATTTGCTTGAGACAGAAAAAACTACACCATCTTGTCTGTGCGTCCATATACAATTAAGCGATGTACCTGTAACCTCATTCATACCTTCAATTTGTATTTGTAAAGTATTGAAAATTTTCGAAATTTATCTCGCATGAGTGTACTTATATAATCGATTAGTATACGTAAGGATTGTAAAGTATGAAAAATATCGACTTGTAAATAAATAAAACGAGTCACCAATGTTGTAGATAGAAACCAAAATGTTTCCAATTTTGTCATCGATAACATTAAAGCTCTCCATTGACTACTACACAACAAAAATAAAATTGGATGAGTAATAGAGAAGAAAGATGTACTTAACTGCCTATAATATATTTATATATGCCTATTAATATGTTGTTGAATATTCTACTGCCACAATATCATGGGAGAGTGAAGTCATTTGTGTCCGTAGGAATTACCTTTGTACCCTACACGTGCTTTCCGGGTGGTGCTAAACAAATGACAACGTCGAATATCGGGCGACGGTTTTAACTAACCTGAAATTGTGGATAACAACAAACCACAAACACAAAATATGGGAGGAAATGCCCATTTTACCGTGAACACCGACGTATCGGGAACGGCGATCTTGGCTTTACCGCCTAGATCATGAGGTAGAAAACCTCTTCAAAAATTACCCCAAATTCTATGGTGGGACACGTGCCAAAAGAATGCATGGCTAATGGGAAGATTAGTCACTAGCGCCAACCTCAGTGGACCTGGCAAACTCTGTTGTATGTAGCCTTCTTGAGGGAATAGGCGTCACCCCTCAAGTGGCCATTTATATTCACCTTTCTCGTGGGAACAACATGACAAGTGAATTTAATGTTAAAAATACTAATAAACCCATAACAAAAACAGCCCCAATTATACAGCAAACGTTTCATAAAAGTATGTTTGAACGTACAAAGAGCAATTCTCTTCCATCAATAACAAAGGAGTTATCATGTAGTTTAATAACTACAGAATAACCGAAAACTGACGTTGAACTCTGGCAGAAAGATGACATACCATCCTCTAAGAGAAAAAGAACTGAAGTTAGTCCAAATATCACCGACAAATCTAATAAGCTATCAAAAACGGGTTATTCAATAAGCACAATGAACAGAAATGATATTTTGGAACTTGACAAAGAAGATGAACAAACAAGAGAAGTTGAACAAACCAAGACTACTAAACCTTAAGCAATCTTTGTCGCTGGTGTCTTAAATATAATACAGTTGAAAGAAATATTAAACAAAATTACTGATAATAATACATACACGATGACTACAATGAAATCAGGTCATATCGTAAAAATTATGCCTTTAGACATAGATACATATAAGAAAATTAGAGAAAATTTCATAACCAATAATGTAAGCCATTACACATACAAACTAAAAAGTGAAAGAGCCTATAGAGTAGTTCTTCGTGGAATTCATTCTTCAGAGAATACTGAAATGATTAAAAAAGAATTTGAAGAGTTAGGACATGAAGTACAGCAGGTTGTTAATATTAGACATACGACAACTAAAACACCGCTGCCTATCTTTTATGTTGATCTTGAGCCAAACCACAATAACAAAGATATATTTAAAATCGATAAACTGAACTACATGAAAATATCATTTGAAGTGACATATAAAAAGAAAGAAGTACTTCAATGTAAGAGATGCCAAAGATTTGGGCATTCTAAAAATCAATGTTTCAGGCCACATAGATGTGTTAAATGTGGAGAGGATCATCCGACTAACACATGCATAAAGAAACCTGATACTGATGCAACATGTGCTAATTGCATGGAGGAACACCCAGCTAGCTACAAGGGTTGCATTAAGTATAAGCAATACAGGGAACTAATCTTTCAAACAAAACAAAAACATTCAAGCCTTGCGAAGGAACAACAAAAAAAAAAACTCAAGAAACATCAAAAGACAAGCTTTTTAACACAATAAACAATGCACATGCTAATCGAACTTATGCTGAGGCTACTAAATATATGTATGCAAAAGATACGAATGATTCCAACTCAATGGAATTATTAGACATAATGTTTAATAAACTCCAAGTTATTCTGAGCAATATGCTGGACAACATGATGGATCGTATGATTCAACTAATAACAAAACTAGTAACATAATGCCCCTAAATATGCGCATAATGACACGGAACGCCAATGGCTTAACAGATCGCAGACAAGAACTTGAGATATTCTTAAAAATGGAAAAAATTGATGTTGCCTTAATTTCTGAAACTAGGTTTACCCCAAAATCATACATAAACATTAAGCATTACATGACTTATACTACAAATCATCCATCAGGAAACACACATGGAGGAACTGCAATGATCATAAAAAACAATATGAAACATTATCCAATTGAACATTATAGTACAGAAAAAATACAGGCAACATCAATCAAAATTGAGGACCACAAAACTGAAACAACATTATCTGCAATATACTGTCCTCCACGACACGTAATTAACAAAAACGATTTCAAAGATTTTTTTACTACATTGGGTAACAGATTCATATGTGGTGGAGACTGGAATGCAAAAAATACTCACTGGGGATCAAGGCTGACACTACCACGGGGCAGGCAACTTTACTCTGCTGTCGATGAATTAAGCCTTCGATGTATATCCCATGGCGTCCCAACATACTGGCCGACAGATCACAATAAAATACCTGATCTTTTAGATTTCTTTATAGCTAAAAATGTTGCATGCAGTTATGTCCTTACAGAAGAATGTACTGATTTATCTTCAGACCATACACCTGTAATAATGAACCTAAACAGTAAAGATTTCATAGTAGAACCCTCATCTAAATTGTATAATGCAAAAACTAGCTGGGACACATATAGAGACATAATTACCAAAAACTCAAATCTACTAATATCCCTGAAAACTGCAGACGAAGTCGAAGCCCAGATAGAATCATTTCATAAACTAATTTATTTAGCAGCCGAGCATTCCACATCTATCTTAGGTGAAGAAAACATATTACACAAATACCCAAAATATATCAAAGACAAAGTAAACGAAAGAAGGCAGCTGAGAAAAAAGTGGCATAGTTCTAGATATCCGATTGATAAGAAGGCATTTAATAAGGCCTCGAAAGAACTAAAAAACTTAATTTATAACATCAGAAATAAGAACCTACAGACTTACCTCATGAATTTAACACCATTTAGTGACACCAACTATTCATTGTGGAGAGCCACTAAAAATCTAAAAAAACCGAAAATACCACCTATTAAAACTATCAATGGCTTATGGGCTAAATCGGATCTAGATAAAGCAATTACATATGCAGAATATCTTAAAAACGTTTTTCAACCAAATCTGTGTAAACACCCCGGATATGAGGAGGAGATCATTAAGTATATAGATAGCCCATTACAGATGCACTTACCACTGAAAAGCACCTCTCCTAAAGAAGTTCAACATGAAATAAAAAACTTACAAAGGGGTAAAACACCTGGATATGATAAGATTGATGCTATTATGCTACAAAACCTACCTAAAAAAGGTATTCTACTTTTAACATTGGTTTTTAACGCTTGTCTCAGACTTCAAATTTTCCCATCTCAGTGGAAAATTGCACAGGTAATAATGGTACCTAAACCAGGTAAACAACCGAATGATGTAAGCTCCTACAGGCCTATTAGCTTGTTACCTATAATGGGTAAACTCCTAGAAAAAAATATATTAGATAGAATTCATTCTAATCTCCCCAACATAATTCCGCAACATCAGTTTGGTTTTCGAGAACAACATGGCACTATTGAGCAAGTACACCGGCTTGTTGATACCATCAATAGAACATTTGAGAATAAACAATATTGCTCTGCAATATTTCTAGATATAGGGCAAGCTTTTGATAAAGTTTGGCATAAAGGACTTTTGTATAAATTAAAGCAGATGTTACCACATTAATTCTACCACATACTAAAATCATATCTCAATAAAAGATGTTTTGAAGTCAAGGTAAATAACTCTGTATCCTCACTATGTGACATCTCATCAGGAGTCCCTCAAGGCATTATACTGGGACCAGTGCTGTACGTGATATATACAGCAGATTTGCCAACCCAAATAGATACGATAACTGCTACTTACGCAGATGATACAGTCATCCTATCGGTACATGAGAATCCTGTAACAGCAACAGATAACCTTCAGAGTAATCTATTGAAAGTGGAGGAATGGTTGAATAAATGGCGAATCAAAGTAAATGAAAACAAATCTGTTCATGTGACATTCAGCCTCAGAAGACAAACTTGTCCTAAACAATAACATCATACCTCAAGCTGAACACGTTAAATACCTGGGTATGTATTTAGATCGGCGTCTTAATTGGCGAAAACACATTTGGACCAAACGTAAACAGCTTAACACGAAATTAAAGAGCATGTATTGGTTATTGGGACCTAAATCAAAGCTATCTCCTGCCTGTAATTGTACAGTATACAAAGCCATCTTGAAACCAATTTGAACATATGCCATCCAACTCTGGGGTACAGCCAAAAATAGCAATATAGAAATTCTAGAACGATTTCAATCTAATACAAAACGATACGCAACATGATGAGCATCCCATACTACATAAATAAGAGATACATCTATATGGATCTTAATATCAAAACTGTTAAACAAGAAGTTGCTGAATTCAGTAAAAAAATATCAAAGTAGGCTATCCAAACATATTAATATACTGGCATCGAAACTGGAAGGTGAAGGGAGCATCGTGCACAGTCGGTTAAAGAGGTTCAGTGTTTCCAACCTGAAATCTCGAGTCTAGCAATACTCACATCATGAAAAATAGTAGACTCGGTGGAGTCTCTATACAACATGCAAATATTTTATTTTAAATCCAACCCTGGCTCTCACATTGGAATGGCTTATTGTTCCTAGTACAAATGAACAGATTGCCATGTTACAGTAAAGACAGAAGAGACAAAAAAAAAACAATATCATGAGACGAACTTCTTAGTCTTCCATGGATTCACCGTGCGGGTGCCGGGTCCATCGTGTGGTCGAGGGAGAAATTCAGAGCAGTTCCCAGGACTTGCGACCCAGGTGTAGGTTTAAGGAGGCCCGCTTTGAGATGCGCATCAACGCTCACCTTCACTGCTCGAGTTTCCCGCCCTGCCTAGCCAAATTTGGTAGGAAACTGTTAGTGCAGCCTTTGATACTCGTTCTAAAATAGAACTTACTGCAGATCTCGACAGGCCAAGGTCCTTCAGAAGGTTGTAGAGAGATTTTGCTGGTATACCTCTCGCTCCTACTTCTACAGCGTATAAATTAACCACATAGCCATTTTTATTTAGTTCATTAGTTAGATCGTAATATTTATTTAATTTGATTGTGTGGTCTTTAGGAATGTTGGTTTCCCACGGTACAGTAAGCTCTACTAGTATTATATGTTTAATGTTAAATAATACTCAACAAAACCCGTAAAAATGTGAATAAACTTATCGTTTAAAGTATACTAATAAAATATTTATAGTTCAGTTTTAATTTCGGTAATAGTAGCAGTGAGACTTGGCAACAGTCAATCATATCCAGGGCAAAGTGCAAGGTAACGTCCTTTTAATATTTAATTCATTAAGAATTTTCGCAAAGTATCGCCTTCGTCAATCAAATATCTTGAAACATTTACTCCTGTAAAAAAAATCAAACGGAATGGTTAGCTGCTTATTTACTATGTAGTTGTTTCTTCCACTATATGGTAAGTCTATGTGGTTTTATTATTACATTAATATGAACTTTTTCGTTAAGAATATCATTAAATATATTGTATTAGCACACTTAAGTTAGGTAGATAAATTATTTATCTAAAGTATAGAAATTTTAATCTAATAAGTATAATATTTTAGATAAGCTTCTTTACAGATTTCTGGTTGAGCCGGTGACATAGGTTACGTATAAAGTAATATTAGCTGTTGGTGCTATAACAGTGGAAATAATTTAAATAAAATCTTTTTACAGAATATATTTCATTTAACTATTATCCTTTATACGTTTTGCTCTTTTGCTTAATACAATCTGTCGGCTGTAATACTGTATGTCATTGTCACTTTGACATATTTTGATTCAAGTAGCCCCTACAGTTGATATAAAAGACGTTCTTTTAAAATAAATGCTTAGTAAATAATAAGAATGGCTGGTAACTTCTGGCAAAGTTCACATCACCAGCAATGGATTTTAGATAAACAAGACCTTATACGAGATCGGCAACATGACTTAAATATTTTAACAGAAGAAGAATACCAAAAAATATTCAATTTCTTTGCAAGCATAATACAGGTTTTAGGAGAACAGTTGAAACTTCGTCAGCAAGTTATAGCGACGGCTACAGTATACTTCAAAAGGTTTTACGCAAGAAATTCTCTAAAGTGTATAGACCCTTTACTTCTGGCGCCAACGTGTGTGTTTCTCGCGTCAAAAGTAGAAGAATTCGGTGTAATATCCAATTCGAGGCTCATAACAACTTGCCAGACTGTGATTAAGACTAAATTTAGTTATGCTTATGGACAACAGGAGTTTCCTTATAGAACAAATCACATACTAGAGTGTGAATTCTATTTATTAGAAAATTTAGATTGTTGCTTGATAGTTTTTCAACCATACAGACCACTGCTTCTGTTTGTGCAGGATATAGGTCAGGATGACCAGCTACTCACGTATGCTTGGAGAATTGTAAATGATTCCTTGAGAACAGATGTTAGTTTGTTATATCCACCCTACCAAGTAAGTTTGTTATTTGATTATTGTTTTTTAGCATCCTGATCCAGTATTTACTTTCTTATAATTTTTTCAATGTATTGTAATTAAAAAAATATATATATACAGTGAAACTTGGCTAAATGGGACTTGGATAAATGAGAAACCTCTATTATTGAGAGTTGCAATGAGGTCCCGCTACATTTTCATTGAATTACCTCTATTAATGGGACTTTTCAAACCTGGTTAAATGAGATCTGATTTCTAGGATATATTCAATGTTTACCTGTATAATTGGGACTCTGTGCCTCAATTCCCTTTATAAATGAGACAAATTAATTGGGTTGGGACAGGTTTTGATGCTTTGTTTGTCAGTACTAATTCAGGTTTTGACCTAAAAACAAGGGAGTAAAAGTGTACAAAATGCCCAAACGTAAATATAAAACGTTATCAGTATCTGAAAAATTTAAATTTCTATTAGATTATGATTGTGGAAAGTCGCGTGATGAACTGTGTAGGGAGCATAGCATAAATGGAATAGCCCTACATTTCAACCTCTATAAGAGGGAGCCTCTATAAATGAGACAACTATAATTTTAAACCTGCCTAATTGGAAAACTGGATTAATGGAAACCCTCAATAAATAGTACAACATTGTTGGTCCCTTGAGATCCCAGTTAACCAGGTTCCACTGTATATGTTTAGATAAATTTATAATGACACTGAATAGAATCTATATTTATCTTTCCACTATTATTTCAATACTTTATTGTTTTTTACCTTGCTTGTTAGTTATTGTTTATATTGTTCCTTAGAATCTTACATATATGTACAACTTCAATGCTTTTACTATATACAGACTAGTGTATGATACAAATAATTATCAAACATATAAAAATAGATCAAGGTATTAATAAAGATTTAGTTACTTGTCTATTTAAGTTTTAAGTATTAATTATTATGAATTATAATTTAATTTCAGATAGCAATAGGTGCTTTACATATAGCCTGTGTTATGCTCGGAAAAGAAAATCTCAAACTCTGGTTTGCTGAATTAAATGTTGACATGGATAAGGTAAAATGTTACAAAGTATAAAATTTGTTTTGCATATACTGTTTAATCTTAATAGTATATTTTTTCTACATTTATATGATTTCCTTAAGCAATACATTTTTTTTGCATTGTTCCTCCCCAAAATATTGTTTGTCAAGTTTCTTAGGCTTCTTGTGAGTCACTAACTCCAGAAAATATGCTCCGCATGTAATTCTGTGACAAAATAGACCCACATCTAATGTGCCACTGAATGTGTAAGTCCATGACAATATATACCTGTATGCACTGTGTTGAGGTAACAATGGCTACTATGACTGTACAACCAATCTCAAAAGAATCACAGTCCTAAAGCCAATCATAACAGGTTGTTACACATGAGAATTGAGTTGGAACACCATCCCAACTTCGCAACAAAATACAGCTGTAAATAAAACAAAGTAAAGCTGTAAAATAAATCATTACTACTTTGTGTTAGAAAGAGGCTCCCAAAGTCGAACACTTTGAAGTTGTGTCGGAACACTTTAAAATTAAATATCATAGAAATACACAATTTTTTTTAACATTTTACTGTTTTAATTCTATTTCAGATACAAGAAATTGTAAGAGCAATAATAAATTTGTATGAAATGTGGAAAAGTTACGATGAGAAAAAGGAAATACAAACCCTTTTGGGGAAAATGCCTAAACCAAAGCCGGCACCACAGAGATAATAAATAGTTTAGAATTTTATGGTTAATAAGATATTAACTACAATGTACACATTACTAATTACTTTTATAAAGTAAGGAATTCCTATAGACCATAACAAAAGGTAGTGAGATTAAATGATGTGCCTGGTCTATAACTTTCATTATAGTATAACATAACTGTTTTGTATTTAATTAATAAATAATATATTATGTGATTTTTTAAAATACTTTATAATTTATGGTTCTCTACGAATAGATGATTTGGAATTTGGACTGTTTTAAAACCTAAGTTTTAAAAAGTAATATTAATTGTGTAACAATAGCTACTTAATGAATGTTGGAATCAATTTTATAAATGGACTTTAACAACTTAAAATCTCAGGAAGTGCACTTTATGTTTGCTTTGCATTACTTCTTCTATGTAACAGGGTATTCACCATGGATTTGGTAATAGGAGTAAATACTATAGAAATTTCTCCAATTTTAGTTTATTCTTTTGTGTTAATGGTTATGTGTCCCAATTTAATTTATATAATTTGGTTTATTATAAATTAAATAAAATTTATAATCAAGTTTGTTTTTTGTATAAAATTTAGTAACTAAAACAAATCCTTTCTTCAAATATTTCATCTTGGTTAATGGAATTTGTTCACACATCTTGTATTTCAATTAATTGGATTTTTACTTGACCAGTAGTATTATTATTCTATGGTTTCTATGACAAAACATTGACTAATATATGTATAGAAAAAGAAGATTATATTTCAAATAAAGTTCATATAGTATTAAGGAATTTTTATCTACATACATTTCAATAAACCTTTGTATATAATTTGCATTTTCATTAACCATGTTTGTAATATTGTTAAAAGTATGAGAAGAATAATTCTCTATTTTTTATACTTGCTAATAAATGATTTAGACAATTATAATTTATAAAAATACTGTAAATTGAGGAAGTTCTGTTTTACGACCGTGTTCAGTTACTCGACTTTCGAAAAAGGCACTCGACAATTGCGTTATCAATTTCATACGAGTATGTTACCCTAGTAGCTCAGGAGCAAACTTTTGATGACGAAATCGATATTATGTAGTTACAGTATTCGATTTAACTCATACAACCTATACCTGTGAAATAAACATATCCCAAACGTGTGTAGGTAAATGATTTAACTTCAAAACATGCGTTATTATTGAGGAAAATCTTTATAACAGTAGTAACAGGATACAAATATAATAAATCTGTAAAATAATATTGCAGCGTTTGTTATTGCTTGGGTTCTTCTGCGAAACGACTCCACCGATTTTGATGAGTCTTACAAGTAGAAGACGTCTTAAAGTATTATCCAGAATATATATCGACGGGAGAAAGCGAAAATGTCGTAACTTGCATTTTTGGCTAAATCACTTTTTACCATATTCTTGTATAAAAAAAATACCTCTTCGAATGGTGTGAATCTCGCTTTCCTACGATTAAATTTTTATCGATACGACCTTAGTTTTTTGCCTAGTTTTAGCACTATACATAAAAAATGTAATTTTTGAAATAGTTTTTTGGCTCTGGTGTAAAGTTGGATTTTTCAAGTTACGACAATCCCGCTGTCTTCCGTCGATATCATTAAACTTTTCTATAGGGCCTTAGTCATAAAAGTTAGTACACAAAATAAAAAAATGCGCTCGCGCTTTGTTCACCTCCTTAAGTATTTTTGATAATCTATTTATATTTTCTACAGACTCTTGGTCTTGAAATTGTTTTAAATGTAGTGAATCTTAAATACAATATTAAAGTGAGCCGGTGTAGATATCATTGTTATACCTAACTAGGTACAGCTTATTGTTAATGTATTTTTCTTATTATTATTTTTCTATTTTCCTTTTAATAACTGTTACATAAATCTTTGTTATTAACTTAAGTTTGGTAATTCAATTGAATTTCTTGTTGAGATTACAGCCTTTATATAGGCTTCATTATTATCTTTATGACCAATTTTAGGTTAAAATTCACAATAACTTACAATGTCCCGCCATCTCCTTGAGTTAAAACTGCATATTTGCTATTAGCATTCATATAAAAGTTCCATTGGAGTACAATAAGTGGAGCTCCAATTGTTTCCATGAATGAACGTATGTATATAGTATATACTCACGCTACATGTCATTACGCTCTTCTCTAAGGGCTCAGAATTAATAAAAAATACGATTAAAGATCATAAAAAATAGCTCCCTTTTAATCCATATAAGATATAGTTTCTGTGAAACATAAAAAACGTTCTCACAAGACCGAAGTCGTGACTACCAGATGTTATCAAAAACGAAGGAAAAATGACGAATCAAGTCAAACTTGAAAAAATGTGTACACTATTTTCACATTTTTATATGCTATAACGACTTTCCAATATCTCACCAGAAGTTTAGTGGTGATAAATATAATGACATATTCAATCAGAACGTAATGAATCTAGGTGCAATGACCGCTGCCGAAAGCTGCAAGGGGCGACCTGGAGTTAATAATTTTCGTTAATAAAACGGACAATAAACCCTTTTATTAATTAACCCGTTCATACCATTATGGTTATACCATACCATATATTTTTGAAATTGTGGAGAACATTTAAGAATTTTTACACAAAACTGGGCCCTTGTAGTGTCTGGCGCAAGTATCAATAATACAGCAGTAGCTACGCCTCTGGTTCGCTATACTTATTATGACTTATATAAAATTACGTATCTCAAATCGAGTACAATTGTCCTTTAGTAGTATGTACCAGATACATTATAAACAGAAATATACTTTTGTCGATTTTTAGTACTTTAGTAATGGAGAATTATGATTAATAATTAATTGACCGTCTTATGTAGTTACTTTATTGAACTAAGGTACTTTTGTTTCTGCGTTTTATTTCTAAAAATATAAAATAATCAATCTACTTGTGATAATTTTAATAATATGTATTCTAACCCAGTTTCTTCTATTAGCTTTAAATTCTTTTTGAAACTTTCGATAAAAATATAAGTTATAGGTAGGTTCCTCCTATCTCATATGAATGACAATTTGCATTGTTTGTACTGAAGAATGCTAAGCCTCAGTGAAGCCTAGGAAATTAAGCACCACCACCACATTGTTGTTTCGATGGAACGAGGTCAATTTGTTGGTCTTTCAGTAAAAAAAACATGGAAAGAAAAATTGCAAGTTCCTTGGAAAGTAGGTAAATTCGTGATAAACTGAAAATTCTTTTTTTCTATGAAATTTTTGTATGAACTCAAGACCCTAAATCACTATTCGAATGATGAGTGTGCGTAATTTTTCTTTGTTTTCTTAGTAACGTTTCTGAAGAGTTGTAAAAAATAGAGACTTTTACAAAAGAAACTTGGAAGATTCTGACAAATTTCCAAAATTATGATTTTTTACAGTACGCTTTTCATCATAACTAACAATAGGAACATACTTGGATAACTTTTTTTGTTTTATTTGTTATATTTCCGAGGAAGGGAATAACTTAATTAAATGTTTGAAATAGGTAAAAAAAAAACAAAAATCTGTAGAAAAATGAACATATAATTGTAGATATATTTTAACTTAGGTTGGATGGAATGCGTTTATATATGGGGTTCATTGTTTTTTTCTTATTTTTATTTTGTCTACACAGTTGAAATAGCTTTTTTTAAAACAATCATTTTTTTATTGAGATTTTAAAAATTTTGTATATGAAGCATAGCATCAGGGACATTCTGTGTCTTGGTACATGTCGCTCAGAGGCATTTATATATATATATATACATCAATATGCTTAGGATATATTGTTAAAAACTTGCATGCTCCTTGTGTTATCGTGTGTGTGGATTCTTTTCACTTGAGGGCTTCGGTTGTTATTGCTTGAACTATACTTTCCATTATGTTAAATATAATTTTCTTTGGAGCAATCAATTTGTTGGACTCTTATAAAAATACCGGTAAAAGTACCGGTTGATAAGTAAATAAGGAAGACGTAACACTTTCGTTGTAAAATGGCAAACAAGTTGGTATATAACAATAAAATTAGTATTTAGTTAGTTATTTTTAATTCCCATTGAAAAATCATACTGGAGAAAATTATAAAACATTTTAGCCCAGAGTATAATCTTGGCAGTAGCTCGTCTAATATAAATAATCATTATTTAATATAGAAGAAAATAACGTGGTACGATTAACGTCATTTTTATAATGTATACAACTTATAGATTTTATCTTTATTGTTTTGTCCTTACCTGTAGTAATAAGGTATAGGGGATTTCATGATGTTCATGTTTTGAGTGTCAAATGAAGATGCATGTACATGTCTCACGTACTCTCTAACGACTTATTGTATGAATGTAAAACCATAACAATTCCCTCGTCTGATATCAAAACAACTCGAGTGTATTTATAAAAGTATTGTGCCCATGATTTTGGATTTTAAGAACTCGGGTTACGTTTAGTCTAAAATTAATCATAATAAATGTGGTCAAAAAATCTGTAGCACTGACTTGTCTCAGAACATTGCGTTTCAGAAGTACCTGGCATACAGCTTTCATGTGGTATGTATAAGCCAACACAAGGACATCCATTGTTTATCTACATGTGTTAATGGTCGCAACTATTATTAGTTTGTAGACATTGTACTAAGAAGTACCAGGATATAAAGATATAACCATATTAAAAAACAGGGTGTGTCGTAAAGACACACGAGAGAAGTGAATTTTTTGTATTACGGGGATTTGAACTTAGTACCATGAACACTGCTGCTTTACCAGAGAAATAGTTATGGTACTTCGGCAGTCGGAGCTATAACGGTTTGACCAAGCATTCTATACTCTACAAGTGCGTTATCGTCTGACATTTCTCGAAACACTGTTTTTTTAGGGGTATAACGAGAACTTAGTTCTGAAGTAGCTTAAAATATAATAAATAAGCAAGTTAAATATATGCCATTAAGTACCCACCACGTTGTTTCGATTGCTACAATATAAATTCTGACTAATTTATAGTCACTAAGTAGTCCTCAGGAGGGGCCAATACCTGTCGGGGGAGCAGACGTAATTGCTGCCCCGGCAAAAAGGTGTAAGAAGGTACTCTGGGGCTTTAGTCCGTGCGAATCGGATATAACGCATTCTCAGCTTCCTGATGGGATGGATATCCGTTAGAGGCCTCCTCATGTAAAAAAAGCTCCGTCAGTAACATTTTTGTCTAAAATGTCAGTTAATTAACGTGATTGTGCTGAATTAATACAAAAATAATAATTGAAAAAAAAAACATTAATAATTTTATTTCTACCGAAACATATATCCTATTTCGGCTGTATATTAAATGTATGCAAGTGTATATTGTTAAATATAATTTATTCGTAAAAAAATACATGAACAGAAATTTTGCAGGTACAGCATGGTCACTGTAATAAGTAGCTTGAGTTTATTGCCTTTGTTGGATATGTATAAAAGTGTCATGAATTTGCCCATTCCTTGCACAATTCATTAGCTGCAGACATGATTTCTTCAAGAGTATATCTTTGCGACCTTTGCGTCATTTTGTTGTTTGGACTCACTTTTGTGTTAACAGACAATTTAAAGGGGTAAGTATGTATTTAAGTTCTATTAAAAATTAAAAATGTTAGTATTTTTACATAAACTCAATATTCCTAGTTTGTCTACAAATACTACATGAACTTGTAAAGTGTAGTATCTTTTGTACCATAGTACTGCGAGTTCAGAAGACGTGCCTAAAGGTAATTGTTCATGCGGAGGATTCCCTACAGTTACACCGGAGGTTGGCAGCTCTCCGATACTCTCTCAGACCCCAAGCCTGATCGTTAAATGCGATCAAGAGGGCGACAGTACATGCAAGCAATTATGTAACGCGTTAGCGACCGCTACGAAGGCAAAAGGGCCAGAAGTTCTATGTAACAAACTCAAGGATGCTACTGAATTAAAGGTAAAATCTAATATTTGTTATTTACTTACTGCGTTACTATTCGTTACTTGAAGTTATGAACTTCATTCGATTACTAATATTTAATAATAATTTTATATCATTACATAGTATAAAATAAAGTCCGCTACCGCGTCTGTCTGTCTGTCTGTTCGCGATAAACTCAAAAACTACTGAACGGATCCTTATGTGGTTTTCACCAGTAGATAAAGTGATTCACGAGGAACGTGAATTTGTTCAGGATTGTTTTATAATCAGGGCGGGACAACGTCTGCGGGCCCGCTAGTATAGTATAAATTATAATTTGAGCAAATGCGTGTAAGCACTATAGCTCGACTTCGACTTGTAACATAGAACGTGCTTACTGGTAGACCACTCTTCTTATATGTATAAAATTACTGAATTTAAACCGTGTTATTACAAAAAAAAAAATATGTATTAAATACTTGCTTTATAAAAGTGTGGGTACTTTCGTATTAAATTCACCGCGTTCGCCGACCGCTGCCGCGGCAAGCTCGCATTATCCTTTTTTACAAGTCTAACCTAACCAACAGAGATAAAAGAGCAAGATGTCGAACGTTCGGCGAGCGCGGTGCATTTAATACGAAAGTAGAGTTTTTGGCGGGATTTTAGTCTGTCATGTAGTGGATTTTATATTTTATTCATAATCTTGTGTTACTTGACTCTATATTGTGTAAAATTGGTGGTGTTTTATGTAATATAGTTTGTTTATTGTGCATAAGTGAAGTGAATGGAAAATAATACCACGGAGCATGAATTCTGACATGCCACAAAAATTCCCTGGAAAGTTGTAACAAGGAGGCCACCATCTCGTTGGAACATTAAGATTGACATTGAAATGATCGCACGACACTAACTTGTAATAATATTAACTACTCGACAATGGTAGTAATAATCTAAGATTGGTTATAATAAATAAAGTTAGTTAAAATAAAGTTAAGTAGTAATAATAAAAAAAAGTAATAAAGTAAAGTTAAAAAAAATAAATACGAAAGTATCCAAACTTTTATAAAGCAAGTATTCAATACGTATTCAACTTTTTTGTAATAACACGAATTATGTTTAAATAAAATTTGTATAATTACATATCTGCAACCGTCACAAAAATAATATACGATTTTAAAATATGAAGTTTAAAGTATGCTTTTTATACCTTTCAAAATTAACAAAGCGGTACTGTATTTGTTTATATTAAAGGGCACAATATGATATGCCATTACTTAGATAAAGTTTTATATACGAGAGTATATACGCACTGTGACTTTTTTCCGCAGCTGTCTGCATTCTACAAGGTTTGTGACAAGCCGTGGCAATATGCAGACATGACAGCGGAGTCGTTGCTATGTTGTGAAAACAACAAAGTAAAGACCTGCCCTTCCGCCAAAATCGATGATGTGGATGACAGCACCAACGCCAAAGTCATCTAATATATAAGGCAACTCTGAATTTATACGTATTTAATCGATCATGTGTATGCAAGGAAATAAATAAATGAGTTTAATGTAATGAAATAAACAAATTTTGTTTAAAAAAAACTCATCATCTTGTTACCCTTATCCCACCTAAGTTGGGTCGGAACAACATGTTTTCTTTTTCCACTCTCTCCTGTCAGATGTCATCTCAGTATTCACACCTTTTACACACAATCCATTCATACCTTTTTAAGCCTTCCTCTACTCGTATATCCGTCCACTATCATACTCAAAACTTCTAGTTACATGGTGTTCACCTCTCCGTCATGACATGCTCATCCCATGCTAACCTATACAACCTCAACTTCTCTGTCACTGGTGCTATTCTTAAACTTCCTCTGATATACTCATTCTTAATCTTATCCATTCTTGTCACACCACACATCCATCTTAACATTCGCATCTCTGCCACATGTAAATGAAAAAACAAAACGAAAAAAACTAACTTTGTTAAAAAAATTAATGAATAAAATTATTAAAAATATCTTCGGAGTTTTTGGCGGGATTTTGGTCTGTCACGTAGTGGATTTTAATTTTTATTCATAATCTTGTGTTACTTGACTTTATATTGTGTAAAATTAGTGGTGTTTTATGTAATATAGTTTGTTTATTGTGCATAAGTGAAGGCTACCAGATTAGGCCCCCCTCGGCAGCGGCTCAAGCCTAGGTCCGTTCCCTCGGCGTGGAGCCCTTGAGTGCGCTGCTCGCGCGATACAGTGATACAAAATCTTACATCACTGCGACAACATTGCACATATCACCTCCACACACGTGCACGCATACACGCTCACACATGCCAGTGGAAGGGTTTTATTTTTTCCCTTATCAAACTGAAATAGTTTAGAAAATTGTCCGATACGAAATAATAGGTTTTTACCTATGAAATTGCCGTTCTGCAGTACTGGCCATTTCAAATCAAAATAATTTTTGTTTGGCATAATAAATTTTATTTTAAAAACATGGAATTGTTTTTCCAAATGTAGTCATTTGTTTATTGATTAGTGTTACATTTTCATCGCATTTCAATCTTTTTTGTCATCATGGATACGTTAAAAATTCGAGTAATTATGGAATATGAGTACCGTCGTGGCAGCAACGCGGCACAAGCGGCACGCAACATCAACGACGTTTACGGAGCTAACACTACAAACTAACGCACCACCTGTTATTGGTTTGCTCGCTTCCGTTCTGAGAATTTCGACCTGAAAAATGAACCTCGCGGTCGTCCGAAGACTTTGGTCGACAATGACGAATTAAAGGCGATTGTGGAAGCTGATGATACACAATCTACAGATGGGTTAGCAGCAACTTTCGACGTTAGCGTCAAAACAATATTGGTCCATTTGCGTCAAATTGGCAAGGTAAAAAAGCTTGACAAACGGGTGCCCCACGAACTCAATGATCGCCAGCACGAAGTACGCGTCGAGACGTGCATTGCACTGCTCAACAGACACACAAATGAAGGAATTTTGAACCGCATTGTAACCTGCGATGAAAAATGGATTCTGGTTGACAACCGCAAGCGCTCAGCAAGTTGGTTGGATCCTGGTTCAGCACCTAAACAATGCCCTAAACGAAAGCTTACCCCTAGAAAAGTGATGGTCACTGTTTGGTGGTCTAGCGCCGGTGTGATTCATCACAGCTTCTTACCAAACGGGGTGAGCATTACTGCAGATGTGTACTGTGAAGAACTGAACACAATGATGGAGAAGCTGGCACATCTCCAACCAGCATTGGTCAATCGCTCGTCTCCGCTGCTCCTGCGCGACCTCATACTGCACAGCAGACGGTGTCCAAGTTGCAAGAACTGGGGTTGGAAGTTCTCCGTCATTCGCCCTACTCACCAGACCTTGCGCCTACAGACTACTACTTTTTCCAGAATTTGGATAACTCCTTGGCGGGAAAAAAAATCAATGCCCGAGAGGCAGTACAAAATGCCTTTGAAGAATTTGTTGCCTCCCGTCCAGCTGATTTCTTTAAGAAGGGCATCAATAAACTGCCACTGCGTTGGCAAAGATGCATTGATTGCATGGGTGATTACTTCGATTAATACAAATAAAAAATACATGAAAAAAAATCGTTTAAATTTTTTCATACAAAACGGCAATTTCATAGGTAAAGACCTAATATATATATAAGAGTTGTTGAGGTATGTATGCCTGGTACACATATATGTTTCAAGAACTCATATATGTATGAATAGTTTGCTTAGCTTAGGTTAGCTCAGAGGATGAGGAGTAAACCTCGATAAAAAATCAATCGTGTGACGGCGGCGGAGCGGCCTACCTAGCCTCTCCGCTGCCAGCCGAACCCAGGGGGAAGGGGCGGGCGTCCTGACTACCCATTGCACGGGTTCGGCGGTCTGGGAGGCAGTCTTGTAACCGGGCTGCCTCAGCGGGTGCGGCTTGGGAAACGCCTGTCGCCGGGGGCGTCTCGGAGCTTGCTCACGCTACCCCGAGGCACTCCCATAGTGCGGCGTAGGTTATCGTGGAGTTTTTTAGTCGATTAAAGGTCGACTCAGTTCAGGACCTCCCCCGGGGACCTGGCAATGTATGTGAAGAGAGTTCTCCACGTTAAAAAAAAAAGGTTAGCTCAGATAGGTCGCGAATTGCATGTATCAGGCAACAGCCCAAACCGAGGAGTGCCGTGCACCCTTGAGTTAGTTGTCAAATAAAATCGGCTAAGTGCCTTAAGCGCTCGCCTTAGTAGTTAAGCGCTCGCCTTAGTAGTCCGGTGAAGCTGTTAAGACCTTGCTAGGTCAATAGCGTAGGCAGTTCGAAAAAAAAGCATAAGTGAAGTGAATGGAAAATAATACCACGGACCATGAATTCTGAGATGCCACAAAAACTCGATGGAAAGTTCTAACAAGATGGCCACCATTGAAATTATATCAAGAAACTTGTAATATCGCTACTCACTTGACAATGGCAGTAATAGTCTACTAGAAGACTGGTTGCCAAAAATGGAATGGAAGAACTTGAAATAATATTAACTACTCGACAATGGCAGTAGTAATCTAATAGATTGGTTGCCAAAATTAAAAAAATAAGGTTTAAAAAAATATCTTCATATTTGTAACCATAAATGAAGATCCAGTTAGTCGGGATGTATATTCCTTTTTGCGTGTTCAATGGGGAACAGTTGGACCTAATAATGGGTACGGGTTTCTTAATGCCCTTTTTCAATTTCTGCTCAATTCGTGATTCCATTCTGCTCAGTCGCTGAGCTTCTAAAATATTATCTGCCTACATTGATAGGTGAAATTAAACTAACATTTTAGTTCTTCACTATCGAAAGCAGCTAAATTTTTGTGGACCCCCCCGCTTACGAATTGTGAACCCCCATTTTATTGTCACGCCAAAGTAGACTCCCGTCGAGTCTCCCGTAGACCCCTGGCGCTTTAAGGCTTTAGTTTAGAGAAAACATTGGAACAAACAAACAAATTATATTCCAGAGACTTTTTCTTCACTACAATCATAAAGGAGAGGCTAATAAATAAAATATAAATAGTAAGATCATGTCTAAAATTCGTTTAATTTAAGTATATAAGAACTGCTGAAATACAAAGAATTGAAGATATTAAGCATAGGATTTCCAGTTTATTTACATTTTTGTATAGTTCTCGCCAAACTTTTTGACCGCTCGGAATATGATTGCCCAGAACACATATTTAGGTATAAGTACGTATTATATGTATAACTATAATATGTTAACTTTGTTAATATTCAGAGCGGCCAAACAAAATAACGAGCACTATCGTTTATATTTGTAATATACTTATCCACAATATTATATTATCAACCAGAAAAATGTGGTAGTACAGTGTGTTTAACCTGTAAACGAATCAATCACATAATTTATACTAGATTGTATTTCAATTAGACAAAGAAAAGCACTTACCAATTACAATATTTTAAACTAAGTACGTAAAAACCTACACATTCTGTGTATTGGATATTTCATGACAGTTGGATAACGAAGCCGTTAGTATAATATTAATTTTAATAAACCATATAATGGTTTAAGTAAAAATGGAAGCTATTTGTACAATTGATAAAACATCTTATTCACGCAGAATACTATATTTCTTAATTTCAATTAAAACATGTTTTTATTCAAATTGTGTTTTTTTAATCTTTCGATTAGCCTGGTGCAATTATAGTAGAAAATTTCAGTACAATATGTATGATTGCATCTCTAAGTAATTAGCAATTGCTCACATTTGTTCCGGCTCAGAAATTTGTACAGATTAAAACATATTATTCTAATAATCTGTTGTTACAAATAAAAATAAAACGCAATATTAGGTTAAATTCTCATAAAAATTTGGCTTCACCACTTGAGAATCTTCCGTCTAAATTTTGGGCTTTCTTTATGATCGATCTCTTTTGAGCTTCGTCGAAACGGTTCACCTGCAGGTCTACATCGCGGCTGAACGGACGGCGTTCTTTCTTTTCGTCACCTTTATCATCTTTCTGTATTGAACAAACAAAACGTTTACAATAAAAAAAATCGATACAGTCCTAAGGATTACCGTCAGAAGTGGCAACTCAATACAATAGAATAACTGTGTTGTGTTTTGAATTATTAAATTAATTATACTGTAAATTATTTAAATCTTATAATATGTAAATTGAAATATTACATATAATGTATACTAATAACTCACGGAGGTATACGTATGAATATATATACACAGTATACATATAGCTCACGGAAAGCGCTCGGTGACGATGACGCGAGTTCAATGATTTTTGGTCACCAAAAAAAGTGCTCAACATGCCTAAAAAAGTTTTCACTTCAAAAAAATTATGTACACGCGTTACTACAAAATACAAAAATTGACAACAATACTGTTAGAAATGGTAAAAAAGAAAACATTGTTTTATTCTCCCTCGATTTTAATAAAATTTTGTTTTGGCAATTTCATGTACATTCATTATATACAGAAATCATAAATACTCATTTGTTGATAAAATTAAACGAGTCGGAGATAATTATTGGAAGTAAAACTGGTTGGTTTATATATAAAAAAAAGTGTGTGTGTGTACTTATGTACATGCGTTAGAAGTTATATTTCTTTGGCGTAACGAGATAAAAATCTTTTCAAAATTTTTATCTTTCGCCTTATTCTACGTTTGTAGAAAAAACGACACTAACAATAGAAAAAAGGTATTTATTACATTGAAAGTTTTAATACAAAAAAAATACAAAGAAACAAAATGTTGACTATAGCTAACTTCAGGGTGTCGGTTTTTCGTGACGGTGTGCGCGCGCATCGTAAAAATTTACTTTCATCATTTTCCCCTAACGCGCCAAAAGAAGTATAACTTCAATAACAAAAACCAAATCGACTTCACAGAAATCTACCTTATAAAAATGCACCAAAATGACCTTGAGCATAGTTAAGTACGCACCTTTTTTATAATTTATCTGATGTTAAATGACGATGTGGTCTTATCTTGGACCACAACCAAACACGCCACCAACTAAACACGCTAAACCTAGAGGATTGGATGTCAAATGCAGCTGCCGAAACACACCCATAGGTGCTTGGCGACAGATTGAGGGTACAACTTGAGGGTGCGGGAGTTTTTGGCGGGATCTTGGTCTGTCATGTAGTGGATTTTATTTTTTATTCATAATCTTGTGTTACTTGACTCTATATTGTGAAAAATTGGTGGTGTTTTATGTGATATAGTTTGTTGTGCATAAGTGAAGTGAATGGACAATAATGCCACGGACCATGAATAAAATGAGATGCCCCAAAAATTCCATGGAAGGTTCTAACAAGATGGCCACCATCTTGTTAGTTCATTGAAATTATATCAAGAAACTTGTAATATTGACACTCACTTGACAATGGCAGTAATAGTCTACTAGAAGACTGGTTGCCAAAATGGAATAGAAGAAGAACTTGAAAAACTATTAACTACTCGACAATGGCATTCATTGAAATATATCAAGAAACTTGTAATATCGATACTCACTTGACAATGGCAGTAATGGTCTACTAGAAGACTGGTTGCCGAAAATGGAATAGAAGAACTTAACTACTCGACAATGGCAGTAATAATCTAAAAGATTGGTTGCCAAAAATAAAGTTAAATTAGCCAGGCGGACTTTGAAAAAGCCCTGCCAGCATGAAAACTACTAATAACCTAGTGACTATATGTAGCTAGTCTTAGATTGTCATAAACGTATCAATATATCAATCACTATACATTTCCTACTCGATTTTGTAGATTTTTCCAGTCTACCTTCGAAATCCAAAGTCCAATGCTAATGAGAATATATTTGAAAATATGTGTTTACAAAAAAAAAATACAATTTTCTTTTTTTTCAAACTGACTAGACGGTATTGACCTGATAGACCATGACTTTACTATTTATTATTTTCGAGTTATAGAGAGATATATGTAAGAAAATGGCTTGTAGGGACTCACTGATTATTTCGAGTTACAGAGGATAGAAATTTTGAGTAATGGAATGAACAGAAGGGAACAAACAAAACGATTTTTTCATGTTTTGAAAATTTTCAACTTATCGAGGTTCTATATATTTAAAATATATAAAAACTAACCTTTTTCTTCTTCTTCAATTTCTTTTGGTGGATGTCTAATAAACTCTCTTCTCTTTTGTGTTTCTTCTTATGTTTTCTGTTGAAATATAAAATCGCTACTTAGATAATTACAATACTTTCTATATACATAATCATGAAATATAACTTAATATATTTGTACAAAGATATAAGAGTGTATCCGTTATAACGATCGGATTATCAGAATCAGACATAGTATAAAAGGAATCATACTAAGACTAATAAAGCAAAAGATTTTATGTATAACTAGCTGACACCCGCGACTTCGTCTGGGTTGTTTATTACCTTAGCACTATATTTAATGTCATAAAGTACAAAAGACTTCACAGACACAAGCTTCAATGTTAATAATTTAAAAAAATTCAATTTCAAAATTTCAAATTTCAAACTTTTTTAAATATATATAGATTATAGAAGTACAATAAACAAACACTCTTTGGCAGAAAAACACAATAATGTTGCCCTTAAAAAAATTACGAATTATGGTAGAATTTCGAATACTGTACGCCTAGTAATAATAAATGTGTGTAAATTATTTTTGTAAGCTTACCGTACGGCTTCCTCTTGTTCCACATCCCTGTTACTGATCTGACGCGCTTTCGCTTCCCGTTTCAATATAACATCTGCATCTTCTTCTTTAATAATACCGGCTTCCTTCCTTGCTTTCTCTTCTGGAGTGTCCGTCCAGCTTGATCTGAAATATATCTTCTATGTCTATAAGATATTCCCAGTAACTTATATAAATAAAAATCAATTGTCAAAAAACTGTATCATTTGCCTAATTCTTTTTTGTTTTTTTACAATTATAAAGTGTGTATGAAAGATGTTTGAAACATCGTACTGAAAAATGAATAATTACATTAAGAAATCTTCATATAACAAAGTGAGTGAAACAGAAAACAGTAGGTAAAATCTCTAAAAATATAGTCAAATTAACGTTCAGTTGTTCTTAAAATCTTTAAAATTATTGACAATTTTTTTTTCTCTTATAGACTACGCTATTGACTTAGCAAGGTCTTAAAAGCTACACCGGACTACACAGAATTAACTTGTTTCACTCGTTTTTTATAAGGAGATATTTTAATCTGAATTATATAAAATGGTACAGTTACAATTTTATTTCATTACTAGCTGACCCGTGCCCACTTCGTTGGGCGGTAATAGGCATTATCAAGCTACAACTTTTTTCTGGAACTCAATCATATATCTCTCATCATTAAGGCAGCGTTTGTGAGAAACGTTTTCGTTCAACCATTTTTTCTCCGACTGCCCAGATATTACCCCCTACAACCTCACAAACTTTACCTGTTTATAATATTATAATAATAATATAATTAATTAATAGCTTCTGCCCACGATTTCGTACGCGTGGAATAGTTATTTTAGGCTAACACGCAGCGTAACCTCTCAAAAGGAAAAAAAAACCCAAATTTTAAAACATTCTTCATTGTTGCTCCGTTCCTATTGGTCTTCGCGTGATGATATATAGCCTATGACATTCACAAATAACGTGGCTTTCTATTGATAAAGTAATTTTCAAAATCGGTTCAGTACTTCCTGAGATTACCCCCTACAATGTCACAAACTTTACCTCTTTATAATATTAGTATAGATTACATAGTTGTACTGTGAAAGGAAATTTGGTCTAATTTTCTTCCTTAGTACACTTGTGCGAATCCGGTGTTGGTAGCTAGTCTATAGATAAATATAAATATAACTGAGGTGTCTGTTTTTGCCCACAAAAATCAATGAAATAACTGATATGATTGAAATGAGCCACACACTGCCAGATAGAAGAATTTCCAAAGTATTTGTTAGTCTCTATACTGTAATTACGCATTTCCATTGAGGTACACAATATCGACAAACTTCAACAGAGGTAAATTGAATCAGTTATTCGAGTTACTGGGAATGACAATTATACAATTAATGAAATAAAATACAGACAACAATTAAGTCCGATATAAACATATAGTTGTCTTGAGACAACACAGCCATTTTCAGGAGAATTGAAGTCTTTGAACACCAGTGAGTTTAATATCATTGTATTTAAAGATCAAGGTGAGCATTTAACAAATGAAACATACATAACTCATGTTAAACAAATACAAATGTACTATATAAAAACCACTCTTTTTTCATGAAGCATTGCCCTCTTTATATATCAACTAGCCTCAGCTCGCGACTTCGTCCGTGTGGAATAGTTACTTTGGGCTAACGCTAATACGCAGCGGAAGCTCCCAAGAGGACAAAAAACCCGGATTTTGAAACATTCTTCATCGGTGCTCCGCTCCTATTGGTCTTAGCGTGATGATATATAGCTTATAACCATCCTCGATAAATGAGCTATATAACACTGAAAGAATTTTAAATCGGACCAATTGTTCCTGAGATTACCCCCTACAACGTCACAAACTTAAGCTCTTTATAATTCTAGTATAAATATCTTAATATTTTGATTCTATATAAAACCTACTAAGTAACCTATTATGTATCAAATATTGTTGCTAATGAAACCAAATTATATACATCTACATATTAAACCCATTCTCACCAGTTATTGCACACATTATATCAAATCTATTTCTGATATACACATACATATCTATCTACACTATATTTAAGATACTTCTTCATAGAGTCACACATTCATAATTAAATTAAATCTTATTATAACCGAACAAACTATATGGCTCTTATAGTACATTAGCAAATTGTGCCTCTATTATTTCATTAGGATAATATTATTATGAGATAAAGAAAAATACAGACTCACTTCAATTAAAGGCTGATGATACTTTTCATTTGTTAAAATGTTAGAAGACAATTTTTTTGTAATACTTAGAAGGATCCTGATTGTTAAATTTATTTAGTAACTAGCTGTTAAATGTGGCTTCGCCCGCAGTGCTATCTCCAAAACGGTTAGACCGGTTTTCACGAGATTTTCACTGGCAGATAGCGGACTTTACAAAAAGTATTTTAAGCAATTTTAGTTTATACTAGCTGTTAACCGTGGCTTCACCCACAGTTCTTTCTCCAAAACGGTAAGACCGATTTTCACGGGACTTTTACTGGCAGATAGCAGACCTTATAAAAAGTAATTTAATTTATTTTAATTTCGATTATATACTGATTCTGAAAAATATATACATATAAGATCCGTTGCGGTAGTTAAACCATATATGTGGTATAAGTTAATATAGTTCTTACAGGTGTGAACATAAATAACCAACTGTTTTTATCCTCCAATAGTTTTTTTTTGTTTCCTCAAACTGTCTACACTATTGATCTGGCAAGGTCTTAACAGCTTCACCGGACTATAAAGTCAAGTTTTGTCTTCATAAAAATATTTCTATGATGTAACTCACCTATCAGACATATCAGGACCTTCTTTAGCTCTGAAACTTCTTGCTTCTAATCCAATATATTTAGCTTTACCCTCAGGTAGCTCTAACATCCACTGCTCTCTAGATTTTACTTGATGGCTCTTTAAAGAATGCCCATCCAGTTGCCTAATTTTCATATTCAATGCTCTTACTTCAAGTCGTTTATGTGCATCAGTCCATTTATCTTCAGATCCTGCTGGTAATGGACCAATATCTTCATCATCAGATAATTCATATTTGATTATTTCCCTTTCATTTTCAGCAAGAACCTTTCGCATATCATCCGGTATGGTTGGACCTGTTGAAATTGATATTTATAGTAATTATACTATATACTTAATAAATAACAAGTTGGTCAAAAATTTTAAATTACCTATATTTCCTGGTCTCCTCTGTAGATGTGGGGGGAGTGCTGGCCCTTCAACACTTGTTGAAATTCTTCGTCCAAATTGTACTGTCAAATGTGGAGGTAGTATAGGTCCTTCTCTTTCCTGACTTGAACTTCCTTGCTTGGACCTCTTTAACTTATGTCGTAAATCATTTGGATCAATATCAATTTCTTTTTGAGAATCATCATCACTGGATATCTCACCTTCTTCACTACTTTCTTTGTGTACAATTTTCTGTGTTGAAGTCACTTCTGCTGCTGCTTCTGTTTGGATTATAGGATCAGTTTTAGATTTATCTTCAATATCAGTTGTGCTAGTTACTTCAACAGAAGCAGGATCCATTTCCCTTTCTTTGGATTTTGAACTTTTCCTTTTATGCTTCTTCCTACGTTTCTTTTTCTTAGTTTTATGTAGTTTTTTCTCCAAGTTTAAAAGCTTGGCTCTTAGTTTCTCGTCATCTGATGAATCTATTTCGCTAGATTCTTCAGATTTATCTTTAACAACTGTGGGAATCATACTGTAATATGAACCTGGTTTCACTTTTTCTATATCATCACTATCACTATGGTCTTCAAGATTTATTGGACTTTCACTCTTTCTCTTTATAGATGTTGATGGAGGTGCTCTAAATACTTCCGATTTTTTCTCTTTATGATTTGGTGATGGAGAATCACTATCTCTTTCATATCTGGTAAATTTGTCAGAATTCTTTTTATCATCGACTAGATCCTTTCTTTTAGATCTAGAACGAGAATGCCTATGTCTATCTGTACTGGTACTTCTATGATGGGTTAGTTTAGAATTGGCTTTCAATTCTCTCCTATGCCTATGTTTTTCCTGAGATCGTCTGTTAAGACTTTTATCTCTAGAATGTCTTCTTTCATGTGCATTTCTTCTAGCAGGGCTCCTATCTCTTGAATATCTTCTTCTTGGTAATGGAGAATGTCTAGAACGCCTGTACCTATCCCTGTCATCTTTTCCAATATTACTTCTTTCATCTTTTCGTCTATCAAATTCTCTGCGGAATCTACTACTTTCAACATTTCTACCTCTAGCAGATGATCTCGTATTATCATCTTTATATTTTGATCCTTGTTCATTTTCAGGTTTTGATCGACCTTTAAATCTACCTGTTTCTGAGTCACTGCTTGAGTCGTCAGAAAGCATATTCAAGCCTAAAAACAAAAAAGGGATTAAATGAGAAATATTGGAATAAAAACAGATTTGTTGGTTATGCTAAGTTTATTCTATACACTCATTTTCTACAATAATTAGATTAATTAAAACATTTTTGCAATTTTTTTTGCACTGTATCTAATGGATTTTAAAAATCCAGCTGTTATAATTCCTTTTAAAGATTGTCTCACACTGGACTGCCACACCAAATCTTTTAGAATTTGACGTAAAATAACAGCACAATCTATATCATAAGCTAAAGCTCTCAGCACCTCTTCCATATCTTGTTGTGGTCCACCATGGTTCCAGAATTTAACAATTCTCTGCTGAGGTACCATAGGTAACTGCATCAAGTGGTGCAGTTTTGTTTCAGGGTGTAAATCTTGGTGACACTGTGAGTCTCCAGATGGAAAATCAACATAGGCATGGAATTGTTGCAAGATAGGTCTATACAACTCCTGAAAACTTGTTAACTGAGGTTGTACTATGTTCCTCACTTTATTTTTATTTTCTCCAAATGTCATCCTGAAGTCACCAACATAACTCAAATTTGATATAGCAAAGTAGAAATCATATTCTGTAAATGATTCAGGCAGAATGAGTAGGGCTGTGTGGACTGCAGAACGTAAGTTAGACAGAAGAGCATTTTGTAATTGAGAACTGTTTGTTTGTTTTATAATCTCAACAGGCTTGTGCAGTCGGCCAGCAAGATAGAGGTTATTCCAGTCAAGAAGATCAGCAATTAAGTCTTTCTGGGACACAACACCATATTTAATTGTTACATTTTCTTCTTTAATTTCGACAAGAGTATTAAAGTACACTTTAGCACCCCAGTTTTCCTGGAATCTTGCAACAAAACCTTTGCCCATGAACCTGAGTGCTGAATAATGTGATGGATTCTTTTCTATGTTTGCACCATGCCACCTGTATGAATTATCGACACAATATATAAGGTCAATCATATTGTGCTTTTTTTGGTTTCCTATTTGTGGTTTAACAGCGGATCCGTATGCAAAGCAAAATGTAAAATTCTGCGGAAATTTTGACAGAATTCTATAATACAAAGGAGAAATATCTTTAGCTACCCCGCCAAATACTTTTATTGCTGTTGATGCCATACTATGAAGAATAAGGATCTAATCTGCTGACCTGAGGGCAATAGACAAGCTTGATGAAGTTCAGATGAAATACTTGTAAATATCTTCTCCTGTAGATATTGCAGCGGCAATAACCATAACAAAATTGTTTTAATATCTCAGAATTGCATTGCCATTCGTTATACAAACATTTTATCTTAATAAACTTTAACCCAACCAAAAATATACGAGCAAAATGTAACAGCAATTAGCAATTGGCAAATGACAATTCACAATAATATTTGACAGAATACAAAGTAAGATAGGATTAGGGATGACGATCTGAGATCGAATAATAATGTTTTTAGTCATAGATAAATTATATCTTTTAATTGTTATTTAATTAAGAATCGATCTCTAATTCAGAAAAATCATTATACAATATTTTCTATTTAGAAAAATAAAACTAAAAAATATTTTACTTCAACTTTAACGGTGAAACATCGTTTACTATTAGTTATTTTTGTATACAAATATTAGTTAAACAAAATAATCAAAACAATTTTATTATTAGTTTTATTTCGGGAAGAATCGTCATCCCTTGATGCACAGACTATTAGTCGTATCCCTTGATGGATATGTGATAAGCAGTTACTGTATATACTGTAATAACTGTAGTAAACATCATAGAGTTAGGATTCGAATCCTTATAAATATGCATATTATTTAACGTGAATCTATATCTTATTTACAATATCTCAATTAGAATAATACATTCATTTTATTGCTATTAGTAAGCAATTAAAAATACAAACTATAGCTACACTTTTAAATTAAGTATTACGTATTTTCTTATATATTAAGTTAAAAAATGATTGTCGGTCTTAATATTTGCATAAAATAATTATCTGAATAATAATGGTAGTAATAATCTTTAATAAACGGTATTTGTCACCAAAGTACTAGAATAAATAACACGCTGTGGTATAAACAAAAAAGCTGCTCAAATTAGGTATATTGAAATTCCAAAAAGAATAGTTAAGTATATAGTTATTGATAAATAATTTATTAATGGGTTGATATCAATTTTTTCAAAGATGAATATTGGTTAATAGAAATAGGGACAAGATTTTGTCTAATTTATTCTGTATTTTGTTTATTTAAGTTAGTCTTAAGATTACTAAATAACGGCCTAGATACGAACATTACACTGAAGCTTGCGAATAATGTCTCCTATAGTCAGGTCATTATCAGAATAGGGATATTGATATAAAATTTGAGTTAAAAATATCCCTAGAAAATATAATATTCATAATACATTTGCGCAAAGGTATATGTGCTATATATCTTTAACACAGAAATTAATAGTCCTCTTTCTAATTTACGACGATCAGGTGTTACATAGATTTCATTTTTACCGCTATGTATACCCCGAAATTTAAGTCAGTGTTGACAATGGATTTTTGAAAATGAAAACAGTTTTCAATTTGTTTTGGATCAGTGTATGATTGTATTATAATATTACCAAACAAAATTTCTATCAATATCCATATATTATTTTTTACAATTCTGAACTACTTGAATATCTTTGGTCTAGCTGTTTTTAGGGGGATCATAGTCCGTCATATAGTGGATTTTATATATTATTCATAATCTTGTGTTATTTTGTACAACTGAAGTGGATAGGAAATAATATCAGGGAACATGAATTCTGATTAACCATCAAATCTTTATGGAAAGTGTTAACAAAGGAGCCCTTATCTTAGAGGGCCACCATCTTGTTAAGACATTGAAATTATCACAAGACACTCCAGAATTGGCAATTATGGAATGATGTCTGACTTGGCTGTATGGTCTAAGATACTTTTGCCGTCTCCTTAGAAATAACAAAACAGAATCCAGAAATCAAAATATATATCCATGGTCTTTGTACTTGATATCATCAGATAACATAGATATTAGTAGTCCTTACTTGTGTTAATCTGTGACCTGGACCAAAAATTGTCATTTGTCAAGATTATTTAGAACATAGATAAGAATAGTATACTGGAGAAATTTAGAATTTAGATAGTCTGTGATTTAGATGGATGTCAAAAATCGATAATACGCTGTGCGGGAATAAAAGTAATATAAATAAATTGCATTACGTATCTGTGTGGCCGTTGGTTTCCTGATTGGTGATCGTTAAAGCAACTATAATCATTAAACTAAAAAAAATTGATATTTATAATTGTAAACAACAGGTGGTATTAACAAAAAAATTGTAGGAGTCAGCCGATAAATATCAAAATATAATCATGTCGAGTGCCGACAGGATTGATTTCGAAATGGAGGTTGAGGTAGAGAGCGCTTCATCAGGTCCTCCAGCAGATCCTCCGAATCCAACATCACCCGCGCCGTTGACAACGGTTGCAACTAAAAGCGTAGTTGTTACAACCGCCACAGCTGGATCGGTAACCGTATCCCTGCATCCATTAGTTATAATGAATGTATCCGAACACTGGACACGTCAACGAGCACAGGAAGGTTCTCCACAAACTGGTAAAGATTTTTAGGTACTTGTGTATTAAATACACTGCGCTCGCCGAACGCTACCGCGGCCGGTTCGCGTTATTTTTTTCTCATTTAATACACAAGTACCGATTTTTAAATACTAGAACCTTTGTGAATTTAATTAAGAAATGTAGTAGAAAGTTTAATGTATGTGTAAGTGGAAAGTTTTTATATACACATACTAGCTGATTCGTTACCCTGATGCTGCTGCTGCCGTTGCCGCTGCTAAGCCCTCTTTGTTGGACATTAAAAATGGCAAAGGGATAATCATATCCAAAAAAATCTACATCAAATGGTCGTAGCCTCATGCCAATATCTTCAGTAGTTTTGATACCAGTCTCAAAGAAGCTGTATTTTGCATACATTTACTGATTTAAATTGGTAGCACTATCGCTTGATGATAAAGGAAAACATTTTGAGGAAACCTGAACATGAGAAATGTTCTTGTAGTATCATCTTATGTGGGAAAATATAGAATTGTGGATTTCTCCGAGTTTAAAATCGCCGAAACATTGTGGGCCAGCATGGTGATTATGCCTATCCTTTCCTTTGGAAAGTGTATTATGACCCTACCATGGGTCTCTTACAGGGTGTTGTGGTGGTATATGATTGTAGTCCGGTGAAGCTGTAAAGACCTTGCTAGGTCAATAGCGTAGTCTTTTCGAGAAAAAAAAAGTGATGTAAGTAAAGTAAAAAGTGTTTTGGACATGCTTCTTTGACACCTATTAACTACTAAAACGATTACCTTAAATTGATTTTTCATCTGTCAAGCCTCTCAACCACTATGACTTGTTGTGTGTCCAAGTGGTTTTTAAGTATATGTTGGACTAGCTCAAATTGTTTGGAATGTGTGGTGCTTACCTCAGGTATAATGTGGTTGCTTTGTTCTGCTACAGTAAAAAAAAGTCTCAATTTTGTTAATATACAGTTCAATCGTTTATGGCGACATCATTCAGAACAACTGGTTTTGGTATTGGTATTGGTTTTTATGGCTAAATATTAGTAGTCCCTTCGATGTTATTATAACAGATTTTGACTGTATATGTATAAATTAATATAAGCTAATGTTTTAGTTATTGGAGCACTTATTGGGAAGCAAAAAGATATTGTATATGTATGGAATGTATAAATTAATATGAGTTAATGTTTTAGTTATTGGAGCACTGATTGGGAAGCAAAAAGATAGAAACATAGAGGTTATGAATTCCTTTGAGTTGGTTTTTAGTGTTATTGATGGGGACATTATCATTGATAGAGAATATTATAATCTGAAGGAAGAACAATGTAAGTCCTATTCTGCTTACTATGATGATTTTTAAATATTTTGAATCAAATGTAATTTTTATTTTTGGTGATATTCTATTAAATATCAAAAGAAAACAAAACACAGGATTGTCAAGTCCCATCCCCTAAGAAAAAGGGACACATTTAATTAAAAACAAATTGAATAAAAGTAAAAGTAGCCTGCTCTTTTAATGAAGTATGTGTAAATTGTATTTTGATTACGTATAATTTAAGAATAGTATGTGGGTGTACAAGAAAATTACAATTAAATGCAACTTTTTCATTATTCTCATTATAATAGGTCTTTACCTATGAAATTGCCGTTCTGCAGTACTGGCCATTTCAAATCAAAATAATTTTTGTTTGGCTAAGAATTCTAATTTCAAATTAATTTTATTTTAAAGACATGGAATCCTTTTTCCAAAAGTAGTCATTTGTTTATTGATTAGTGTTACATTTCAATCGCATTTCAATCTTATTTGTCATCATGGATACATTAAAAATTCGAGTAATTATGGAATATGAGTACCGTTGTGGCAGCAACGTGGCACAAGCGGCACGCAACATCAACGAAGTTTACAGAGCTAACACTACAAACCAACACACCACCTGTTATTTGTTTGCTCGCTTCCGTTCTGGGAATTTCGACCTGAAAAATGAACCTCGCGGTCGTCCCAAGACTTTGGTCGACAATGACGAATTAAAGGCGATTGTGGAAGCTGATGATACACAATCTACGGCTAAATTAGCAGCAGCTTTCGACGTTAGCGTCACAATTATTTTGGTCCATTTGCGTCAAATTGGCAAGGTAAAAAAGCTTGACAAATGGGTGCCCCACGAACTCAATGATCGCCAGCGCGAAGTACGCGTCGAGACGTGGCTTGCACTGCTCAACAGACACACAAATTAAGGAATTTTGAACCGCATTGTTACCTGCGATGAAAAATGGATTCTCTTTGATAACCGCAAGTGCTCAGCAAGTTGGTTGGATCCTGGTTCAGCACCTAAACAATGCCCTAAACGAAAACTTACCCCTAGAAAAGTGATGGTCACTGTTTGGTGGTCTAGCGCTGGTGTGATTCATCACAGCTTCTTACCAAAAGGGGTGAGCATTACTGCAGATGTATACTGTGAAGAACTGAACACAATGATGGAGAAGCTGGCACATCTCCAACCAGCATTGGTCAATCGCTCGTCTCCACTGCTCCTGCACGACAACGCGTGACCTCATACTGCACAGCAGACGGTCTCCAAGTTGCAAGAACTGGGAATGGAAGTTCTCCGTCATCCGCCCTACTCACCAGACCTTGCGCCTACAGACTACTACTTTTTCCAGAATTTGGATAACTCCTTGCCGGAAAAAAAAAATCAATACCTGAGAGGCAGTACAAAATGCCTTTGAAGAATTTGTTGTTTCCCGTCCAGCTGATTTTTTTAAGAAGGGCATCAATAAACTGCCACTGCGTTGGCAAAGATGCATTGATTGCATGGGTGATTACTTCGATAAACAAAAAAAACATGAAAAAAAATCGTTTAAATTTTTTCATACAAAATGGCAATTTCATAGGTAAAGACCTAATATATAAAACTAAACATTGCAAAAACAGCAGATATGACCCTTCTTTTTAGGTAAAGTTGTATTTTAGGCCATTTGTAAAATGTTGACTATATTACAAAGTTTTCTGCATCCATTTTGTACAATATGAGTAAGATTTTGATAAACTTTTGTTGCTTTTAAAACCACATATCTTTAATTCCTTTGTTGAAGTGTTTTTTTTGGCAACATGTATCATTAAAGAGTTTCAACAAATATACTAGAGAAGTGTACTGATATTATTGTTCTATAGATATATTAGTGCATAGTAATAGAAAAACATTGATTCTGGATTTGTTTACCTTTGTGTTCTTTAATTTCCGAACTTTTACTCCTACATAAGGTACAAATAATTATGTTTTGAAATATTTGATAAATGAAATATTTAGTTTCAAGATTATGAGAAGAAATGTAAAAACTTTTAACCAGATCTTTCAAATATATTTTATTAAAATAATATGGGTGTCTTTCAGTTAAACAGGTATTCTCTAACATGGATTTCCTGGGCTGGTACACAACTGGTGACACACCTACAGAGCGAGACATTGCAGTCCACAGACAGATATGTGATATAAATGAGTGCCCTGTGATGCTGATGTTAAATCCTGCAGGAAGAAATGGAGATGTAAGTCAATAAAAATGTCTGTAATAAAACATTCATGCATTGATATAGTTTTATTGCATCTGCTAATTTAATATTTTTATTAAATTTTTTAATAATCATCGATATATAGAAAGGTATATAAAGTGTGAATTAAAAAAACAAATACGTTTCAGAATATAACTGTATTTTTTTTTCAGATAATCTTAAGATATATATTTCTTGTGTGGTGTGTATGTGCTGAACTCCTCCTAAAGATGGCGATTTTGTGAAATTTTTTGTGTGTGTTGTGGGTTGTGGTTCGGGGGGAGCTGTAAAATGATTTTTTTTTTAAGGGGAACGCCGCCCGTCAGATAATTACATATAAATTAATGTATTTGAATTTACTAATTTTGGGTGTATTTTATCTTAATGTTGATAGATAACTTTGTCTGGTTACAATTTATATAAAAAAAAGTAAATTTGATGTTTTTCAATATTTATTTATTAATTTCCTTCATTTGGAGTATATTTTTATCTAAGTTATTATGTCTCTATTTATTTCTTTTATTACATATATTGCCCAATTTCAGCAATTACCAGTTGTCTTGTATGAATCAGTAATAGATGTAGTGAATGGAAGAGCTACTATGCTCTTAGCTCCGCTTACATATACTTTGGCTGCTGAGGAGGCTGAGAGAATAGGTGTAGATCACGTTGCAAGAGTATCATCTGGAGAGGCAGCTCTTAATAGTTTAGGTATGTATAATGTATTTGTGGCAGCTTGTTTTTATGTCACTTTTTATTAACCTTGATTGATATCATAGACTTACCTTATATTACTTAACTGGCTATTCTTCCTCTTTGTCTTCGTCTGCATTGTTTATTATCTTAACAATATATTTTATGTACAGAGGTAAGAAACATAAAAAAAATAAAAGCACATGTTTACTTTGCATACAAAATTTCTTTATGAACTATAAATATTATTCGTTTATTTCCTCTTTCCTGTGCATGCTCACCACACCGCTTACCTTAACTTATTCATAGCTGAACACATAAGAATCTCATATAAGAATCGCAGTATTTAAAACTTTATGAAATTTATATTAAACTAGCGGGCTCGGTGGACGTTATACCGTCTTGATAAAAAATACCTTGACAAATTATATATATAAACCTTCCTCATGAGTCACTTTATCTACTGGTGAAAACCGCATAAAAATCCGTTCAGTAGTTTTTGAGTTTATTGCGAATAGACAGAGAGACAGACGTGTCAGAGGATTTTGTTTTATAATATCTTAATATATATATTTCTTGTGTGCGTGTGTATGTGACTGAACTCCTCCTAAACGACTGGACCGATTTTGATGAAATTTTGTGTGCGTATTCCAGTGGATCCGAGAATGGTTTAGATTCACAATTGGACCCGGCAGGTGGCGCTGCGATCGACTTTTAGGATTTTTTTTGTTTTCAAGGCAGGACAACGTCCGCCCGGTCCGCTAGTTATATATATAAACCTTCCTCATGAGTCACTTTATCTACTGGTGAAAACCGCATAAAAATCCGTTCAGTAGTTTTTGAGTTTATTGCGAATAGACAGAGAGACAGACGTGTCAGAGGATTTTGTTTTATAATATGTAGTTATAAAAATAGTGTTATATTTTTGGAAAAAAACAAATGACTGATAGAATTCTATTACGTAATGGAGCTATGTATGTTGTTACGATTTAGTTAGGAATATTTGCATGCATAAAATGTGTGTACATATATGTCTACTTAATTTAAAAAATGTTCAGTGGCAGAACATTTGACGGCGCAACGTTCTGCTATTAAAATGCTCGTGTCTCGAGTACGTGCGGTGCTTGCGACAGTGCGTGCGATACGCGACGGCACGTTACCCTCGCGGCCCGCACTGCTGAGGGAGGCACGCGCATTGGCTAACAGGTTGCCGTTGCTCACATCTCAACAGTTCCGCACACACTTTTATAATGTAAGTCTAAGTATACCCACACTTTTATGTGTATTCTAAGCTATATTTTGATTTAAAAGGGAATTAAAAGACGATCGACCAAGGTACTAAAATGTCGTTTTCAAAATTTTACTTCCGGTTTTTTACATAAAAAAGGTAGTATTTAAGTTCTTTTTTAAGAGCAATTATTTTTCTATATAATTCGTTGAATAGTTGTTGTTGATTTGTTAAATTCGAAACTAAAACTAACTAAACGAAAACTATTTCCTAAATAACTGAATTTCAAATACATATAACTGTTTTTCAGAAGCTCATAATTTGACAAATATACATGATAGAAAAAAGTGTATTCATATTTATACCTATTAGAAGCCCGGTTAGGTTGAATAAGAACGAATTTCAGAACCTCCCCTTTTTCTCATTGTCCACTTCACGTGGCTTGGCCAGGCTTCTAGTTTTTAACCGACTTCGAAAAAGGAGGAGGTTACTACGTTCGGTTGTATGTTTTTTTTTTATGTATGTTAATCGATATCTCCGTCAATTATGAACCAATTTTAATGATTCTTTTTTTATTTGAATTGGTTATATTCAGAGGTGGTCCCATATACATTTGAAGAAAATATTCAACCCCTAAGGGGGTGAAAAATCGTTTATTTGATTTTCACCCACTTCGTCTCTACATATTTTCGTGAAATTGGAACCGATTTATTATACCCATTAGAAACCAGATATATTTATGCACACTAAAAATGGAAAAATAAAAAAAATTTTAGAAAAAAAATAAACCGCCTTCGATGTGAAAAACTAATAAGGCACTAAAAAGCGAAAAATAACTGAATTATTAAATTAACCAAATTAAATAAAAAATATTGATATTTGCGCTACCTAATATATTTGAAGTCGATGCCAACCTACATTTCAAATTTGTTGCAGGTAATAAAATAATTAGGAGATGGGACACGAGAGTGGACCAAAACTTTGTATATAGATGATATGAATTTATGTTGGTATTGACATCAAATATATTATTAGGTAGCGCAAATATCAATATTTTTTATTTAATTTAGTTAATTTAATAATTCAGTTATTTTTCGCTTTTTAGTGCCTTATTAGTTTTTCACATCGAAGGCGGTTTATTTTTTTTCTAAAAATGTTTAATATAAAAATGCAAGATATTTTTTATTGTGTTATTAATTTTGAGTACACCCAATTGTTTTATTAAATTGTGTAGCCGGGTTAGTATGGAAAATCTAAAGCCACCGCGGCTTTTTTGACTTGCACTTTGGGGACTGCTTTTGGTGTCGAATAAAAATAATTCATCTAAATTTTTAGTCTTTTGCCTCAAGCGGTTTTGGAGAGTTTGAAAAAAAAATGTTTTGATTAATTGTTACTTTCACAGTAAAACTCAAAATTCGTAATCAATCATCAATAATCATATCGTAATCAATCATAATCAATAATGATTTTTTTCCTAACTCTTAGGAGTCCAAAACTGACAAAAAAATGTGATCATAATTCTTAAACAGAAAGCCAATTTTTAGCGAGGAAAGAAAATTAAAATTATTATTTTTTTTTCTAAGGCGTCACTCACTAAGTTTTGTCAGAACATCTTTTTTATACTCCTCTATACTCAGGATTTTTTTCGAATTGTCTGAAGTGGTGCCACAATATAAAAAAATATATAAATCTAAATACATAATAAAGTATATTGCCATACTTAATTTTACATAATCAAGTGAATTATGGAAAGTTTCTGATCAAGAAGCCGGTCTAAGTAAGCAATTATACTGCATTAACATGGAAAACCTTTCTGACTAATTTAAATCTTTAGGAATATTTGCTCTGTTTGGAAATTAATTAACAAATCTGATATGTAACAAATCATAAGCGTAAATATTTATAATATTACCTAGCTTTTGATCGCTGCTTCACTGCAATAATATACTTTGGATGTATCCAATTACATTGTTTCTACATCAAAGAACCCGATGTCCTTTTTTATACCCCTGACAACGTGTAGGTATACGAAATTTTCAAAGCGTAGCTAAGGTGTGATGGCGTAACAAACAAACACACTCTCATATATGTAATATTAGTTAGGATTTCCATAGTAATAAAAGCATTTTTGTTTACAGCAATGCAATGATGTAGCGCTCATGACATACTTAGGTACAATTACAAAGGGATGTAATGCGATCAACCAATTAGTGAATAGATTCAACGTGCTCTATGACAGACAAGGCATGGGGCGACGCATGAGAGGACTCTTCTTTTAGAACACAGCGACTGCTTACAACGTGCACACTGCTTTGGACATCCCTACATAGATTCAAAATGGTGCATTTTTGAACTGTATAAACTGTGGCAAAAGAGAATTTCGTTCAAATTATTGCTCCATAGCTTGTGTCACGAATGATGTGGTATAATAGACTTTGGGAGTATTTTAAGTGTTTCATAAAATGAACAATTTTATAAGTGTGTGTTTTTTTTCTAACTTCCATAATATATATTAAACTACGTAAATAAATACATTTGAGTTGATTTTGGTGATATTTGATTTATAATGTAGACTTGTAGTACTTTGTGAACAGACATTTAAAACAATGGGGTGGTACACTGCTTATTTATCCCGTTAGGTGGCGCATAGTCGTTGGTTCTGGTGTCAAGTTGTCAAACGCGTGTCAAATAATGACGGAAGGATCTTACAAGTAAAAGAGTGCAAATTGAACGTCCTATATGTCTAACAAAGCCCTAAAATATGACCTAGACCACAATTATATACCACTAGCACATAAGAGTAAAATAAATTAAAAGTAATTTTTAAAAACAAACTTATATAACGTATAATTGGACTAAAAAGAATATAATAAGTTGAAGATGCATTTCTCATATGTATATAATAGGTATACTAATCGAATATAAAATAAAAATGACACAATTTATAAATTATCTATAAAAAACATGAACAATTTTTAAACAAAATTATATAACGTACCAAATTGTTATGTAGATAAATGTATTATTGCGATCATAGAGAAAAATTGAAAAATATATATGTACAGCGTATATGTACATAAGTATCGCTGCCGATGGCACAAAGTTTGAAATATTTTTTACTTTAGCGTGCGCCTTTTTGACCTTTTCGACTTAGGTGTAATAAAAACGTTTGACGTTGACAACTCGTTGACAAGAACCAATTATGCTAGCGCCATCTGAGATGAGCTTCGCCTGTGTCTCCACATTGTAAAACTCTCGTTTCATAGAATAAATGTATTGAATTTTAATTATGTTTTTAATACATCTGCTGAAAAATTGTGTATTTTTCAGTTTTAATGAGGAGTTTTTGGATTTGTTGAGTAATAAAATAAACAAACCCGTTGCTTTCCAGAAGTGTTCTAAGCTGCGTAGCAGTGGGTGTATGTGATCTCCACCTATAGTATAGTTTGATTTTCATTGTTTAATTTAGTTTTAGTAAAAAAGGTTTAAAGTAAGCTGTTTTTTACATACTCGTACTATGTAGTTACATCAATCCCAGAACACATTAAAGTGAAAAATATTCAGCATAAGACCCTGAGAAGACGTTTATAACTACTAACATAAAAACTTCCACCAGTTACACGGAAACAACCCAGTCGTCTAAGAGAACCGACAAGAGATTCGATCTGGTTTTATCTGCTTACGACGTCCAGACATCAATATTGTTCACGTATAAATCCACCTATATACATTTCTATGACATAAAAACCCGCCTGACATGTTGCTTGAACTTATTATTCGGCAAATCTTTTTTTTTTGCGAACTGATTACGCTATTGACCTAGCAAGGTCTTAACAGCTTCACCGGACTACGGCTTCGGCAAATCTGTATTGTGATTTTGTTGTAGAACTTAACACTAACCTAACCTAAAAGACTGTTACTGCCTACTGGTTTTATTATGTACTAATCTGTGCCCGCGATTTCGTTCGCGTGGAATAGTTACTTTGGGCTAACGCTAACACGCAGCGGAAGCTCGCAAGTGGAAGAAAAAACGATTTTGAAACATTCTTCATTGGTGCTCCGCTCCTATTGGTCTTAGTGTGATGATATATAGCCTATAACCTACCTCGATAAATGAGCTATATAACACTGAAATCGGACCAGTAGTTCCTGAGATTACCCTTTACAACGTCACAAAATTACAAACTTTACCTCTTTACAATATCAGTATAGATCAATCATGGGGTGGCCAATTTGAAATTATTTTGTATTCCTTTTCTTCTTTTACTAAATCCTAGCTTATCCAAATTTTTGCGAACATTTAAATTATACAGAATATATTGGGAGGTTACAATCAAAACACTACATTCCTGATACTTAGTAATTAATAATTCGCGTAATGCCATATTGTAAACTGAGATCTTAGTACAACTTTGTATGCAAATTTTCATCACGTGAAGTGTATCCACAAAACTTCGCACCGGGATACAACACATAAAAACATGTTGTGCCGTCCCTACTTAGGTGGGATAAGGGTAAGATGATGATAAAGTTGTCTCACAAGTTTGAAAGCTAAAATTCAACGATTACCCTCGATGAATCAAATAAATAAACACACCGTTGGCGTAATTATTTTATTTCGCATCCTCGCGGTTGATAACTCTATAAATAAAATTAACAAACTTTGGACACATTGAGATTCATACTATGGAAGACTTTGTTGAAGGAAGTTACTGAATAACCTAGTAACAATGAAACTAGAGGTATGGAGCCTATTCACCGTGTTATGGATATTATTTTAAGCAACAACATGAATATATTTACAAATATACAAGTGGCTAATTAGTAGGATATTTATGTGAGAGTACAAATGTTCAAGGCTAGAACTCTTGTATATTACAATAAATAATACCTTAAATATTACAGTCTTAATATTAACATGACTCGCGTGTATTTTAGAGTTATGAATTTTTTTTATCATATCAAAACATTTTTCTTTATTTAATGTCGATTGACTTGAAGATACAGTGTAATTTTTTTTCTTTATTTTATACATGTATAGATATAAAAATACATTTTAAACTTTCGTATTAAATCCATTGAAATTCTAATATTGCTTTCATGTAATCAATTGTTTTAAAAAGTATCTAAAATTTAACTATTGTAATTCGTTAAAATAAGACACAGTCGCTCAGACATTATACAAAGACATTAACAGGGTTACCACACGTTAAAAATATTAAAATCAAAATATTTATGAAATAACAGGAATATTTTCAGTGGTGTTATAATAAAAATTGACTTATAACGAAAAATCTGTTCTTATTCGAAAAATGGTTTCATATTTCCATTTTTTTTACACTTTTGTTAAGTACAGAGTTGGTAAATTCTCATAACCTTAGAAATTTGATCAAATTTAAATTCTCACTAATTAAAGAATATAAGTGTTTTTAATACGAATTTTGTGAAATAATGTGGTAACCTTGTCATATATTTAAATTAATAGACAGTAAATGCAAACAGTGCAGTTAAAACAATAAAGCTGATGCAATTAACATTTTTTAATCTTAACCTATAGGAAATCGAATTCGTAAACGTAATGTAGTAGTGAGCTCCTACGTTGCGAGCCAAATAAATGATTAATATATAGAAGTGTGAACCTTATGTCTTAGTCGATAAAGCTTTAGCTATGTGTCGTCAAGTATTCTCTCGATTCCGATTAGTTCGTCGAAAAGCGAGTGGCTGTCGGGAATAATGTGAGGCTCGTGGAGAACTTGTCGCGAGAACTTCACCGTGGCTCGCGCTAGTTGACCCACGGTCCATTTTCGATCTGCCAAAACTCTGACGAGAGTGTCGAGCTGTGAGAAATAATATATTATTCAATGTTTGTTATAATATTTTTTGAAAGTTATAGGAAAAAAGTGTATAGCAAAAAATCACAGATGAGCCTCTCTTTCTTTGGATGGCAGAATTTTCATTAATCTATACTAATATTATAAAGAGGTAATACAAAGGTGGAACCTAATGTAATGAATGTATTAAGTCCATCTATTTATCTACTTTTCTCTCGTACTTAAGTCGGTCGTCATTAAAATTACAATAACTTTTGATAGAGTTCACCGATTTTAATAAAACCAAGACTAAATGTTACTCGAGAATGTGATTTATGAGGTTTTATCAGAACGTATTACTTTAGCAGTGATGCGTGTTCAAACAAACAGACAGACATTTCTAAAAATAATTGAAATGTATTCTATTACTTATTCCTAGACACCTGCAACAATTTTTTTCAAAAAATTTAAAACGTACAGACACGTTAGATTTATATTCTTGTTATATGTATACGTAGATATAGTATAGTAATTACATTTTTAATTGTAATTCAGGTGAACGAGTCGAGAGCGAATGTTAGTCATTTATAATTTTTTCGATTTTATAAAATTTTCGTGTTATTTCTCGAGTATGCTTAATTCCAAAAATATTATACATATTAATAGGTCCATCCTGTGACTTAAAACACATATATACACCAAAAATCAATGCTAGTCTTTATTAGAATTTAGAATTATGACTTTTGAGTTTTTTAACGAGTTGCCTAGATTTACAGTAGATAATAGTTACCTTAAAAAGACTTTCGTTGGCAAATGTGTAGTAGATAAGAGCGGGGACGCCGGCGACGCTTGCAGCGAGCCATTGCAAAACCAATTTGAGTTGCGGATGACCGCGTTGACGGCGCCCGCAACCCCAATTGCCCGTCGCTACAGGCCGGCATGACCCGCCCGATACTATCTTGTGAGCCAGCGAACTCAGCTAGTAAGACAACGACATGAAAAATTATGTATTGTTTTCAAAGAATCCTAGAATCTGGTAACTAGTGGCCGTGCAATGTTCGAAATTGAACCATCATAATAATAAAGGCTACTAAGTTTTTTCTTCATGTCTATGTAGACAATATATATAGATGTTTTTTTATCTGTATTTCTTGAGTATTCTAAATGATATAAACTTTATAATATTGTACAAATGTAGATTTTAAGCGTAAGAAGCGTGAAATATGATGAAGAGAACTCGTCGATAAGGTGGAAATAATACCATTTTTTATTGATAACACTAAAGCTCATCAATAAAAAAAAATCGGTTGACAAATAGAGAAGAAAATTTACTGAACTGTTTTATGTTCGCCTATTTATATCTAATCTATAAGACTTGCTATAAATAAGAACATAATACCTATTCATTGGACTTCATCTGAATTCCACAACCGAATAAGTAAAGTTACAATGGGGACACAGAAGTGAATAAAGTTAGACACGACTGTTAGTCAATTGGTATGTGTTAGTATAGTGAAATGTAGCTTAATATATTGAGTGAATTATTAGAATCATTATGAATATGAACCCTTATTCGAACTAGTATTATAAATATGTAAGTAAATTTGTTTATGTTTTTTTTGTTACGCTGTCACGCATTAACCGCTCAACTGATCATCATACATTTTTGGATACATGTTGTCAGGGGTATAGAAAAGGACATAAGTTACCTTATATACTGAAAAAAGTACCGTTTCCGAAGGATAGATCAAACTTACATTAACGTTAGCGAAGCCGCGAGCAAAAACTCATTAGGTACTTTACCAATATCACCCACAACGCGCAACTTATATTGTAAGGGGCGATTAAAATCCTAAAAAAATAGTTTCTAAAGGCGAAATTGTGACTGAAAAATTAGACATTTTTAAATTGCTAAAAAGTCTCATGGAACTAAATGCAGAACTCCTTTGTTAAGTAATGTTTATATGCTTGAGATAAACCTGTTATAATGGAATAATGACTAATCGACTCACGTGCAAATGTTATCATATAATTAGATATTAGTCAATTGCGCCTTTCCACTTTCAATATATACGTTTGGGGCGCTTAGGCCATTCACTGGTCTCACGTAGATTCTAGTTTTTTCTGGTAGGAAAGCCAAAATAAGCTTTACATGTTCTTATTTATAGATGAAGATATTAATACAAGTGAACCTAAATAGTGGTCAGTTACATGTTTTAGCTTCATGATACCACCCAACATAACTCCTCAAAGTACATTGTTAAATATTATCGACAGATCTGGTGGCACGGTGCCGCGGTTGTAGTAAACTGTAAGTCGAGAGTTTGCGAATTCGATACCCGCACATAAGTGACATTTGTGTAATGAACATGACTATTATAATACTACTATGCAAGGAAGGACCAGAATTTATTTCTAGGAGGTGCACAAGGCATAGACTGAGTACGTAGTATCCCCTTTAGTCTTTGGGACTCATTCCTTTATCAATGATATACAAAAATGACCGAAAAATGCATTTAAACTTGTAATAAAAGGATAACGAAACAAATTACATGTTAATGATAATTTTCTTTAGCGTTTTGTCACTTTGGATGGTATTCTCGTACTTATGGACCCAAAAAGTAATGAATGCTATTGAATCTGTATAGTCGATCTCTCAAGTCTCAGCTCCTTAATTTATTTGAACCATCTGTACTCCCTCCGTGGTTCCGCGCTAGCAGCTATGCTTAGTATGAACTTTAATGGCCATGTGTACATTTTTCTTCATAGTCTGTTATTATACTACGTGAAAGGTTAAACACTCGCAGTATTCTATTCATACAAATATTAATAAACAACAAAGATAACCCAAATTAAAGTTTGTTCTAAGACTTTAAAAAGTATAAACACAATCGTAATAAATCTAGGTGCAATGACCGGTGATTTGCGTATAATTTTTGTATTTTTCTAGATAATCCGGTCAAATATGAAGCACCTATTTTTTTATAATTGATTTAGGACGAGAATCAGGTGCAGGCTAATCTCCGTAAATATTGCTAGTGTCTAAATTTCAGCCTGTATAGTGTACGATTTCAGGTCATAAATTTGGGGCACCTATTATTGTTTAACTATTTTTCGAATACATTTACTAATCATTAGTAGATTAAACAAAAAATTACACTAAATAGATGTTTCAATTTGTTCCAAATCTCTCTTTTTTTTCACCAAATTACCTTTCATTATTTATCTAATTTATGTATAACATAATATTAGTAGGTTTTTGTAGATACGTAAATATTCATATACTGTTTTAATATTTATGTTTTACTTACTTCCATTACAACTAGTATTAGCCACAAAATAAAACCGAAAAGAACTAATCTACTGCAGTATATTTAAGTAATTGTGTTTTAGCAAGGCATAACATTTGTTTCTTTTTCATTTTTGCATGGCGTGATTAAAGTATTTGCCAGTCTCGCTCTATAAGTATGTAATAGGAACTAGTTTGTAAAGACAGTGAAAACGTTACGAGTTAAGGTATAATAATTAATGACAGGTTTGAAAATAAAACCAGGATATTAATTCAACTATCATACATGCACAATTATCATATGTTTCGACAGAAAGCAAAGACGATAGTAATCGTGTTTATTTTGTTTTGTTAGTATCTGAGAGTGATTATAATATTTGAGGATTATTAGCGACAGACAGGTGCACGTCTGACCTTAGGTTTCTTTAGTTTTAGAGTGACCGGGTCACATTCTACGGTCTCTTCTATAGTATCTACAATCATGTCTATGACCCAGTTTATTTTTTTCTTCCTATTCTCTTTGTCTGATATTTGCGTGGCGCATGTCTCTGTGGAGGTGCTGAGAGAGCGCGATCCTTCCGTCTCTGTCTCCCGGTTGTTGTCAGTGCTTCCCTCTCCTGCGCTCTCTAATATCTCCTCCGGTATAGACTCTTTTACTTTACGTTTCTGTCAAAACATATATAAGCGTTCTGTCAATGGTATTAATATTTGATGATAATATTTTGCAATATATTACAAATTTATATAATTATTTGCATCGTTATACTTCTAAGCAACGGTTAATATAGTTTTAAAGCGATATAAGGAATTTTTATATAGATATAAAGTAATTAGTTTTTTGATGTGAAACATCTATAGGCGCGGGTAAACCTGATTTTGGCTTAGGGCGACGTGGCGACGCAAAACACGAACTTTGTACTGTTAACGAAATACTCAAAAACATTTGTAACCCTATCTATATAAACATAAGATTCAAATTGTTTTGTCGGCCACTCGTTCTACTAGTATACGCGGCACGCGCCGACGATCTAGCGCCCTTTCATAAATGCCGCCAAAAACACCGCGCCTGCCTGAATTTTTGTATTTTGTATTTAAAAAAAATTAATATTTATGTAATAAAATAAATAAACAGTCATTATTTTATGGAACAAATTTGTAATGCTTTATTTTTTCATTATGCCATAGCTGATTCCTGTCGTAATCTGATCGTTTATGCATATAAGTTATTCAAAACAATTTCGATGTTTTACATCTGCCAGGCGTCCCGTGACGGCTTAACTTATTTTTGTAATAGATAACTTTTACATATAGTATATACAATATAATATAAAATACATATAATATATACAGATACAAAGACCACTATACACAATTTATGTAATTTGTTATTCAATTAAGAAATTTAACTCTCTATCTACTACCATATCTAACTATAATATGATGCAGCAAATATTCCTTTTCACGTTTTTACTAACGGAAAAGTAGTGCCGTTTGATAGAATCTTTAATGGATTTTAATTATTAGTATACTTATTTAAAACAAGACTCGGCATTTACATTTTTCAAAATTCAAAATTATATAATTTATACCCTATATATAGGATTGGTGGTCAGTACAACTACCACCTACGGCAAACTTAATGCTTAATGCAAAACAATCTAGCATTTGATTATACATATGTTTTTCGATAATAAATCGATATTGCACGCTACTATTGTAATGTTTCGAAACATCCATCATAGTGTGCCGATATGATAGTACAAATTAACATAAGTTTCGTGCAATATCGTATTTATAATTTAAGTTTTTTTTTTGCAATAATAGTAACGTAAAAGTAGAGTGGCAAGACGGGTAATATACCAGTTAGACAGGCGGAGATAAAAAGGGATTTATAGACATAGTAAAAACGGTTTTTTACATTATTAAGTGAAGGTCAGGGTGAATAAAATTAATTGGCCACGGCGCGGCGCGGGCTTCTAACATATAGTGAGATATGATTTAGAGTTTGATATTAGTAGATACTTATTTTATTATATACTAGCAGACCCGGCAGACGTTGTCCTGTCCTGATAATAAAAGAAAATCTAGACAAATTATATACATAAACCTTCCTCGTTAATCACTATATCTACTGGTGAAAACCGTATAACATTCCGTTTAGTAGTTTTTGAGTTTATCGCGAACAGACAGACGTGACAGGGGACTTTGTTTCATAATATGTAATGATAATAGTACTTATTATAACGATAATTTCTTTAATTATGTTAGGTGTTATGTTATTTTCTTTCGTTTTGGTGATATTTGGTAAGATGTGATGAAGCCTCTTATATTTAATCCGGCAAGCTACGGTCACGCTTTCCTCACTCCTCTCTCCTGCTGTTAGTGTATTATTATATCGTCCAAAAATTCTATACAATCCAATAATCCGTACATTCCAATAATCCGATACCCTCTGATTTCAATAGTGCCGAATTAGTGAGCCTCTATTTAAACATTAATTACCACTGATATCTCTATCTGAATTCGTCTTTCCGTACGTTTACAAGGAAACCTTATATGATGTGTTACATCAACATACAACGCCACAACGTCACAAACTCACAAACTTTACCTCTTTATAATATTAGTATAGATTTATACTAATAATATATGTTATATATAAAAGGAGAAAAAAAAAACAAAAAGAAATTTAAAGCAAGAATATACTTTCAATAGAATAATTATTAGTAAACAGTGTTATCCATTTGATTCTCGTCTATTGCGCATGCGCACTACACCTATGCCGTACTTCTCCATCGAAAGAAAACACCTATCGCTGAACGCTAAATGCTTATAAAATCGTCGTTTCTTAAAACTTTAATAACTTTATATAAAATGCAGATATTTTGATAATCGTTTTGATCAAATTTGATAGAAATTTATCCAATAGATTTTCAGTGATGCAAGCACAACGGCATACCTATGTATTTTATTATATTTATATATAATAATGTATAGAGAAGATAATGCATATGCATGAAGTTCAGAGAGTAGTCTCTGAATTAAAAACTTAACGGCAGATTTTGCAAGACCACTTTCCTCTTTTGAACTAACATTGGATGATCGCCTGTTAAGTACGACACAATATAGGCGTAAAATGTTAAGGAAAGTATAATTTTTTCTCTGAACAAGTATCAGCTATTTCATATCCCCCACCCCCATTTCCCTATTGATAATATTTCTTTAACACATTAACATATGGTAGAATTTTTAAAGTTATACATTGCATGTTAGGAATTGTGAATATATGACTATAATCACGAATATTCCCAGTTTGGTTTCGATTATTGATAACCTAATTCGTAGTATTAGACCTAAATAAACCATAAATACGATGATAATATATGGTGAACTGTAGTTTTTTTTAATGTCATACGAGGTAAACGCACAGGTGGGTCACATGATGTTAAGCGATCACCACCGGCCATATACACTAGCAACACCAGGGAACTCGCAAGTGCGTTGTCATCCTGTGTTTTTGGAGAGAGGGAGGAAGGGAAGGGGGAGGGGAGGGGAGGTGGTCCTCCGGCAGTCTCATTGAACAAACGAAACGCAACAATGCAAGCCCTGTTACTTCACGTCGCCTTTCTGTGAGAGGGTGATACTACCCCGGACGAGTCGACCTATTCTTGCTGATACCAGTAATAGGTTCAGCGTGACTCTACCACCTACAATTCATTTCCACCTATTCAATCTCCTCAGCGTGAGAACAAGGCTTATAACCAATAGTGGAATGTAAAAGGACTGAAGAAAACATGTTCGTTCTTAGATGTCTTCTTCAACTTATATGATTATGGGTAAGCTTTGAAAGTATTCTCCTTTGATGTTAAGATACGGTGTGACCGAAGGTAATTAAATCTGGCCTAGAAAAGGACCTCAAGTCCCGAAGCACACATAGTTATAGGCTTATATATATTACCTAAAGGACAGATACGATATTCTATTTCGTTTTTATTTTGATACTAATGAACTGCCCCGGCTTTACACAGGTGCAACACATACTTTATATCAAAATTTAATATGCATATGTTGTACGTATGCGGTATATGTACAATCAAGTAAATCCTCCAAATAATAAATAATGAAAACCGTATCAAAACCAGTTATCTAATTTAGAAAGGCTAAAGGTACACCCAGACAGCTGTGTAAAGCGACTTTATTTTTTAGTATTTATTGATTTCCTTTTATCAAAAAGCTCAAATTTTCTGGAGATTTATGTTGACTTCATTTAAATATCATCCAGCGTTCTGGTAGGTGAAACTCACCAATTGTGCAGCGAGTCGATGCCGATGCCTAGCAAGTTCTAAAGAGAGAGATCTGGCTGCGAGCGCCATCCGTCTCGGGGCTTTGTCCCGCGCATCCCGCCCGTACAGTTCCGCCGCTTCTGCAGACTGTTCTGCGCCAACGCCACCGGTGCCGCTCGCCATCGACTCGCTCAGAGTACGTTTTAGTAACGAACCCGCGAATCTGAAGGTAAATATTTACTAAATTAAAAAGATGATGTCTACTGACCCATCAGCAACCACTGGGTTAGTGCTTTCAGATACCGTATCGATCAACATATACCCAAACCCTTGCGAATGAGCCGGAATTCTCAGTGAAGTAAAACATTGTGACGTGTCTAACCGTACATATGAGGTACAAGCGATGATGGCTTAGCCTTACTTGATAGCTTGTTCCAACATCACGTCAATCGACGTAGGTTCGAATATTTGGGAATGAGCTAAAACTTTCGGTGAAGGAAAACATCGTCATGAAACCATAGTAGTAATAGCATAGTAGTAGTAGCATAGTACTAGTAGCATAGTAGTAGTAGCATAGTACTAGTAGCATAGTAGTAGTAGCATAGTACTAGTAGCATAGTAGTAGTAGCATAGTACTAGTAGCATAGTAGTAGTAGCATAGTAGCAGAAGCATAGTAGTAGTAGCAGAAGCATAGTAGTAGGGCTTTCACACACACATCAGTGTCTAGCCGTTCAAATTAAGTACAAGATGATGGTTTAGGCTTACTCGATAGCTTCTCCCAACATCACGTCAATCGACGTGAGTTCTAATACTTGGGAATGAGCTAGAACTTTCGACGAAGAAAGTAGGGCTTTTTATAAGTCCGCCTACTGAGGTACCACCCTCAAATGGAAAATCTGTCGCCTGGCCCATTTCCGTACGTTTTGATAACGGCATTTGAGAAATAGTACACGTATTTCCCATCTTATACCACATCGTTATTTAACTCCGAGTGATATTGTGATCAAACGCCTATTACTTACAAGAGTACAAAGAGAAAATATGTAAGTTTCAACTGATGTTGGATCCTTTATGTCCATTACCCATTGCATGCACACAAAGTTTGAGGCTATTTTGGCTCCATTCAGTGTAGATAACGACATCGATATTTTGAGGCTCTCCGTAAAGCCAGCGGCCTTAATTTTAGGCGTTCGTGCCCCAGCCTTTTTATGAAAAGTAAGGGACTGGCTGTATGTACAGAATTTTTGAAGAGAATAAATAGATCCGCCACCGAAATAAAATAGGAGCATCTAACTGAAATACAAATCGGTGAAAAATCGAAGCTTCGATAGTATTTAGTGAAGTACGTCTCTTAGTTTTATGAATGTTGCAAAAAATGACTGATGCGCTCCTTTCTTCGGACGGCAGAAATATTTTCATGCTAATGATGAAAGTGGTGTAATTTTAAAGGGAAAATATACACAAATTCAAATGTCACTACCGAGAACTGTCTATCACAGGATTAAGTAGAGAACAACACTGTCATAACAACGAATAGTGATAACTTTTTTAGGTTTTTTCAAGTTTATAAACGCTAATATAATTTTAATAACTTTGGTTCTGTGTATAGTATTTAATATTAAATATCATGTGACAATAGTTTGTTCATATATTTGTGCGGTACTGGAAGGTCTATCTATACTAATATTATAAAGAGGTAAAGTTTGTGAGTTTGTGGGTTTGTGAGTTTGTGACGTTGTGGCGTTGTAAGAGGTAATCTCAGGAACTACTGGTCCGATTTGAATAATTCTTTCAGTGTTATATAGCTCATTCATCGAGAATGGTTATAGGCTATATATCATCACGCTAAGGCTAATAGGAGCGGAGCAACAATGAAAAATGTTTTAAAATCGGGGTATTTTTTCCTTTTGAGAGCTTCCGCTGCGTCTTAGCCCAAAATAACTATTCCACGCGTGCAAAGTCGCGGACAGAAGCTATTAACTAATTATATTATCTATAATCTATACTAATATTATAAAGAGGTAAAGTTTGTGAGGTTGTAGGGGGTAATATCTGGGGAGTGGGAGAAAAATGGTTGAACGAAAACGTTTCTTACGAACCTGCCTTAATTATGAGATATATATGATTGAGTTCTAGAGAAAAGTTGTAGCTTGATAATGCCTATTACCGCCCAACGAAGTGGGCACGGGTCGGCTAGTCGTCAAATATACACAAACAAGAAAACTCCAGAAAAGTTGATTTCAGGCAGGCAGCCTGTTCTAAAACGGTAAGCAGAGTCTCTACAACACGAAGGAAGACATATTCTACCGAGCCTACCTAGGTGGGACAAGAGCAAGAGGGATGACTTTGATTTTGTGTACTTATTAACTCCGTTATATATCGCAATCCATTTTTCTTTATTAATATTTGTACAATTTTTTGTAATGTGTCTCTTATTGTATTGTAGGTGGTAGAGCCACGTTGAAGCTGTTACTGGTTTCAGCATAAATGGGTCGGCACGCCCCCGGTACTACCACCTGACCCACAGAAAACCGACGTGAAGTAACAGTGCTTGCATTGTTGTGTTTCGTTCGGTCAGTGAGAGCGCCAGGGGTCCACTTCCCCTCCCCCTCCCACCTCCTTTTTCCCCTCCCCCAAACACAGGCTGGCAACGCACTTGCGACTCCCCTAGTGTGGCAAGTGTCTATAGACGGTGACCCACCTGTTCGTTTGCCACCTATGATATAAAAAAAAGTGTGCCTTAAATCTGTCATTTCTGAATTATAGCACAAGTACAGTTTTCTTCGTATTTGAAGATACCAATACATATGATGTGGAATACAAATTAATAAACATTGGTAAGGTTGACTCACCTGATCACAGCCAAGTCTCGGGAGTCTAACTCTCTAGTTTTATGTTCACCAGAGTCGCTGTCGACGATCGGATCGTTAAGCCACTGATTGAACTGTTCATACACCTCTTCCAGTTCGGATCTGTAATAATAATAGTCAATATTAAACTATCTATAATACCAAATATACCGTTGGAGGTCTAAGGCATATACATAGGATATGGCCGTTCCTCAGTGTAAAGTGATGCTATTGTACTGCGTCTATAACTGTTTTTTCTTTCGCGGTTCTCTCGAACCTTGATCCCTTTGTATTTTTAATTCGTCCCCCCTATTGTTATGCCGCTGCTATCTAATTGGGAACTGCTGGTCGAGGCTTGTTACGGTTGGATATATTTTCGCAACCCTTCGGAAAGTCTACGTTTCATTGGAATGAAAAGTCTTTTGTGTTTAATAAGTACCGCGTTTGCTAAAATTAATAAAAATTGTTGTCTTATCTCATTATTCATATTTGTACGTAATATTGTGATGTTATTTGTTGCCTTAATTATTTTTCCTAAATTCAATAAGTAGATACTTCGGCATTTGCATGCATTTCTAGAAACAATTTTCGTATATTGAACAAACGTTTACTACTATTTTAGTAAATACAAAGAACATACCTATGATTTCGTACGCATTAATTACGTCTTAATGTTATAATAATAGTCAAATGATCATCAATCGGAATATAGCTTTCTATCAGTAAGATTATAATTTTTAGAATGGAATCAATGGTTCCAGAGACTTCATCCATATTTACAAACTTTACCTCTTTCAGTATAGATAATCTACACTATTATATTTTGCGCTAAAATATACACTCAACGATGATTTTACCTTAAGAAGAAATTAACAGGCCAAGCAAAGTTTTTCATTACAGTTCATTAATTTGAATACATATTGATCTTTTTGTTTTGAAGAACGTAATTACCAACTTCCTACAATATTACTATCGTTGTACTTATATTCAAAAGGTGTTTCAATTATGGATTTGGGAAATATTAACAATGAGATTAAATTAAACGATGAACCAAAGTCTAAATGAACATTAATAATTAAAATACATACGTATATTCAGTACTGAAGCTATATTTGGAACTATTTCCAGTGTCTTTTCTGCTTAACTGACAACGTTTTGGAGACAGATTACCGTTGCTCATGGTTTCTTTTTCTGTCAGTACGAATCCAACGGAGCCACCTCGTTTCACTCTGTAAATAAATAAATATTTGTGGGTATATGTATGAGCGTAAGTTTTGTCAGAGGGGATAGGCAACCCACCTTTATTAGGGACTTCAATTCTAAATCTACAGTTTGGGGCTTTCCGAACACAGGCTTAAAGGCTAGAAGGAGAAGAAAGAATAAGCGGTAATATCATGTCTGCTCCCTCTTGATAGGGGTTCCGTAAATCAATTCCAAATCTACAGTTTGGAGCTTTCCGAACACAGGCTTAAAGGATAGATGGTGAAGAAAGAATACGCTATAATATCATATCCGCTCCCTCTTGATAGGGGTTCCGTAAACCAATTCCAAATCTACAGTTTGGAGCTTTCCGAACACAGGCTTGAAGGCTAAAGGGTGAAGAAAGAATAAGCTATAATATCATATCCGCTCCATCTTGATAGGGGTTTCGTAAACCGATTCGAAATCTACAATTTGGGGCTTTCCGAACACAGGCTTAAAGGTTAGACGATGAAGGAAGAAAAGCTGTAATATCATATCTGCTCTCTCTTAATAGGGGTTCCGTAAACACATACATGTGACACATCATGACCGTTCGATTATTTTTTGCTTTATAGATTTTAGTGTTTAAACAGAATCTTATCTGATTTTAAATGAGGAGTGGTCTAAGATGATAAACGCGCTAAATAAAAGGGTACTACTGGCTGTCAGGTTGACTTTTCTTCATACAAACGTTGTCCTGACAGTTATAAGCATAAAAAACAAAACAAAAAAGTGCCGCCGTTTTGAAGTGATGCGTGTACATAAATTCGGCAATTTTTATTTATATGTATTAGAAAGAAACACAAAGCATAATAGTATTTTTCGTTTGCCTAGAGGCTTCAGCTTCTGTTCTAGAATTGCACTTAATATAGAATAGATTTTTATTAATATAGATAACATAATATGTAATGCTGTTTACAATTGTTTGCTATTCCTTTCTGCAACTCTCTGGTCACCTTACAGATGATCTACTAGAGGAAGCAGTTAGACTCCTTTACCCATATCTGGCTACACCCATGTACACGAAACAATAATCCTACTGGTCGGTGGACACAAATGCAAATAATTATAAATCAATTTAAATTTACCTGATATCATTGTCATTAACTTCAGCACCAGAAATACTGATGCCGACAGCATAACTTGAACTATCCGTAGACCAGTCTCCAGTCGTACTAGTAGTGCAAGAGTCCTCTGCTTCTCTTCGAAGTGCTTCTCGTAACCTATCGGCAAAAGATATCCGCCTCTCTATGGTGGACAATTCATTTGAATACTGGAATGAATTCGGCCGAGCACTCTCACCTCTGCCTTCATCTTCACTGCCTCCTGAAACCATCCGACCTCCTGTAGTATTCTGTTTATTATGTCACCATATCATGTTTATTATTATCATTGTTTATGAGTAATTTTTTATATATATCTTTGTACACATAATTATTCTGTCCGTGTGTATGTGACGGAACTCCTCCTAAACGACTGGACAGATTTTGTTACAATTATTTTGTGAGTGTTCAGATGGATTCAGGAATAGTTTAGATCCACAAACCCGGTAGGTGGTGCTGTGGTTGAATTTTCGGATTATTTAATTATCAAGACTGGACAACGTCCGCCGTGCCTGCTAGTGTAATAAGAATATGTGTACGGTCAGGGGACGCCTATCATGGCAGAATTTCTTTTTCCTTTATTCCGCAACTCCGAATGATTACGATATGGAGAATTAGATTCTTTGTATTTGTATATTTTTGTCATGTAAAAAACAGGCGTTATACGGCTATCCATCCGAGTCTCTCTTTCTGTGTAATCTGTATTTTTTTCTATCGTATTTTTAACACAAATTCTTTTTTTTTTTATATCAAAAGCAAGCAAATGAACAGGTGGGTCACCTGATGTTAAGTGTTCACCACCGTCCATAGACACTAGCAACACCAGGGGAGTCGCAAGTGCGTTGCCAGCCTGTGTATGGGGGAGGGGTAGGGAAAGGAGAAAGGGGAAGGAGATGGGCCTCCGGCGTTCTCACTGACCGAACGAAACGCAACAATGCAAGCGCTGTTACTACACATCGGTGTTCTGTGGGTCGGGTGGTAGTACCCCGGTCGAACTGACCCATTCATGCTGAAACTAGTTAATAGCTACAGCGTGGCTCTACCACCTTCAAAAAGGTGGAGGTAAATACTTAAAGCAATCAAATCAAAAAGTCTTATTTATTCATAAAAACATATATATGTATATATAAAATAGCGAATTATGCATTATATAAATAAATGCAAAATAAATTTAAAAAAAAACAAATAATGCACACAATCTTATACAATACAAAGAGATAGACATTAACAGAAAGTCACATGCATGATAGAACGCTTTACCCTAACGTAATGATTTCTATTAGTCAATTTATATATTATTATTGTATTGTGGTATAAAAATCAATTATCTTGTATGCCTGATTTATCTTCCGCTATGCGAAGAGAAATATGGAACAGTACAAATTTTCAAGAACGGTTATTCGAGGCTGAAATGGTTACATAACACCAAAAACACTTTTTTTTAACAACTACGGTAACTGTAGAATGTAAATCTAACGAGTCTGTACTTTCAGATTATTATGAAAAAAAAATGTTGCAAGTGGATTCTCCTGGAGTCTTTGATTAAGTAATAAAATACATTTCAATCATTTTTAGGAATGTCTGTCTGTCTGTTTGTTTGAACACGCATTATTGCTAAAATACTGCGCGTTCACGATAACACCTCATAACTCATAATAATATATCCTCGAGTAACATTTAAGTCTTGGTTTTATTAACATCGGTGAACTCTATCAAAAGTTATTGTAATTTTAATGACGACGCGACTTAAGTACAAAAGCTAAGTAAATGTACTTAATACAATTATTACATTAGGTTCCACGCGGACGGAGTTGCGGGCACAGTCAATGTATAATATAGGCTAACGTCAACTAAAACTTAGCACAAAAACGATCTGTATAGAAAAAACACTTAGATATAGCAATTTTCATGGTGATCGGTCACACGGTGTTAATGTTTATTGATCTAAGTTTCTTAGATATTATTAGTAACAATCATATTCATATACATACTGTAGTGTACTGATGTAAAAAGTATAAAGTTATTTTATTATTTTTAGTATAATTTTAGTTATAACATTAGGTTCCACGCGGACGGAATCACGGGCATAGCTAGTAAAGAATAAAATTCTAATACTGACCATAGTCAAAACTGTCGTTTGCACTGTGGTATTCATCGTCGCTAGAGTTGCAGCTGGAGTAAAGACTGTCCTCCTGTGGGTCCAAATTGTGTGGTAGACTACGTGTAACGGGAAGACATTCGCCCGATGAACCGAGAACAATGAACCTTCCTCGTCTATTGTTCAGAGTACCGCCATCAGGCGATAACCAACATTTGCGTTTCGATAGCTCTACACCTATTAAAATAGAATATATCATTATTATAATTATTCTGTCTGTGTGTATGCGACTGAACTCCTCATAAACGGCTGATGAAATTGAAATTTTTTGTGTGTGTTCAGGTGAATTCAAGAATGGTTTAGATTCATAACTGGACTCGGTTAAATTTTAGGTTGTTTTTTTAATATCAAGGCGCAACGTACTCGAGATCCGTTAGTATACACATATATATGTACATATATATAAACTATAAAGATAGAATAAACATTTAAATGGCAATTTTGTAGTTCTTTTGACGCTCTATACAAAAGTTTTTAACGAATTTTCTGTATCATTAATAACAACAAAGTTCTTTATAGTTTAGCCGCAAAAGATAAAAAACGCAAAATTATTAAAAATTCTTTGAAGTATCCGTAGAAATTTAAATATTAAAGATAGAACTTTCACACAATGATTTCTTTTTTGATAATTTATCGCTTAATGAGACCTATCTATTTATTTTTACAAAATAAAATTTCTTCACAATTTGCAAGCGACAAAATTGTTCAAAAAATTTTATCCCATATTATTTATATGGGAAAATTTAAAGTACGTTGGAGGACGACATCTTAAATTGAAATTAAGAGCTGTTCTCTGGGCATAATTTTTGTTTGGATATATATATCCTATGATATTTCGGGGTGAGAGCTATAAAAAAAAATGACTTTTTTTGGCACACCATAATATATATATATTGGCCTTCTGCTTTACTCACGTCAATGTAGATTTGAGATCCCTCAGAAACAACATGTTTTTATGCCTTAACTCCATAAACCGATTATAATGAAATTTTGCATAAACGTTCTTAAGGGTACAAAAAAACATAGCGTACTTTTTATACAGAAAAAAATGTATTGTTCTCGAATGATAGGCCAAATATATAAATCAACGCGAGCGAAGCCGCGAGCAAAAGTTACTATCGATATAGCGTGTACCAAAAAAAAACTTGGGAAATTCTTTATTTTTAAGGGCTTGGTTAAACATCATTTACTAAAAAGGATTATTGTGATATTTTTATTTTTGCAACTAGATCCTACAAGACGTCCAAACGAATGTACCCTTTTTTTTCGAACTGACTACGCTATTGACCTACCAAGGTCGTAACAGCTTCACCGGACTACGAATGTACCCAAAACCACTTAGATGATAAGATGTGATATAATGAAATAGTACTAACTAGGGTCGTTGAGATTGAGCGTGGCCGCGCAATAGTTTTGTGGTGACGGACTTCTGCTATTAAAACTGTTTATAGTACTGCACGTCGAAGTCTGCTTTATAACAACAGTTGCTTCTACTTCTGGCGGTGTGTGACTGAATGATTCGCCTGTAATTAAAATAATTATTAATCTCTATAAATTAAATGTTCAATATAAAGTATTAAACTAATTTAAACGTATCAAACATCCCAAAAATTATTCAGATTAGTTTCTCTTACTAAAGTCAAACTTATTGAATCATCAATGCTGTCGTCTCAACTAAAAGTGTATTTGCCATTTTTGCAAAATCGTGTTCTGAGTATATATATATACCTATAATTAGCTATATTAGCAAAGTAAAATGAGACCAAACCTTCCCTTTACAGTACGACCATGTATTAAATAAAATAAATTGGCAACTGAACCACTGACCTGGGGGCCTACCCAAGTAAATTATCTACAATCGCTAACACCAGTAGAAAACGGAAAAATGTATGAAGATGACATATTTGTACACTATATCACGTGATCAAAGTAGAAAACGGAAAAATGTATGGAGATGACATATCTGAACGCTATATCACGTGATCAAAGTAGAAAACGGAAAAATGTATGGAGATGACATATCTGAACGCTATATCACGTGATAATTATTTGTTTTGATCACGTGATATAGCGTTCAAATATGTCATCTCCATACATTTTTCCGTTTTCTACTGGTGTTATCGATTGTAGATAAGTAACTTGGCTAGGCCCCTAGGTCTGTCAATAAGGTTGGTTTGAAATTCACATCTCGTATTTAGAGTTGTTTAAGGGTTAGTTAACCCTTTCAAGCGACGCCCCCTCACTCCGCGGAGCCACGTAGTTTTTTTTTGTGTGTATGAAGTTACGTGTAAGAAACGTGATTTTGATGTACGTATGTGTATTTTTAAAGTTTTATAATAGGATTATTATGTTATTTTATAAATATTTATTGCTGTACTCTAACAATTAATTATCACTAAAAGAAAATCAAGTATAAAATTATTTGTGTGATCACAAAGCCTTTTCACATATAATACAGGCGAGCAAACTAGAAAACCCGACTGAGTCACGTTAGATTAATAGAGGACTAGGGCCGGAGCGAAGTTATTATTGGTGTTTTTTAGCCCTAGTTCTCTATTTTTAGAAAAAAAAATATACATTAATCAATCATTTGTTAACTTGCCTATGGGTGACAGGCGTCGTTCGTGCCTAGTGTTTTCTCTGCTTTTCATTGGTGACTGTTGAAATGCAAGCAAGCTTTTATTCAGTTCGCGGAGGACATTATCTTCTTCCCATTGACTTATAGGTAGGGCACTGTAGTCTTCTGCATCCATTAGACATACCGTTACCTGATAAGAGAAAAATTTTTATTGGGGGAAATTTATGAAAAAAAATTTTTGTGTAATTTTCAAGAAGTTGAAGTTCTTTTTTTATACATTTCATAATTTTTAGCGTTTGTCCAGAATCTCATATCATGTTAAATGACACTGTGGTCCATGCTGATTAACATGCTAAACTTAATGGTGTAGCTGCCGGAACACTCCTATAGGTTCTTGGCGACACAAGTATTTTAACTTGAGGGTAGTAGCTACCTCGACGGACTTACAAAAACACTTTCAATCAAGCTATGTCTTCATCACGATTTTTCGGCCACCGAAAGTTCCGACTCAGTTGCTAGGATTCGAATCTACGTCCAGCGACGTTATGTCCGAACACGCTACCAACTAAGCCATCATCGCTTACAACAAAAGTCATTCATTTATATTCTTTAATCTAGTAAAATACCAACATAAATTAAACACTAGAAACAGCAACAAATTGATCATTCCATGCTTCAGGCTCACTAGTCCAAAAACAGTTTTTAGGTAACAGTGTCAGGTTTTATAACAAAGTCCTAAAACACATTACCGATTTGTGTGACAGTGAGTTCAAGAACCATGTCAAGCGGGTTTTAATATCCAAAGGCTATTATTATAGGGTGGATCGATATGTGAGCGATTGTGACGTCTGGAAATGACGCCCCTCTCTGTGCCTCCACTAATAACGAATGTAACATTTCGGTGTTATTACAAAAAAGTTAAATACGTATTGAATACTTGCTTTAAACAGGTTTCGAATTAAACGCATCGCGGTCGGTAATGTTCGCCATCTTGCTCTTTTGTCTCGCTTTGGTTACGTTATGTTAGACTTGCGAAAAAGGATAACGCAAACTTGCCTCGGGCGAGCGCGGTGCATTTAATTCGTTACCTTTTTAAAGCAAGTATTATTTTTTTTTTAATAACACCGAAACGGTTTTCCACTACTAACATCCACTAAAAACGAATGTAACTATTTATGTTTTGTAAAAATATATAACATGAAGAGATAAACCAGATCGAGTTTCTTGCCGGCTTTTCTCTATGACTGCGTTGTTTTCCGAACCTGTGGTAGCTTCATAAGCGCCTTCTCAGAGCCTAAATTGAATAAAGGATAATTTGATTTTAAAAAATCAGTTAAACGCTTTTTTAGGTTGAGAATTTTACACAACTGTATTTAGGGCTTTGGAGATGATTATTTATAAGATTTTTATTGCAAAATTAAATAGTACGTACGATTTTAGGTTCTTCGAGTAATTCTATATTTGTCTTTTGTTTCTTGTCACATATTCTGCTAAACATTCGTACGCCTTCCACTTTCAATACCTCGTTATCCTCCAACGCTTCCACCGATATCATCGTCGGTAAAAGCTCTGGCATCATAAACATCGACAATGATTCCTGTCAAAATGTAAGAATTTCACTCCTTAAAATATGCCTTAGAGATAAGTTTGTTTACTTCTTTAAATTATTGAAAACAAAGATCTTAGTATTTACATTAACCTTTGGAACAGTATTTTTAAACGGTAGGCTGCATTTATGAACCATCTTGAATTTCTGCATCTTTAGTAGGTATTTTTTTGTGTTAGGAACTGTTATACTGTTACCATATACTAGTCAGTGTCGCTAATAATAGAGTAACTGGCCTATTACCTGCGACTCTCCATCAATAAGAGTGTCTCCGCCTATTCTGCTTGACGCGAAACACACCCTAATAGCGTCCTCGCTCTCACAGCGTTCTGGACGACCTTCATGTCTTACAAAGAGCTTACACAACGGTAGTGTGCACTCCAACCAGTCTTCTATTGTTAACCATTGCTTTGACGTCATCACCTGATTCATAAACAGTTAAAGATATACGTTATTTATCAAAGAAAAACGTTATATCTAACGATGTTTGACACTAAATTAGGTTATATTTTGTTAGAAATATAAGAATTAACAGGATTTTCAAATAAAACTCAACCCGTAACGTTTATTATAAAAAAAAAGTTGTGGCAGCCATAAGGACTGTCGACAGAAGTAAAAACTCAAAACAATGAAATAACCGTGTTGCCTTTGGAATTTTTAAAAATTATTATTGCCAGAGTTATTTGAATTTCATAATTAGCGTACCTATTGAAATTATTAACACTAGTCTGGTATTCACATCTATTGACTCTCCGAGCACTAATTATATACATTTATTAAGTAATCAAATATATGAACGACTGCACAATCTCAATACAAAATAAATGTTACACGTACACAGGCTGCTATAAGTACTATACGCGTGGCTAATGTGACGCAAGCCGCGCTAGAGGAATACGATCAGTCACGCTTACTAACGTGTCATGATGCAAAATCATAAGTTTATCTCCTGCCAAAAGAACACCGCTCAACGCTCCTAAAGAAGTATTCACTCTAAAAAAAACTTTCTATGGATATATTTGCGAGTGAGTCCGGTGAAGCTGTGAAGGATCGCCTGAGGCCAATAGCGTAGTCCCAAAAAAAAGATAAAATTGTACGCAAGCGGTGTCGTAATATTACAGGATGTCTTCTTAAATGTAAAATGTTTTATTATAAATTAGATATATTGTGCAGATATAAAACCCTGTCGCTGATGTGTTCACGTAGCGTGGGAGTAATATCACGGAGCAGACTACGTGGGTTGATATAGAGAGTTTGTTTGTTGTTATATTCAAATTAAAGTAATTGCATCGTCATTATATTATTATTAAGTTCTGTTCTATTAATATTGCGAGAGTTAAATGTAAATATAATGTTTATCGAGATCTTTATAGATTACTATGCCGACGCATGTTTATCGTGGCTAGCCAAATTTGTTATAGGTTTATTTAAGTATTTGAAAAATTTCTCATGTAAAATTAAATTTCTACATTTCGCTTGATTGCCATTTTTCCAGCAAGGAGTATCGCTTCTACTGTAATATAGAATAAGAAATTGTATAAAATGAAAAAGTATTGCAAGATTACATAAATATAAATATATACATAGGCAGCGGGGAAACGGTTAAGTACATCTCCCTCCTCTATTTGTTAACAAATTTTCATCATTCTTTGTTTGTTTTTTAACTATTGATGAGATTTAGTGTTATCAATAAAAAAATGGAAATTGTTTATTTGTCTCTATGGTCGAAGTTCGACCACTGAACAAGCACTCGTACAATTAAGTTGGTAGAACAACGGAATCAAACAATAAAGTAAAAATAAAACAACAACAACGATTATAAAACTAATCCCGAAACTTCTACCACTCTGTTAATAAAATATATTACAGTCACAGATCAGTCTATATGTATAAATTCTGGTTAGAACGTAGAAAAAAATTTGCGAGTGTAAAGGATTGCGATTGGGATTAACAACGACCACAAAAACAAGTGTTATATGATAATCGTACGTGAGAGTACTATTTTTAAGCACTGTGCATAGCATTTGTGGTCGTCATGGTCGAGTGGTTTCTCCTCATCATCGTTATCATCAGCCTGTAAGAGACCCACTGCAGGGCCATAGGCCTCTTCCAGAAGGAAGGTATGGGCATAATCACCACGTCAGCCCACGACGTATTGGTGACTTAAACTCTAAGAAATCCACAGTTCTATGTTTTCCCACATATAGTAGTACTACAAGTACATTTCTCAGGTTCAGGTTTCCTCACGATATTTTCCTTCACCGTCAGCCGATAGTGTTACCAATTTAAATTAATAAATGTACGGGAATTACGAAAAATTCGTTGGGGGTTCGAACCTGCGGACATCGAAATCATATTTCACCGGTCAAACCACTAGACCACCACGGTTTCACCTGTGGAATGTCAATTCCATGTCCGGCTGACCGCTAAGGAAAATATTTTGAGGAAACCTGAATCTGAGAAATGTTTTAGTATTACCATCGTATATTGAAAAATATAGAACTGCGGATTTGTTGGAGATTGAAATCGCCAATACGATGTGGGCTGTCGTGGTGATTATGCCTTCCTTCGGGAAGAGACCTAGGATTGGGTATCTTACAGGTTTATGTGTTGACACAGCATTTTAGTTAGGTACTTGCGAGCTCAATAATATATATAAAAGAACTTACGTGTCTACTTATTTTGACGGAACCTTCTGAATTACTGTGTTTGTCTAACCATTCGAAATAATGGAGAAGGCTTTTTAACTTATTCCTTTGAGATTTTCTGTAACAAGAACATTTTCTTTTATTTACGACTGATAATGGAGATATAACGGGTGTATTTAATAAACAATTTTCCCGTTTCTAAGCTACGTATGTTACCATCTTCTGTTACATCGTAATTACAGTTAAGGTTGTAATAAAACGCTAGCCTGTAATTCTATAAAAATACAAATTCCACAGTCTAAGAAATACGAATTCCACTACGACCCAGTTCTGCAATAATCAGAGTTCAGCAAATGGATCTTGTCCGTTTATCGTAAAAAGTCAAAGTTCACAAACATTTAGCTTACCTGTGTAAATTCTTAAAAAAATGTGTAAAATTGAAGTCTTGAAGAGTGGGATGCGTTTTGAGGGTACGTTTTGGAAACGTCGAGAAGAACGCGTGCGCGATTAAAGACGAGAGGAAGTTGTAGTCCAGCTCGGTCACATCACCTGTATAATCATTTATACACCTTGGTACAGTAATTCAGTTACTAGTAATTTAATTATTTCAGATAAATATTCGATTATCTATTGTAAATATATTATTTTTTAAAGTAACATATTATGCATATTATAAATACAGATGTGGTAAATAAGTTTAAATGAAACACTTTCTTTTATTAAACAAAAAGATGAATAACATACTTTGTTGCTGCAAGCTAAACATGAGTCCTTTTGGTGGGCGCCATCGCTTTAGATGTAGTGCTCGGTTCACCATTATCCTTATTGTATTGTCGAGGAAGTTTCTCCGTTCTTCTTCGGTCATCTCCTCCTCCAGGAATTGTTCCAGACCTTTCATGAGGTCTGGGTCTTTTACGTCGTCATCTGGGTCGATCCCTATACTGTTAAGACAACATAATAATTCTATTGCTTATTCTAAATACGGTATAATTTATTGGGTAGAATTAAAGCTACTTCTATACGTTTGCTTATGCATTAATTTTAATTTTTAGGCTAGAGAGAGCACAAGGAAAATTTAGAAAAAATATAGAAAATTAACAAATAATATTTTTGAACACTTTTTTACTAGAAATTGTGTGTTTTAAAAGAAGAAGTTATTTGAGACCGTAATCTAAATATTAGGTACTAAATCTTTCGCAAGCTTCTACGTTTAATTTTCGATATTTTTTGAAGGTTTTGAAGGTGGTAGAGCCACGCTGTAGCTATTACTAGATTCAGCATCAATGGGTCGGCTCGGCCGGGGTACCACCACCCTCTCGCAGAACACCGACGTGAAGTAACAGTGCTTGCATTGTTGCGTTTCGTTCGGTCAGTGAGAGCGCCGGAGGCCCACCTCCTTTCCCCATTTCCCTTCCCCTTTCTCCTTTACCTACTCCTCCCCCATACACAGGCTGGCAACGCACTTGCGACTACCTTGGTGTTGCTAGTGTCTATGGACGGTGGTGATCACTTAACATCAGGTGACCCACCAGTTCGTTTGCCTCCTTTTGACATACAAAAAAAAATATATATATAGTTTATTGATATTTATGACTGAATCGCGTAATAAGGTTATGGAATAATAAACATTGAATAATGAGTAATAATGAAGTTAATTAATGAGATAAAAAAAATTCAAATACCCTACAATACATTTTTGCTGCTTTCTTACTTGCACATATCATGTATTTTTAACATGCTCGCCGTCAGTTTCACTGGTGCGGACGCTAGCAAGAGGTGCTTCAAGTGTCGCTGCACTGAAGTCCACCAAGGAAGTTCACACGGTAACATAACAAGCGCCATCCTAAAATAATTAGTGTGACACTCAGTTTCTATTTCATATTTAAGTTACTCGATTATATTTTATTGATATTATCGAATTTAATACTAGATATCGCCACTGCTCGAATTGACGAAATCGTGTCATCTCTTTATGTAACAAAACTAAGTTTGCCTGTACTTTATCACCTAAAATTAAGTATCGTAATTGTTCGTGCACATATAAATAGTTCATGGGTATTCATTTCAAAATAGTACAAAACAGAACTTAAATTACAGACATAGGTTCTATTACCGGAAGTTAGTAACAGATATGCAACCCTTCAGTTGAAATGCCTTGCATGTCTCGTATTGGTTATTATATGTGCGTCATCTTAAATTTGATATAATCTAAGGTCAAAATGTGACACACATGATCGATGTGTGATCTCAAGTTAAAATTACATCACTTGGTATCGTGACAAAAAAGATATATTTTTCATAGGTAACTTAAAATCTATTCGTTTTTCACAAATTATTAATGAAAAAGATAGCTATCTCGATATAATTCTTAAATGTAAATTAATATCCAAATAGAAACACGTGCTACATGCATATTGTTAGGTTATTGTTTGTGGAGAGCAATAAGGGCGAGTATTATACTTGAAAATTGGAAAACGATTGTAAAAGAATATTTAGACAAAACTTTATCTATGTACGTAATAAAATCATTTTATTAACTTTATTAATATTGATACAAATATTTATAGTCATTATTATTATACCGAATACTTAGAAAACCCTTAAATACATGCGCAATAATAATTATTCTGATACATTTATTAATACTGGTACAAATCTCTTTCTTCCCGCGTGAGTACAAATATTTGTAGTCATTATTATTTAGCAGCATTTTAGAGCCTAGAAAGTTTAAATATCGCGGTTTTTGCTGTCAACGAAACGTTCTTTGCATCAGATAAATCGTCACTTTCAGAATAGGTTGAATTAATTATTAATTAAATTTGGTTGTATTTATATGGTTTACTATTATTTTCATACATAGAAATTAGTAGTAAGTATGCATATAATCTATACTATTTCCTTGAAAGCTAAATATAATGGTTTTGAGACACTTTTAACTTATACATAATATCTGGAACAGTTACTCGAGTCTCGAACGCACCCGTTACCGTTTGACATTTCGATTTAATCTGTGTCGTGTGTTGACTTACGATGGCGGTATTTTGTGTCTCATATCCAATTTTCTCGTTTTATATTTTTTTGAACGACACCTAATCTACATTGTTGAGTACAATGCTCATGATAAAAAAATATATATATGAAATACAAAATGGGCCTAACTCAGAACGAAGTTTTATAGAATATTTGAATTGTAAACCGAGCGATCACGATATGATAAATTAAAATAACTTATCAAATGCCACTAGAGATAATTCGGCAATTGTGTTTGGTTTCCGTTTTAATCAAATACAGTTGGCGGTGTTTATACCCAAGGTTGTCGATTGCGATTTTGTAGTGGTAGCTATGTCTATATTATAGTCGATACATCGTATCTACGTTATAAGTACTAATAGTGTCGGTCAAAGTACAAAGTACGCGTAACAAAAATGACTGCGAAGTCTAAAATTTTAAAAGCGTTGATTCTCGGTGCTCCTGGTTCAGGGAAGGGCACAATATCCACACGAATTGTAAAAAAATATAATGTCCTACATATATCAAGTGGGGACATTCTGAGAGATCATATACAGAAGAAAACAAGTTTAGGTAAAGAAGTTAAAAGTTATTTGGATGAGGGAAAACTTGTACCTGATGATGTGATGATTAAATTCATGATGGCTGAAATAAATAAGGTTGGTAATGTGCCATGGTTGTTAGACGGTTTTCCCAGAACTGTTGGACAAGCAAATGCTTTGTGGAAAGTTCAACCTGTTGATGTTGTGCTTAATCTCGCTGTGCCGTTTGAAGTGATTATTGACAGAGTGAAGAACAGATGGGTTCATTTGTCATCGGGAAGAGTTTATAACATTGGTTTTAATACACCAAAGGTGGAAGGGAAAGACGATGTGACCGGAGAACCGTTGGTTCAAAGACCTGATGATAAGCCCGAGGCAGTGAAGAAACGCTTAGAAATATATGATAATTTAACACGTCCTGTTATTAATTTTTATATAGACAAAGGCATTCTAAAAGAATTTTCAGGTCGTACTTCTGATGAAATTTGGCCAAAAGTTACCACATTCTTGGATCTGATACTTCTTAAATAAGACATATATATAGGCACCTTATCATATACATATTATGAATGTAGAAATAAAATGGTGCTTAGATTTTTGAGTCAACTTTTATATCAATTCAATATATACATTGTTAAAAAAAATTGTTTTTTTGTGTTATCTACATGTTAACTTTATTTCTTAAATGTTTTTATATTATCTCTGTAATGTTAACTTATTGTATTGCATAAGTGGGCTAAACTTTTTAAGATAATGAGGAGGAAAAAAATACAATAATCTTTTTATTGGTATTGTATATTATCAACGAATTTTTCTGAACTATGTGCACAATTAAGTGAATTAGTCTTCCATCGGTGTTATTTGTACTTACATTTGTGATGTTGTTAGGTAAACATAACTTAGCCAAAGTATAGTGCCCTTATATGGGCTATAATTTAGACAATGGTAAAGAATATATGAGTAATTATTAAATGTATAAGAGAGTTGTTTTTGAAAATATTGTTTAGATTTTATTTGTTGGTGTCATAGATGTATGTAGGTTTGCAAATAGTTGAACTAGTCTATGGTATGTATAATAACATTAGTCTTAGACATTGCTGTACACAAGAACAATAAGGCAACTAATGGGTTTGATTGTGTTTTTTTATTGGTTTTAATCTGTTTTATGTATATTGATGAGTTTTTCAAACCATGAATGTACTAAAAACACACTGTTAATTAGTCCGGTATTTACATGATTTTAATATGTATTATAATCTTACATGAATTATACAATATCTGTTTTATTTTAGTCCATATTTTTTGTAATAAAAGCGTTGTTATTTATTGACAAGTTTTATAATGATTGAAAATAAAAGAGAATTTTAATGGTTTTCTAGATTTTCTTTTAAAACTTATTCCTAAATAAACATGCAGATTATACAGCTTAAGTTTTGTACATATTTTGCAGATCTGTGTAAAAAAAAAAAATATTTCTACAAAAATACATAGGTGGTTGAACTACACTACAATATGTTATAAAGTATTTTTTGTATTTACGTGGGAAAGATGTATTTTTGTTATCAAATAAACAATCAAAAATTTTTACAGGATTATTTTTACTTGAGTAAAATTTTTGATTAAAGCATTTGCTTGAAGTCTTTAGGTACTATACCTAAATCTTTTTTTATAAACATCATTTCTTATATTTTCAAAACTAATTACTTTTAATTAAGCGCAATTTTAAAATATCTCGGATCTACCTATGCGTCATTGATCAGTGAGATATTGGTAAATGCTACTAAATAGTACGTCCGAAATGATAGTACCTAACGCAATCGTCGATCACGTTGCGATGCGTTCGCAAGTTTATTGAGAGTTTAACAATGACGTTGAAGGTCTACAAAGATAATAGAAGTGACAATTTGTGCAATTGAAAACTTTTTCTTTAAAAAATAAGAAATGATATTTCGTGTCTGATATACGTTCGTGGTTACATTGTAGTTGGTAGTTATTCTACGTATTAGAGTTGGGCTCGACGAAATATAAATATAAATTTGATATAACGTGTAATACACTAATTACTATTAATATACGATAATTCTACTTAATGATTTACTTACTTGTATAGTATGTCGAGGTATGTTTTAAATTTGCAAACACTGCAACTTTGTCACTGCTAAACGTCCCATGTGATTGTCGTTCACTTTTTACGCACTTTTCTCATTGTCTGCTTAAGGGAAGTTAACTATTATTTCTTTATATGTATCTATTACCTTAGTGATTTTTCATAATACAGAAATAGTGTATGGAATGAAAACGCGGTCCGGCTGTAGCGGCGAGACGTGAGCGCGAATACTTCGGTTATTTTTAGCTGCTTTCGTGGATCGGCGCTGAAATTAGAATTTAAATAAGAAGTTTGGGTTAAGAGAAGTCATGGTACCCGATATTTGTACATGTATGTCTACGTTTTATAGCAAACTTAAATATATCGGCTTATATAAAACGTTCCATGAAGGTTTTACCTATGTAAACAATACTTTTCGATATTTATTTGTCTATAGGTAATTCATGGTCACAGTAACTGGGTTATTAATAGAGATTGGCAGATACAATTTGACACAAGGAAGCAAATGAAATGATAAATACGTATAACATAACTAATCGGAATATAAACATAATTGAAGAAAATAAAGGTTTTCTATAGTAAATATTATTAAAAAAAAGATCAAAGAAACTTACATTTCATTAAAAACAATTTAAAACTGTGAAGTTTGAGACATGAAGGCTTTATTCACAAAACTTTGCATTCGTTTTTTTACCATAATATTTAGAACATAAATCAAATCGAAATTTTCAAATCAAGAGTATGTCTTGTGACACTATGTAAATAAATGTTATTTGATCGTAATATTCAGATCCGTGAAAGCCGAGTGTATTTACTGATTGGCGAACCAGGCTGTACTGACGGCGTCAGTCCGACTTTCACTGGGGGGCCACTACCCTTGCCCTATCGGCTGTCGCACCCTCCACCCTCACGAGTGACGTCACTCGCCGGTCGCGTCACGACCTACGACGCCGTACGACGCCGCCGCCCAATACCCCGTTCGAGGTCTTAGTAAAATGTCAAAGTTTCTCGTTATATAAACTGAATTATGAATGCAATAAATGTTTACGTCAGCATGGACGTACCACTTAAATCTTAGTTATATGGTTAATTAATATATGTGTAATAAAACAAAATATACTTTTATCGATCATGTGTCATATTAATTTAGGTTTTTTTTTACGAAGATATATTATGTCTATATTTGCTTTTGCTCGCGGTTTCGCTCGCGTTAGTACAGATTTGACCTATTACTCGGAAACTGTTCTTTTTATCTGGATAAAATGTACTCTATGTCCTTTTTCTGTACCCCTGGCAACGAGTATACAAAATGTCATGATGATCATTTGAGTAGTTAAGACGTGAAAGCGTAACAAAAAAACGAACAAACTCATATTTGCAATATTAAATAAGAATAAGGGTTTTTGACGGTTTCTCTCAAAGAACTTACGGTAGCATTAGCTACGTAATCAATCCCTAAGGTACTAAAATAAAAAATAAATGCTTTTCATCTATTTTAAAACTATCTATCTATTTATAATTAATGTTATTATACATTAAGATAACCGTAAATTATTTGGTATATAGGTTTAAAGAGTACAAAAAGTTTGCGGATTTTGCGCATGCCCAATGTGAAATCTGTCGTTTTGGCCTACTACTTCTCTTAAGATTTATGATGTCTTAGTATGAGGGGCGCCCATAGAAAATTGTTACCGCCCTATTTAATACCTGTGGGCGGGCGGAAAGGAGTGAATTTCCACAATATACGGAAAGGAAATTTTCCAGTTATGCTAGGGTGCTGTCGACTCATTTTTGTACGTAAATTGTTGCTGTTCGGTATTCAGTTATTTGAAACAACTAAATCTGACTTATTTTTGTTTGTCAATAATTCCAAATTGGTCATTTGGCAATGCATAATGAAAACTTAATAACTGCTTGCTATTTGACCAATTTTCATCGATGGATAAATTATTTTATGCCTAATTTACAAGGTCTAAACATAGACACATTATTTTATTAAACATTTAGAAAATCAATTTAAAGATTTATTATTATTTTTTTTTTAATTCTACGCCTAATTGTCCAAGAATAATTCTAAACTGTTATTTTGTGGCCATTATTTTGTCTTTGAGAAAAGTTTTAAATCGAATATTATTATTATTATTTAAGTTGCTTTGATTTAGTATTTGTTATAGTTTATGCACAAAATGTTAAATACAGGTAGAAGTTACCTCGATTTTAATATTAACATTTTTGAAATATTAAGATAAGGTAGGTATATATCACTTATAGATTGTATAAGGAATAATACGGATAAAGACATGTAAGATTTAAACGTATTATACTTGCGAAAGAAGAGATGTAATAATAATATACCGTTATTTTTTTTATTTGTCTTAGTTATTAAAATTAATAACCAAAAAACCCACATAAACTTCGAAGCAATTGTCAAATGTACTAAACTTTAATATAGAAAATGTGGGGTACATCTAAGAATGTTATGTTATCCTAGTACAATCGACCTCTGACACGGACAAGCCAACCCCTGTGAAGACAACGTACAGTATAAAGGTCACGGCGAAAAATGTCAAAACCCGTTATTTACTTTTAACATTTGGCAAAGGTTTCTTTCTTTATTTTCTAACATTGCAGTTTTGGCAACAGTTTTGTTTTTATGTATTTAATTTATTCGTCGTAAATACATATACCCGAAACGTGTAATAAATAAAGTATTTTAATTATTATTAGTATATCGAATAACCTATATAAATTAACTAGCGGGCCCGGCAGACGTTGTCCCGCCCTGATTATAAAAAAATCCTGGACAAATTATATACCAAAATGTTCCTCGTGAATTACTTTATCCACTGGTGAAGACCGCAAAAAGATCCGTTCGGTAGTTTTTGAGTTTATCGCGAACAGACAGACAGACAGACGCGGTAGGGGACTTTGTTTTATTCTATGTAATGATGATAGAAAGATTGTAACAATTTTCAGATCCACGACCTACTACGAAATACTACGAACTATGCTACACGGCTATCTGTGTAAAATATAGCTATTTTACAGTTAATTATTATCGATATTGTAAAAAAGTTATGAGTATAGGTACCTAATCATTGTGTTTCTTTAGAATAGTGTATGTTAGAGCTTTCTACTTTTGTCATACCGAAAAATAAATTATGTGTGTACTTATACGTTATAACTTATACTTCTTTGGCGTAACAAGATAAAAATCTTTTCAAAAATTTTATCTTTCACCTTATTTTACGTTTGTAGAAAAAACGACACCAACAATAGAAAAAAGGTATTTAATACATTGAAAGTTTTAATTCAAAGAAATACAAACAACAAATACAAAGAAACAAAATGTTGACTATAGCTAACTTCAGGGTGTCGGTTTTTTGTGACGGTGTGCGCACGCATCGTAAAAACTTACTCATCATTTTTCTCTAACGCGCCAAAAGAAGTATAACTTCAAAAAGATACTTTAATGATATTAAAATTCATGAAATTAATAAGATATATGTAGATCAGTTACACATATATATTTTTATGATATTGATTTTTTATAGATATACAAAAAAAAAATCAACAGCATTAAGACTTCTCACAAGCCATACTTTTAGCTAGTATAACAACAATATTGAACCGTACAAAATACGAATCGTTCTATTCGATATTCTGTTAATAGTAAAATGAATAATAAAAAAAATTAAGAGCTCACTCATTGTGACTCCGTGTCACTGTAAATAATACTTTATGATTAGTAGATTCCGAGGCTTCAGGGATTGAAGTTCCCCTGTCTTACGTACCCTTGCGATATGTTTCAATAGTTGGGAAAACTATTCAAACCTACTTATCATCATGCTATCCTGTTCAACTAAACTAGCTTACGTGGGGCGCCCGCTCTAATAATTTTCTTCTCTGCTCTTTACCCTTATGTCACCCTAGTAGCGTCGTAGTTGATGTGTGACGTCACACGGAAAAGGCTTAGAGGGTTGTTTTCGTAGCGTTTGGCCGCCGCGACGACTACGGAAAGTGGTCGTGCTACGATTTTCGTAGTACTCTTCGTAGCTTTCTATTTTATACGGTGTGCATTGTGCATAATACATTACAAAATATGGATGATCTGGTAGTTTAATAATGTAATTTAGTATGTAATTATATTAATGTTTCACTATATAAATTATCCACATAAAACTACATTACAGACGTAAGTTTCTGGTACTATTAGGAATATTAAATCAACCTCTACATTTCGAATTGAAAATATATAATTTTATACACAGTTAAATTTTACTGGACAAATTAAAAAAGTAATAACAGTTTCTTTATAAGTCATTTAGGTATTACTTCGAGAAAAAACAGTAGAAGCTGATTAAGTGATATCTGGATAGTTAAAAAACTTATGCAACTTTGTGTAGCACCAACATTATTGCAGGAAATATATTATTTAGTGAACCTAACAAACTCTTTTATCTACAAATTTTCTAGATTCTTATAGAAATTTTAAAGATATTAAAATATAAAATATTTAGAATAGCATACTTTAGCTGCCTACATGCAATAACGTCTGTAACTAAGATTATTTAATATATACAAAGATATATTTTTGTTATGCCGATTATGCATATTATATAGATTATAGCGTATTTGTTAATAAAATTTAATTCTTCATAGGTTTTTTATTGTTTACTGGATTTACCAATTTAATAATTATTAAGGTATAATTGAGTATTACAGATTTCAGGTTCGTTTTGTAATCATAAATTAGAAGATTTATACTTATATAATAGATTGAAATAATAGATTTACAAGTTTTTATGCGTTTACTTTCATAGCCTTTTCCTGTGTTACTCTCTGACATAGGGTTTGTCCTTTTTAAACGTCGATTTTTAAATATACCTACATTATAAAACACAAAGAGGTTTTCAACAAGTATTATTATTGTTCGGATTTTTTAAATACCTAAATGAATATCGAATATCCTATACAGGTCTATCTATATAGGGTCCATTGTTATAAAAATAATTGACATATCATGGCGAAAGTTGGTATAAGTTTGTGTTTTTTGTGAAGAAGATTTTATTTAACCCGCCATTAGATAGCGCTGTAGAGGATGCAATGAATAATAAGAAACACGTGTAGAGCTACGGGGAAAGCCAATAACATATAATTTATTAGTTTTTGCTCGCAACTTCTCTCGCATCAATGTAGATTTTAAAGTAAAATACTCGTTACTCGCTGATAAAGTAACTTTCTATAGGTGAATTTGTAATATCGGTTATTGAGTTTATTAATTATAAATAAAACGTAAATCTTTATAATAATAACAAATTGGAATTTTGCTTTTTTAAGGGTATTAAGTATTATTAGTTATAATGAGTGTTTTACTTGATATTTCAAAATACAATACGTATATGATAAATATTTAGGGTAAAAATTAGCTTGCCTTCCATTTCAGGTCCTGGACATTAATAGTGTACCGGAATAGTGATTGATTCAAAGGCTTAGTTGTGAAAAGGTAACTACCAAACAGACAGACAGAGTGAAGTTCGCCATTTATAATGCTAACAATGAATTTATAAAAAACTATAACCGTTAAATATAAACTAGTTAAAGTGATATTCCACGGAATTGATCTTGATAATAATCTATATATTTATTATATATTACTGAGTATATTTATTGATTTTTATTTCACATAATTCTACTTTGCTCTTATTTTATACACATTTCGTAACACGCTACGACTACATTTATATCGCAAGATTTGATTTTTTAACCGACTTCGAAAAAGGAGGAGGTTACTACGTTAGGTTGTATATATATTTTTTATGTATGTTATTCGATATCTCCGTCAATTATGAACCGATTTTAATGATTCTTTTATTTGAATTGGTTATATTCAGAGGTGGTCCCATATAAATTTGAAGAAAATATTCAACCCATAAGGGGGTGAAATATCGTTTATTTGGTTTTCACCAACTTAGTCTTTACGTATTTTCGTGAAATTGGAACCGATTTATTATACCCATTATAAACCAGACATATTTATGGACACTAAAAATGGAGAAATAAATAATTTTTACAAAAAAAAAAATAAACCGCCTTCGATGTGAAAAACTAATAAGACACTAAAAAGCGAAAAATAACTGATTTATTAAATTAACGAAATTAAATAAAATATATTGATATTTACACTACCTAATTATATATTTGAAGTCGATGCCAACCTAAATTCATATTATCATCTACATACAAAGTTTGGGTCCACTCTCGGGTCCCATGATATATCTGAAGTGTATACATATTTTATTACCTGCAACAAATTTGAAATATAGGTTGGCATCGACTTCAAATATATAATTAGGTAGTGTAAATATCAATATATTTTATTTAATTTCGTTAATTTAATAAATCAGTTATTTTTCGCTTTTTAGTGCCTTATTAATTTTTCACATCGAAGGTGGTTAATTTTTTTTTGTAATTTTTTTTTATTAATTTAATTTAATATATTACGAATTATAATTTATTAGTTTTTCATTCCATATAATATATTATGTATTCACTGGCTTAATGTATTTTCTGCTATTTTGTTCTTTCATTAGCATTTCTTAATACCTACACAAAGTTTTCTTAATTAATAGGTACTTATATCTTACTAGACATAATTATGCCGTAGGAAATTAGTGGTGTATTGATTTGATGTCTCTTAGTAGTGGCCTTGCTAATCTTTATATATATTTAAACACTACTTGTTTATAATTATGACGGAATATCGTGAGAAGATCTAGAGGTTTTTGAGATATACGTACTTGTTTCATTGTCATCTACTGATAATAATTAATATTACTGACATAATTAACTGAAATAATTACATTTCTCGGCATCTGAAATTTCCACTACGTCGTAGGTTAGCGTGTTAATTAATCCAATCAAGTAATTTGCATTCCCCACTTTGATCAGTTTTGAGATTTTTACTAGTTGGTATTATTGACATGTTATCGTCAATTAATCACCTGCCTATATCAATTACAATTTGGAATCTGTATTAAAAATCCATTACGACACATACTTGCAATTTATTCATACTTAATAAACTACATATCAGCTGTTAGTTATAATAAAATTCAAATCACCAATAATGTGTATTATACTCACATTTGCGTGGCTACAGCTATTAGCGGATCAATAAAAACACTGACGCGTCGAATAGCAACGCGATCAATATAGTAACGTTCATCCAGCGCGACGTCATTCAGAGGTATTGATTTTCTTTGCCCTATATTCTGCCAGTTCTGATGTCCTAGTAGAATAGTATGCTACGAAAAGCGTGTTCTCGGGAAAAATAAGCTTAGAAAAGAAAATTTATGTGAGTGGGGTAAGTAATAGAAGTCTTCTCTCTATAAGCTCCTATTGTAAAGAACTATATACGGTTTTTATTGCACTTATCATACAACTACTGCGCAATATTGTAAGTGAATCTGAATATGCATAAATATTCTAGTCATGTATGAAGGGGCCTGTCGACGTGTCTGGTCCTTATTAAGGAAGTACGTATGTTACCCGTACAACTAGTAAATTACCCACAGTGTTCTGTGCGCGGTTCATTTGGTAGGCGTCTACCACATTGAGACAATCCAAATTCATTCTATCCGCTGGATTATTGTGTAAAGTACCTGTCTTTGAGTTATAGTTGCCTGGTACTGCCGGTTCTCTTTATCCGAAAAGTTATCCGTCTATATCCGGGTTTATCTTTGCCGGTTTATTGTCATGGATGGCACTTTGCTTTTAATACTCTTGTTATGCCTGGGATTAGTGGAATCTTACGGTTACGGAGAAAATAATTACAACTTTGATAATCACATATATTGTGATGATTTATCTCCATATTACGGTAATATAAATTTGGATCAGATCTCCGGTGTTTGGTACGGAGTTGAGAAAATACCACACATGAAAGGCGAATATAAAATAGAACACACCAAAGAGTGTTTTCATATTGATATACGGGAACTTTATATTGAGGTTAGTAATTAACTCGTTATGTCCTTTTCCTTCCATTACTTTTTTTTAATCGACTTTTTTATTCGATTTCGGTAAAATGATAAAAAATGAAGTCACAATTTCGTAAGAAAGCCGTTTACAGCGAAAGTTAAATAGCTGTGTGTATACAGCGTGTTCCAGAAAGGTGGTAGACTGCAGTGAGTCACTGTGACGGATATGTTATTCTTTAATTAGTTGTTTGTTTAACAGGGTGTACCATAAAGAGGTAGGATTTCTATAATGTTTGAAATTGATTTCTTACATCCAACAAACTATGTACAAGTTTTCTTGATAAGTGTTTTTCTTCCGAAACTACCTCGATGCGTTTTTAAAAGTATTCGGTATGTAGATTAGGTTACCAAATTTCCTTACTTGCTTTTATGCCAAGTTTTACTGTAATCGATGCTTGGGTTAAGTCATGAAAACATAACACAGAGACAGTTACTTTGGCATTTACGATATTAGTGTGGAATCATTTAAAAAGTAGTTAAGTAGTAGTAAGTAGTTATATTTTAATCAAAAAATTACAATCATTATAACGTTTTAAACAACATCTAAAATTATATTTTGGTAATGTTTTATGCTGTACTTGGGTTGTGTTGACGAGTCTGGCTGGCATCACGTGGAATAAACACTTCCTTTTATATAGGTACGATATATGGAATGAGTATAAAAATATGTAATTGATAAAATTGTTAATTATTTATTATTCGATATTATTTTTATGATTTTTGTATAATCGATTTAAAAACTCTATTTATTTTATTAGTGTTAAATGTTAAAAGTTAAACGAGAAAATTTGCGAATATGGATGGATGTTTTTCACGCAAAGATTACTAAACGAATTTTGATGAAAATTAAATAGTAAAGTGGTATATACGTCAAAATAACACACAGGATATATAAATTATGAAGATATTGTTTAAATTAGCCAATATAAGGATATTTGTTACTCTTTCATGCAAAAACTGCTAAACGGATTCTGATGAAACTTTATGGCAAAACAGCTTATATAACTGAATCAATACATATTATAAAACAAAGTCATCTGCCACGTCTGTCTGTCTGTGTGTTCGCGATAAACTCAAAAACTACTAAACGGATTTTCATGCGCTTTTCACCAGTAGATAAAGTGATTCATAAAGAAGGTTTAGGTATATATAATTTGTCAAAGTTTTTTTTATTATCAGGGCGGAATAACGTCTGCTGGGCCCGCTAGTAATATATAAAAAATATATGAAAAAAATTGTAGCAGGTGTTTAGGAACAAGTATTAAAATACATTTCAATCATTTTTTGAAATGTCTGTCTGTCTGTTTGTTTGAACACGCATCACTGCTAAAGTACTGCGTTCATGATATAGCATATCCTGGAGTAACATTTAGTCTTTGTTTCATTAAAATCGGTCTACTATATCAAAAGTTACTGTAGTTTGAATGACGGCTCGAGTTAAGTACGAGGGAAAAGTAGATAAGTAAATGGTAGTAGTAAAAAAGTTAAAAGGTAAATTTTATTAATCACTGTTTTTTTACATATAATTTCCACACGGATGAAGTCGCGGGCACAGCTAGTAACAGATAAAAATAGTTATTTTTTACATTTTACGAAACTTTTAATACATTATCCCGGATTTGCATGCTAATCTCTAAAAATTACTCATTCAGGAAACGGGGTTGGTAATGTCAATTGATAGGTCAATAGTGTCATTCGTGGGAAGCTGGCAGGACTTTAAATGATGATGTCGAATGTAGTTACATCACATTAAGAAATATTCATTTCGTCTCACACGTTTCACTGGCTGAGATTTTTTTAACCATGCGAGTGCTCATTGTAGTTTCGTTGTTTTTTAACACGATCTATGGATCAAATGTGAATTTTTGTCAAAATTTAAATCCAGTTCACGATTTCGACGAAGAAGCATTGTTAGGGATGTGGTACATACACGAATATATTTATCACAAAGAAAATAAAACAAAAACTGACTATAATCCTATTTGTCCTGTAATACAAATAAGAAATTTTAAAGATTATGTAGATGGCGGTCTGTTGACTGGAAATTTAGTGAGTGGCTTTCGAAATGTAATAATTTATTTCCTTCCAATTTCCTTAAGAATTTATTTTAGTAACTTAGAGTCTTAGATCATTTCTTAATTTGTTATCTTTCAAAATATATTTTCTACTTTATTACTTGAATAATTGAGTTAGTATAAATTGTCGAGTTACTATTACATACCTGTCAACATAAATTTTATTCTAAAGTTCGACCTCTATGACAGCCGCCACAGATAATAAAAACGTTGTTTTTGAAGCAACTACAATTTAATATGTATTTATTTTGTAATATCTTTTAGTTAAGAAATATTAAACATATTTAAAATAATAGCCAGTACTTTATCGTCATAATTAGTTTGTATTTTTTCACAGCCCACACCGCCTACTCCATACCCATTATTAACGAATTCGCCGTATATACATCGACAGCACAACTATGGCTTGCCGGAACAATACCGCATACGATATTTTGTCTTAGAATGGCACGAGGGTCTCTATAAAGATGACTATCATATTAAAGTCAATACATCACATAAAGGATTCTGGCAAACAGATTTACCTTATGGTTGTAAGTATAAGTATGTTTTAAATGACTAATTTCAAAGGATATTGACGGTTTTATTTTTAATACTTACATATCTTAACTCTTTAGAAGGAGGTCGAGAGATTCCGTTCTTCCTAAAGTCTGAAGAGTAACATAACCTATATACAGTCATCGTCAAACTTTTTGACCCCTCTAAATATAGTTGCTTAGTATATAAATATAGGTATAAATACGTATATGTGTAACAACGAGACAACTTAAGGATGAATAACCAATTTTAGAGTCCTGTTATAATATTTTAACTTTGTTTTTGTTTTAAACTCTTGACGATATTCTGTGCAATCCCGAACTTAACGTTATATTCCAAGCGTCCAAAAAGATTGACGCGGACTACACCTAGATTTATATTTACAATCTTTTGACGTTATTTTTTTTAATTATATGATTTATTCTAAATAAAGTTTTATGAATAAATAGCCATCTTAATTGATCTGACTTTATAATACAACGCCATGATATTCATCGATTCTCTCATCGATATTCATCTCATTTTTTTTAAATTGCAGCCGTCGAACCAATGTACCGTTTCTTCGGCGGAGTTATACAAATCTTGAAGGTTGCAAACAACCACCTCGTATTGAACTTCTGTATGCGGCTGCCGAGTTCGCAACTCTTCAGTGTAGTGTTATCAAGAAACGAAAATCAGCTTACTCCCGAGGATCTCGCCAGCATCCATAACGTATTTACGATGAAACACTTGTCTACGTCCGCTTTAAAAAGAGTGTGTGAAAATTCCGCTCCTAGCTTTAAGATTTCATATGTTTTGTTTCTATTTATTTCTGTTTGTATTTGGAGATGTAATATATAATTATTAACTTAGAATATATTTTATGAACTATAGACATTTACCATACTTTTGTATATTTCTGTATACCTGAAATGAAGATATTATAAGTGTAACTAATGATACGGGGTTTTTTCTTGATCTTTTAAATACCATATTTTGCTCGTGTTAATGTAGATTTGTCCTACCCTTGAGAGCAATACTTTTATTGGATAGAGGGTACACTATGCTCTTTACTGTAACCATGACAACGTTAGTTAAGATGTGAAAAGGTAATAAACAAAGAAATTCACATTTATGATGTTACTAGCGGGTCCGGGTGACGTTGTCCCGCTCTGATAATAAAAAAAAACTGGATAAATTAAATACCTACACCTTTTTCATGAATCCACTTATATACTGGTGAAAACCGCATGAGAAACCGTTCAGTAGTTTTTGAGTTTATTGCGAACAGACAGACAGACAGACGCGGTAGGCGACTTTGTTTTATACTATGTTATAATTCAGGATATAACCAACTATGTTGCAAGATTAATAATGAGTACATTTTATTTATTATTTAGTTTTCGAGTTATAAGTCAAATTTGTAACCCAAGTGGTAATAGAGAATGAAAATAGTAAATAATAAATTTGAAAATGTTTCTGTTGATTGGCGTTCTGACGACCATGTAGTTAGACGTGTCCGGGCTCTATATATACTATCAAAACGAAGTCATTTTGTCTAGCTCGGTTTAATAGAAATATATATCTCCTAACGTATATCATCATTACATAGTATAAAACAAAGTCCCCTACCGCGTCTGTCTGTCTGTCTGTTCGCGATAAACTCAAAAACTACTGAACGGAATTTTGTGCGGTTTTCACCAGTGGATAAAGTGATTCATGAGGAACGTTTTAGTATATAATTTGTCCCGGATTTTTTTATAATCAAGGCGGCACAACGTCTGCCGTGCCCACTAGTAAATAATATAACAGTAAAATGTTAAATTACATTAACTTCTAGAAATTTCTTTGTAAAAAAGTAACCTGTAAGGGTTATTAAATTTTTCCTTCAAAATCATGACCGCTGTAGGGATGAATTGGGTGTCGAATAAAATGTGGTTGAATGACAGCCATAGAAAAAAAAAAAACAATTTTTTTTGATAAATACTAAAGCTCGTCAGTAGCTACTAATCAAAAAAATAATGAAGGAAATGGGCTGATAAACAGAGGAGGGAGATGTACTGAGAGAGGGAGATGTAATCGTTTCCCTACTGCCTATTTATACACAGATTTTTAACATTAATTAAAATTTACATAAAACATCAATAAAGTAGCTTATATGCTATATCCTGGAATTAAGGGCATTCACGAATTGTCTAAGCACCATTTTTATAATTTTTTATGTGTAAATTTGTTATCAATAAATACTATTAAGTTTTAGAAATCATTTTATAACCTTCCATGGTTTCTGCGCCCAACAGATTGGCTAATTATGATGAGAAGAATCTAGTCACAGTGACTCTCTTTTAGTTTGTTACGTTTTACGATCATATGCCGTTGCTAAGAAGCGACAAATAGCGTGGATTGTGGATTTTTCGGTGATCGGTGGGTACAATAAATAACAAACAATATCTAAGCTTTATTCACTAATTTCTGTTGAGAAAATTTTAATTTTATTTGAAACTAAACTCGACTCATATTTACGGTTCTCCAGAACATACATTTTACATAGTTGCTTTATAAATAATTAATGTATCGATATTATTTAAAAAATTATTTTATACCTTTATTTCTTATCAAACTATTAAACCGTTATTTGTAAAATTAACGTATCCAACAATTGAGGGGTACGCCCAATGAGTCATCTCTGTACTGAGGGCACTGCACAACATCACCTGTAGCAATTTGTTAATTGACTCAATCGTGCTCGTTGTAGAGACGCTTCGACCTATATTGCTGAATTATTCAATGTGTGATCATGATTCTCATAACACTTTTGCTATTCCTCAATTCTATATTAAAACTCCAAGCGTTATGTGGGGACAGTATTCGCTGGTCGCACCATTTTAACATGGACAATGTTTATGGTATCTGGTACGGCGTTGGATACGCTCAACACACCCCAGATATGACTAACAAACCTAATGAGATTGGTTGTGTCACCTTATACGTGACTGACATTTCGACTGAAGCACAAGACGATTGGCTGGATTGGTCCGTGAGTACTAAAATTTAGTAATTAGATAAATTTTGTAAAGGTCTAGCGTTGATGGTTCCTAGATGGATTCTAGCTTCACCCGGACTTCATATTGACTCGTTATCGGAGTTAATTCGATCTTATTAGTGTAGTGTGAAAAAGCTCAACATGCTTTACCGTGTTAGCCTGTTCCATATTTAATTTGTTTTTATTACATTCTTTTGTCGTGGATTGAGAAGGCTGTTTTCTCGATGCTTATCTGAATTACAATCTAATCTTACAATCTAAGCTTATGCTTCTTCTAAAGCTGGGTTAAGTCATGACCTCAGTAGTTTAGTTAGATTTTTTGTACGGAGAAAACATGACGTTCGCAAGCATTACTAAATCAGCAACTGACCCCTGTTGTAAAAGATACTATTCTTATAGCTTCTGCCCTTACATTTTGCTTGATAATATAATAGAACAAAATTCAAAACTTTCTTGATTTATTTAAAATGAGTTAATTTAGAAATGACGTTATAAATGAAAGACTTCCATCTAGGAGTCCTCACATAAATAAAAATTGCAAGAGGTATGGCTATACAGCTTTTGCTACTTCTGCTATGAGGCTAATCACGTCTTGAAATATTTACTTGCTTTATGTTGTTTTCAAAGATTCAACGAAGGAATTACACAGATCAAAATTGGCGCTCGTACAAAAGCAATCCTTGGTCGGATACTCCCATGTCTGGATCTTGGTTGGACATAAATGTTATGAGAAAAAAAAGAGATATTTATGATGAGAGACGGTTACGAGTCGTTTGGGATGAAGACGGACAGACTATGGAGCAAATATATGTTTATTCACCCGATGCGCCTGGCCTTTGGATAGCTGAGCAACGTAGACAATTTGAAAAGGAAATGATGGCACGAGGCATTGGTTAGTTGATTAATGTGTTTATAAATAGGTTATGTAATTTTATTGATTTCGATTTTTATTTAGATTTAATAAAACTGACGTCTTTTGTTTTTTTGCAGAATTGTGGTATCCAGATAACCCACCGCGGCATCCCCAAGTTATTAGAGTCCTAAAAGTAACTCCTCACATACTGATATTAAATCATTGTTCAGAGTTGGGGGATGGCGGTATTTTTTCACTAATACTTCGTCGATTACCGTCAAGAATGAACAGATGGGAGTGGTATGACCTTCAAAAACAGTTTTACAGTTTCGATCTACCTAAAGTTTACCGACATGCAATGGTTTGTTCGAGTTGTTCGCAAAATTATGCGGTAATGCTAACGTTAGTGTGTGTAACTCTAACAATAATTAATGATTTTATTGTAACACTGGAATAAATAATATTTAAAAGAGCAGTAAAATTATTGTAACAATAGTGTCATCTTCTGCTATCATTTGTTGTTTGTTGTATTGTAAAATTACTTCTTCAAATTAATGTTTATAAAATTAATATATTTTATTATAAATGTAATAAATTAATTGGAAATTATAGTATATTTTGATTTATGAATAATTTTTTCCTTGGCTTTCAATATTCTTACTTCGAGCAGTGCCCGCGACTTTGTCCGCGTGGAAGCTTATGGAAAGAACAGTGATTAATAAAAGTCATTTAAATGTATTCGATCCATTTACTTATTCTACTTTACTCTCGTATTTATACCGCGTCGTTACGAAAATTACAATAACTTTTGATAGAGTGGACCGATTTTAATGAAACAAAGACTAAGTTACTCTCGAGGATATGCTTTATGATTTTCTAGGTTTTATTGCGAACACATTACTTGCGTGATGCGTGTTCATACAAACAGACAGACAGACATATAGGCAGACATACAGACAGAAATTTCTAAAAATGATTGAAACGTATTTTATTACTTCTTCCTAGATATCTGCAACATTTTTTTCACAAAAATCGAAAAAATACAGACACGTTAGATTTACATTATTATTATACCAGCGGGCTCGGCAGACGTTGTCCCGCCTTGATTATAAAAAATCCTTCACAAATCATATACTAAAACTTTCCTCATGAATCACTTTATCCACTGGTGAAAGCCGCATGAAAATCCATTCAGTAGTTTTTGAGTTTATCGCGAACAGACAGACAGACAGACGTGGTAGGGGACTTTGTTTTATACTATGTAATGATGTATAAAAGAAGATGATAATTGATTTTTAAATCAAAAAATTATAAATTAACATCATAATTTCTGACAACTTATGAACGAATCAATCTGTCTATATCAATAAATATCTAGCTCTGTCTGTGTGTACTTTTATATTTATATACATTTTCCAAATTGTGTGATAAATGTATAATATAAAGATCACCAATCTCCTATTTCAAATAAAACATTTTTTGTCTGCGTTTCTCTTTACATGACGGATTTCTAAAATTATTTTACTAATTCTAATGAAAATTTATATATATATATATATATATATATGTATTCCGTTCCTAATTTCGTTACTAATTCCAGATATCAACGTTGTTTGTAATACATATTGATCCACCCTATAATATAATCGTTTAACACCAAAGCCTGTTTGATATGGTACTTAAACTTACAGTCCGGTAAATCGGTAATATGCTTTGCGATTTTGTTGTGAGACCTAACACTATTATTTAAAAAAACCGTTACTGGTGTCTAAAATATGGGACGACCAGTTTGTCAGTTTCTAGTATTGAAATCTCGTTGGTCTTTTACGAAATCCGTATTTTCAAAGTTTATGCGGACATACGTTAAATTATCAAGATTGTGTTGCGAGGGCAGAGTTATGATGTTGAATTCCTGAATCTTAAGCTTTAATGATTCGCGAGATCCCATAGTGAAAACTGCTCGAATTGCTCGATTATGTAAACAAAAAAAAAATTGGCGTCTACCTCAATTTCAAAAGTTTCTCAAATAATTTTGTTAGAATGTTCATTAAATGTAAAAAAGTTTTTTTTTTTTTGTTATATTATATTGGTTATGTTTCAATTTAATAATGGACAGTTTTAATTATCATTTTGAAACAAACTCTAGTAGATATTTTAGTTAATACTTTTACTGCGACTATATGCATAAATATTATAAGTGTCAAGCGGGGTTTAATATCTAAACGCTATTTATTATAGGGTGGATCAATACATGTGAACGATTGTGACGTCGGGAAATGATGCCCCTATCAGTGCATCTACTAAAACCGAATGTAACTATTTATGTTTTGTAAAAATATATAACATAAAGAGATAAACCAGATCGAGTTTCTTGCCGGTTCATCTCTATGACTGGGTTGTTTTCCGAAACGGTGGTAGCTTTGGCGTTCATAAGCGCCTTCTTCGGGCGTAAATTGAATAAAGTATATTTTGATTTTGAAGTAAAAAGTTTATCATTACATAGTAGGTATAAAACAAAGTCCCTTACCACGTCTGTCTGTTCGCGATAAACTCAAAAACTACTGAACGGATTTTCATGTGGGTTTCACCAGTAGATAGATTGATCCACAAGAAAGGGTTTCGTATATAATTTGTTAAGGATTTTTTTATAGTCAGGGCGGGACAACGTCTGGCAGGCCCGCTAGTCAATTATAAATGTTAGTTATTTTGAAAAATTGTGTCATATTATTTTGTCAGAATTTTCATTACTTAGCTAACTAAAGTCACTGACCATAAATTGCGAAATATGCTAATAAATTTGTTTGTGAAAAAGGATGTACCAGTGGCCTATGATCTATGACCGGTGTTCAGAGGCAGGTCACAGCACCACCGAGATGAACAGGAACGACGGTCATTAACAAATTATATCAATTAAATCGTTTAAGAGAACATGCAATTGCTAATGTTTGTAAAGTCTTTTATTTATATACTAGCTGTGTCCGCGACTCCGTCCGCATGAAACCTAATGTAAAAAACCCTCAGTAATAAAAACATCTGAATATATTAAGTCCATTTATTTATCTACTTATCTCACGTACTTAACTGGAGCCGTCATCCAATTTCAATAACTTTTGATAGAATATGGACCGATTTAAATGAAACAATGACTAAGTTACACTCAAGGACGTGCTTTATGATTTTCTTGGTGAAGTATTATTGTGAACCCAGTACTTTAGCAGTAGTCCGGTGAAGCTGTTAAGACCTTGCTTGGTCAATAGCGTAGTCAGTTCGAAAAAAAAAAAAAAAAAAAACAGTACTTTAGCAGTGATGCGTTTTCATACAAACAGACAGACATTTCTAAAAATGATTGAAATGAATTATATTACTTATTCGTAGACACTTGCAACAATTTTTTTCACGAAATTCGAAAAAGTACAGACAAGTGAGATTTACATTCTTATCTTCTTTGTCTTTATATATAAATTTCTACTGTATGTCACTGAACTCCGCCTAAACGACTGGACCGATTTTGATGAAATTTTGTGTGCGTGTTCCAGTGGATCCGAGAATGGTTTAGATTCACAGTTGAACACGGTGGGTGGCGCTGCAGTTGAATTTTAGATTTTTTTTTTACAACGTCCGCCTGTCCCGCTATTTACATGTATAGAAGAAGGTAGGAAGAAGATGTTTATATTATTTTACAAACAAATTTTTAAAGAACTTATTCATATATGTTTTTCTGAATTAATTGTTAACTCACCTTTACTCTTCAAATTGTAATTATGTTCGTATATATTTAACTTTTCAGGTCGGTTAAATGTTATCGTTACTGTTTATACATTACGAGAAATTGTAAAAATAATAATAGGTAATCTACACAATACCGGTAAAAGAAATCTATCGCACAGTAGAAACCGTATCGTTGCCAATTCAGCCATTTTGGAGATTAGATTGGGCAAAAACATACACTTCAATTTTCAATCTTCAAATCTTGGCCAATGAAAATAATATGTTATAATTTCAATAAACATTCAGTTTATATTAAATTTTCTCACTTTTTACATAAATCGACGTGTCTAGTAGTGCTGAGTAACATTTCTCTACTTATCATAAAACTGTATCTCACCAACACTTTTGCTCGTGTCAGGGCATTACTCAATATAAGCATATTTGCAACTCATTATGTGCCAATAGGTTTGATTAATCACGGAATTTATAATGGGGCATAATAGTTTGACAAGTGCTACTTTATACCAAGAATTATTGAGGTTATAGCGTTTTCACAGTTTCAGAATTCTCTTAATGTAATACTGCCCTGATCAATGATTTCCATGATATATACATACTTGGCAGGAGGGGCTCGTATAGTTGTGATATGTTCTGTAAACATGGCCTTTGCATAGGTGCTATTTATAGAATGTTGATTCGCCACCATGTTCGGGCATCTGCCTTGTGTCAAGCTCCTGGAGCGATGCTCCGAACCTCATGTTGAGGAGCAGTTCAAGAGCAGTTATCTATACTAATATTATAAAGAGGTAAAGTTTGTGACGTTGTGGGTTTGTGAGTTTGTGAGTTTGTGACGTTGTGGCGTTGTAAGGGGTAATCTCAGGAACTACTGGTCCGATTTGAATAATTCTTTCAGTGTTATATAGCTCATTCATCGAGAATGGTTATAGGCTATATATCATCACGCTAAGGCCAATAGGAGTGGAGCATAGATGAAAAATGTTTCAAAATGGAGATGTTTTTTTTTTGAGAGCTTCTGCTGTGTGTCAGCGTTAGCCCAGAGTAGTAACTATTACTACGCGGGTGAAGTCGTGGGCAGGGGCTGTAATCTATATACTAATATTATAAAGAGGTAAAGTTTGTGAGTTTGTGACGTTGTAGGGGGTAATCTCAAGAACTACTAAATCGATTTTGAAAATTCTTTTAACAATAGAAAGCCACGTTATTTGTGAGTGTCGTAGACTATATATCATCACTCTAAGACCAACAGGAACAAAGCAACAATGAAAAATGTTTTAAAATCGGGGTATTTTTTCCTTTTGAGAGCTTCCGCTGCGTCTTGCCCAAAATAACTATTCCACGCGTGCGAAGTCGCGGGCAGAAGTTATTAACTAATTATATTATCTATAATCTATACTAATATTATAGAGAGGTAAAGTTTGTGAGGTTGTAGGGTGTAATATCTGGGGAGTCGGAGAAAAATGGTCGAACGAAAACGTTTCTTACGAACGCTGCCTTAATTATGAGATATATATGATTGAGTTCTAGAGAAAAGTTGTAGCTTAATAATGCCTATTTCCGCCCAACGAAGTGGGCACGGGTCGGCTAGTATATAAATAAAGTGATGGGGTTCTAGGTCGTCCATGCATCACACAAAAACTACTGGATATATTTCGATCACATATTTTTAGGTTTACTTCTTAGACACTTGGTCTTTATTTAAAAAACGAATGTTTCATTTAATTTTTATTTTAAACTAGCTTCTGGTCGCGACTTCGTCCGCTTGGAATAGTTACTTTGGGCTAGCGCTTACTTGTAACTCGCTAAAATAATACGTACGTTAACCCCGATTTTGAAACATTCTTCATTGGTGCTCCGCTCCTATTGGTCTTCGCTTGATGACATATAGCCTATATGCCTTCCTCAATAAATGAGCTATCTTATACTGAAACAATTTTTCAAATCGGACCTGTAGTTTCTGAGATTAGCGCGTTCAAGCAAACTTTCTCTTCAAATTTAATAAAAATATACCAACAAGCCTGAAGGTACTCGTAACTTGTTGATAGTGAAATAATTTTCAGAATCGTATCATTAGTTGCGGAGATGTATTTCTACACCAGAAACTTGTAAGTTGGACCTATTAGTAATATTAATATTAGATAACGATGCGCGATGGTTAGAGCTTCTGTGAACATATCATGTTTTTGTAATTACGTGGCATAGCATGGTTCGAAGTTTAAACAAAAGAACTCACTTCATCCAAGAATCAGTCATTTTTGAGAACTCGAGGAGATATGTACATCATTACATAGTATATAACAAAGTTCCCTACCGCGTCTGCCTGTATGTCTGTCTGTTCGAGATAAACTCAAAAACTACTAAACGGATTTTCATAAGGTTTTCAGCAGTGGATAAAGTGATTCACGATGAAGGTTTTGGTATATAATTTGTCAAAGCTTTTTTTATAATCAGGACGGGACAACGTCTGTCGGACCCGCTAGTTAATATTATAAAACGGAAGAGTTTGTTTGCTTGAACGCGCTTATGTTGCAGGAATTACCGGTGCGATTTGAAATCCTTTCAGTGTTAGATAGCTCATTTATCAAGGAAGGCTATAGGCTATATATCATCACGCTAAGACCAATAGGAGCGGAGCGCCAATGAAGAATGTTTCAAAATCAGGGGGCCTAGCCAAGTTACTTATCTACAATCGCTAACACCAGTAGAAAACGGAAAAATGTATGGAGATGACATATTTGAACGCTATATCACGTGATCAAAACAAATAAAACAGAAAAATGCTAACCAAATTTACAAACAATCAATCTATTGAAAAAATGGAATGGAACGCGAGCGATTCTCTTACGCCGATAGATAAGTGCCATAGATTTCCTAACCAAGTTGCATTTTTGACAATCGCTAGAAATAAGATATCTACAATTTGGATTACTAAGTAATCCAAATTTTTCTGTTTTGTTTGTTTTGATCACGTCATATAGCGTTCAGATATGTCATCTCCATACATTTTTCCGTTTTCTACTGGTGTTAGCGATTGTAGATAAGTAACTTGGCTAGGCCCCCTGGGGTTTTTTAGCGTTAGCCCATAGTAACTATTTCACGTGGATGAAGTCGCGGGCAGAGGCTAGTAATGTATAAATAAGAATTGGCTCCCTTAGCAGTGTTAGGCCCAATAAAACAAATCCAATCCATATACGTAGCAATATTATGTTTTATTACCTACTTTCTTAATAAGCCTAGTTCATATACTTATCAGTTGACTATAATAATAGTTATTTCTTAATAATAATTGTTACAGTAATGATAATTACTCTCAAAGAACAAACTACCTACAGTAATATCGTTCATCAAAATAACATAGATTACCTGGAAGAAATAGCCTCGTGTCATAAAGCTCGTCGGTATACGAACTAAAATGTACTATCAAGCATTTAATTCATTAGTTCATTAAAACTTTCTTGAGTGTTGATTCAATAAAGTCTATATTTCCTGAACTGGTAGGTGCATAGTGTAAACTGTTATAAGTAGGATATTTTTCATTTTTAAAAATAATGTTTCAACTATACCAGTGACTATTCAACTAGGGACTAGGGGTGAAGGACTCTTCTCTCATTTCCTCCAGGAGTATACTTTGTTGGTGCTTTAATTTATATAGACGTGTTTAGAGTTTTAAAAGACCTATTTTCTTATATTTCTTAGCTTTAGAAAGTCTTCTTCAGATTTAATTTGGTAGTCCTTCAGAACCAGGTTCTAAAATTTTCAAAAGGCCCTAAGTTATATGCAATTTTTCGTCGTTTATCCTGCCGTAGGCATAACGATAATTACTATGAAGTTTAATTTATTTACGAAATATTGTGATTATTTTATATATTTTGTACCATTGCAGCACTGGTATATTGCAGAATCAAATTTACTATAGTAGGTTGTTTACATGTAATATGTATTAGTTATACAAGTAATTTGATATAACAAAGACATGTTATTGTAAAGTTTTCAAAACGTTTGATAATATTCTCTTGAGGTAAAATAGGAATACAAAAATTGTTAATATCCTTTGTGTATACAAAAATATTATATACAAAAATACACCAAAAGTATGTAATAATAGGCATGTATTTATATGGTTATTACATCAATTTTTTTTTGATAGTTTACTATTCAATAAATGCCTCTAGTAGAACTGAGATTCTATTAAAATCGGCCTTATACCTATCTGCGTCTTGGAGCGGTGCTTGTAAAATGAATATAATTAGTTTACATCCCACTCTTATGACGAGCTGGACGCATTGTGAATTATTAAAACCAAGCTAACACGCTACGACACACACGCATCGAGAGTACAAATCATATATAGAAATGTACAGAATAACTGCCGTTTTGTGTATATTCTGCGGGATTTCCGAAGCGGCGAGTTATCAAAGTTACGAACAATATCCTAGTCAATCGTATCCTACGCCGTCGACTTATACAACGAAATCGAACGTTTATCCGCCGGGTAACCAATATCCGTATAACAGCGGTAGTAGCTACGGAAGTGATATAGCCCAGTTTCCAGAAGCCACCAGGTACCCTAATTACTCCCCGGGATATTCATCACCCGGATATAATACATACACGACTCAAAGGTCGAATGTATTTTATCCGCCGGGATACAGTTCGGATATAAATAGCCGAGATTACGCACAAGGCTACAGTTCCTATGAGGTGCCTTTTATGAGAGACATAAGGGAGTACTGCGTGAATAGATCCCCTCAGAATGGTATATGGATAGAAAGGTTGATGGGCATGTGGTATGGAGTGGAGTTCATCCAACATTTGGCCGGTGACGCAAGAGTCGACTATGCGAGAACCTGTATTGTTATTCATATTGCAGAACCGGTGGATCCAGTGAGTATTTAACTGTACCATTGCATTGTAACAAGTGATCAGTGTTCAGTTACTAATTAATTATACTAGTCCAGTGGTCGCAATTTGCATAATAAGGGGTAAAAAGTTTTTCTTTCTTTATATTGTACAAGATTTAGCGTTTGTCCATATCATCTGATGTTCAATAACGATTTGGTCTAATATAGTATACGCTCTCATGGGAAGCTGACGTAACACATTTAAGTCCTTGGCGACAGGTTTTCAACTTGAGAGTGTTGGCTAGCCAAACGGGCTTATCCATGCTATGATTTCATTATGATGTTTCCTTTGACTCAGTTACAAGGAATCAAACTTATGTCGAACAACGCGGTGTCCGTACACGTTATCCACCGAGGCATCATCGCGTAGATATAATTGTTTTTTTGATTCTTTTTTTCTAAATGGTATGAACTGTATTGCGTATCGTACAAATATTGTAGATTGTAAACGTAACGGGCATGAATGATTGTGAATAGAGACTCAAATAAACTTTAGGATTTGTCGATAGTACGATTTTTTTTAAATTGATAACAACAAAGTTCTTCAATAGCCAGTCAAAATTCGGTATACTCGAAGGAGCTTTTTAAAAATCACTATTTATTTATTTGTCCAATACAAATGACAGTTCTTACAAGACTAACTTAAAAAACTAAATACATTATTTCATTGTCTATTTATTTATTTATTTATTTATTTACACTTTATGGTAAATAGAATGGGGATTAATGAAGGATTCTCTAAGAACATTAGGGGGGGGAGAAAATGTGGGGGGGGGAAAAGGGGGGGGTTGAAATATAGTAAAAATAAACCAAACACATAATAATACATATATACTAACAAAAAAAAAAAAAAAAAAGAGAAAAAAAAAAAAAAGAAAAAAGAAAAAAGAGGAAGGAAAAGGAAAAAAAGAAGAAGGAGAGGAGAAAAAAAAAAAAAAGGAGGAAGAAAAAGAAAAAAAAGGGAGAAAAGAGGGGGGGGGAAAAAAGAAAGGGGAATTAAAAAAACTAAATACATTATTAGTAATTGTCTAGTTTGTTAAGAAGGTCAGCGTTAGATCGTAAAGCAAAAATCACCATAGTAAATTATAGGAAATATTATAGATTGCACTAGCATGGTTTTCGTTTTAACTGGGAGAAAATTTTTCAGGGAAGAAAAGACTTTAGAGTACCGATCACTTTCTGGCTAACCTTGGAAATATGAGTTCTCCAATCAAATTTGGCATAATATATAAACAGGCCTTATTTATGTAGATGGGACGACCAGCCAGCAATTCCGACGTAGTAATTCCTTATCTTAGTTTAGACGCGTATGGCTATAGTTTTCTGCCTTATAAATTTAAATAAACAAAATATTAAAAAAGAACGGATTTACCTTTGCCTATTTGAACTGTTTTCTTGCATGGCACACGAACCCTTCTTTAACTGATGGTGAGTATAATTCATGTTCAATATCATATCGCCACCGTTATGCCAGCCTGCAAGACTCCTGGCAGTTGGATATACAAACACTAGTCGATTTCAAAACCTGATAAACCAAAGGCGTTACGAAGGCGGGTTTCTCATTACTTGCATGGGTGTTGCAACCCGGTTACGTGTAGACATCTGTTACTCCTTTTGATACTATATATACTCCGTATGTATACACCAATGTAATATATATATCCTGGAAAATGTTATCCCTAGGCGTATTACTTTGGCGAGCGTTGGACACAATTATTAGATACGTCCTTTGTTTGCTTTTCTAATAATTATAAGATTATTTTTAAACCTCTTAAGATTAAAACCTCTGTAAGTCAAACTTAAGAGGAGATGCCAAAAAATTAAAGTTATAGAGTTTTCGACCAATGAAATATTTCGACTTAAACGGATTCGATATCGAAATATTCGAATCATTCTTACAAATTTTGAGTTAATAGTTTTAGCAAATACTTAAAGTCGGTAACTTATTTTTTTCGATCTGTGTAGGTAATGAGTTTAAAATGTTCGTATTAGTACGATGTAAAATCAAACTTTGCTATGTTCAGGATGTAGAAGAGGTCCAATTTATTTTTTCGAGTTATGGAGGGAAAATATGTACGGAAATGGCTTCTAGGAGGGCACGGCTTGTTTCGACCTATAGGGGTTTGAAACATCGAGTAATAGCAGTTTTGGGACTTGAAGAGAAGATAACAAAAGACTTTCGAATTTTGGAACTTTTCGACCTATTGGGGTTCGATTAAAAGAGGTTCTACTGTATAACTAAAATCTTAACAATATGAAATCTAATGAAAGAAATAAGTTATGTAAAGAACTGAAACTACTGACTGAAGATATCATCATCATAATTTAAGGTCTGAGTTTGCTTTTTACGCTTTTTACTTTGTATATTTTTTATTCTACCATCTTTTAAAATTCTGTGCCAATCTCTTCGGATTACCGTTACGTGACTTTAATGGTATAGTCTTCTTATTTGGGTATTAGGAGTCCGACCTTACGCCTACTGTTTCTGTGTCACCAGTTTATAAAGGTTATGTTTGGTGTGCCACCATTTTTCACACAAGGTGTCTTAGTCTGTAGGTGTCTATATAAGATGTTCAACGCGACCTCCATTTCGATTTTTCCTGTCACGGAAACTATCGTACAATTTGGTAATGAGCGTGACACGTTCTGTGACCTTTTGTGCAACACAATTCGTAGATAGTTTGTTTAAAAATTGTCCATTTACATTGCAGAATATATTACTTTACTCAGAGAGACCAATCTTCAAATAGTACAAAATACTAGTATACTTTAACACTGAAAGTAATTTAGGCAAACAAGTTTAAAAGTTCAGTGAATTACAAACTTTAGGTCTTCGCCCACGTGAAATTGTCTTGTTACAGAGTAAAAAAAACTGTTTATATGATGATGAGATTACCTTCAGTTGATGGTAGCTCTGCGAATGTATGGATGGGGTCAAGTTTGATAGCATCAGGTCGCGTGAGTCAGGCGCGTGCACCGCCTCGCCTCTCAGTCGTCGGCGATCTCCAAACCGTGCAATATTTACGCACACGCGTATCTCTTCAAATACCGATATCAATCGATTTATTCAAATAAAAATAATGAATATTTAAAAACAATTCCGTGTTAACAAATCCAAGGAATGAACTAACGAGACGAAAAATGAAAGTTATTTCCGTTTTACTATTTTGTGTCCACTTTATAGTCTTTACGGTGTCAGCTTTTGAAGATTTTAATCGTACAGACTCGAACGAAACGGTACTATGTGAACGTGAACATGCCTACGATAACCTAGACATCAGACGAGTGATGGGAAAATGGAAAATAGTGGAGCTCTACACGCATCTGAATAGAGAAGGTGTTATCAGATATAAGAGTTGTCCCTTAATCACGATATGGGAGTCGGAAGAGTTTCCTAGTACTACATTCGGGGTAGGTAAAGAATACACTTAATGTCAAAATATTTCACTAAAGAAATTATGTAAAAATAATCATTTTTTATACTGATATTGTGTTTAAGAAAACGTTGTGTTTATTTTTACACTTGTGCTTCAAGAAGCAGATGAATGCGTCGATTGTATTGTGTAACTTCTTCAATTGAGTAAAATTTAGTCCAATCACTCTTCAGTGTGAATTCTGTTCATATTCTTATAACGTTCACGTTTTATACAACATGTTTAATAATTATTATATAGTCTTTTAAGCCACAGAGTGATATACATTTTTGCTATAACTACAAAATAGTGTTTCTATTATGTTACGGAATTTTATGTTATTATGTAATGTTACATTTATGTAACTATGTTAACCTAAATATTATATTTGCACACTAAAACTGAGATATCATAATACAAGAGAGACATAATATGTTTAATTCATATTGTGATAAAATTATATTATAAATAGTAGCTGGAACTCGGGGATTCGTTTTTGTAAAAACGGTTATGTTGTTTCGTGGAAACTATACGATTTTTCTAGATTAATTATGAAACATTTTTTTGCATTGTCACTGCACTTAATCCTATCACACTTTCAATAATTAAAGTTACGTTTCTTTATGACTCCTTAGTCACAGTAGTAAAAAAATTGTACTATAGATAATATTATTAAAAATCTCTATCAGCCAGTAAACATCTCACAAAAAACGGTAAGCTATTTCCGAGATTAACAAACAGCAAGTGATCAATTTTATTTATATGTATAGATTAATTCGTCATTTTGCATCGTCAACGGGAGAATCCCACGTTTAACGAGTGTCGGTTCTGCCGACCTCATTGCACTATCCGGTCGATTGAACCTGCTTCCCTTTATTAAATACCGTATAATTTATTTCGATCACTGCTACCAGACCTATTTATTATAGTGAGAAATATATAGATCGAAACAAATATAAAAAGTTTTTTTTGTGCTCTTTGTGCGATTCGTTTATGCCAGCCTTATTCAATATGGTAAATGCATTAAATAATACAAATAAGTATTTAAATGCAATTTATTCAAATAATCTAGTCGTGTTTACAATGCACGTATTCTCTGATATTAAAAGTGCCAATGTCTAGTCTATTGGGACAATTCCAATAATTGATGATCAGTTTTATTAATCAGCAGCTGGTTCTAACTAGATTTTTAGTTTAATGTTAAATATTAACTTTCATGGCTCAGATCATGAAGGAACTTTGTATTAATTTTGTAACGTAAGAATATTATGCCTCTAAAAGTTAATGTTTTTTTTGACGTGATAACGTGTTATAAACGTCTTATAACGCCGGCTGCATGCACGTAAAAGCATGACTCATTGTCACGTTCCGCCTGAGCCGAGCGTGCAAGCGAGAGCGCCGAACAAGCGATAGAGAGGCGCGATCGGCGTAAGCGTATATATGAAATAATTTAATTCAATTCATAAAAGTACGCAATTTTTCATCAATGTTTTCTTATGACGTTATCACGTAAAATTATCGTCCGTAAACCGACTTTACAGACAAGCAATGTTTTTAAATAAACATAGTTTTGCTACAGTAACGTACAATTTCGTAATATCTGACGTGACTCATAACAAGGACAAGTTTAAGTAGTACAATTAAATTGGAAGCTCCATTGTTGCAACTTCACCCAGTTTTAACATAGATGACGCAGACAATTCGCTACACATAGTACTCGATGGATTAATTTTAAACAAGTTTAACCTTCTGATCTCTCGACCTGTGTTAAAATCTACTGATGTAATTGGAAAAACTCCCACGTGAGTGACGCACTGGGACAGTGTTGAGGTTAAATTGACTGACCTCTTTAATCCATAAATTAGCCTGTGAAATTGTTAACATATCAAGCTTGTGTTTATTTTGACAAATTCCAGGTATCAAGGTCAGCAATCTTGACTCTCGGATGGGAATTACGTATCTTACTATTCTTGGAAAAGTAACCATCAAGCCTGCAGAATATTATACGCTTTTATTTCTTTCTTTCTCAATAAGTCTTATACTTGCATAAGTCTTGTTATGGACATGACAAATTCTTTATTTCTTTAGCCCCGTTACTTCATCAAATGAAAAAGCATTGTAAGAAAAGACTAATATATACACGTCTATGGGATTTAACGTGCGAAAGAATGAGATAGAATACATTTAACAGTATTTCTTATATTCGCGGTCTTCTCACTGAATACCTCAAGTCCGAGCGTTGCATGTGTAGGTTTGTACATGTGTTTATACGCATGTGTGTGCGTCTGCATGTTACGAATCCTTGGAAAAAGGCGTCATACCCAGCGTGGGGTATTGTTGACGTATATCGTTTGTGGTAATCACTACATATCATAAAATAAAGTCCTCTGTCACGTCTGTCTGTCAGTTCGCGATAAACTGAAAAATTACTGCACGGATTTTCATGCGTAGATTTCACCAGTAGATAAAATGATACATGAGGAAGGTTTAGGTATATAATTTGTCAAGGTTTTTGTTATTATCAGGGCGGGATAACGTCCGCCGTGCCTACTAGTATCTTATAACTTTTTGAAGGTCTCACTTCTATTTCGTGTGAACTGTACATATGCTTTTTTATTCATATACTTGGTGGTAAGCTCACTATAGTCCAAAAGCAACGGCGACCACCACAACATCAAGCTTTCGGCAGTCCTCGCTATAATGCTGGTCTGTAATCATCTCGCCAGCGACATATATATTGGCTGATACCGAAACGCGAAAAACTGAAAAAGAGTTTTTTTGCTGGGTAATTGTGCACAATTGATCCACTTGATTACTGGATACATACACGTGTTGATTCCGGATCTGGACACACCTAAATGTGCCGCTATGAGGGTTGTCACGTCTGGTGTATGATGGTCCAACTCACCCGATTTCCTGACATGACTATCCAAGAGTTATAGTTTTATTTTTATATAGTAGAATAGCGGGCCCGGCGGACGTTGTCCCGCCCTGATTATGAAAAAATCCTTGACAAATTATATACTAAAACGTTCCTCATCAATCACTCTATCCACTGGGTGAAAACCGCATGAAAATCCGTTCGGTACTTTTTGAGTTTATCGCGAACAGACAGACAGACAGACGCGGTAGGGGACTTTGCTTTATACTATGTAATGATGATGATATGAACAAACTTACAATAAGAATATTTTAGAAATACATAGCTTTTTTTTAATCGTCGATTGCGGAGCCTTTCTATAGGAGTCTCTTATGCGCCATGGTTCTCGATCCTTACTTCTACTCATTTACAATATTTGTAAAACTATTTGGCACAAAATCTTGTAAAATTATAAAATCATGGTCGAATTTCGAGCACTAAACGATCACTAGTAATTGTCATAAAGCGATATTAAATTAATATTTTATATATTGAAAAAAACATTATGGAATTATTTCCCTAACTTTAAATATTTTAAGTATTGTAATGGATTATATGAACAGCTTTTTCAATCAAGACTGGCGAGTATTTTATAATTTGAAACAGTCTGCGAGGATATAGTATCTACGTAATTGACCGAACACTAATAAATTTACCCTTGTCGGCGGTAAATCTTACAAAGTTCATGTACAACCGTTCAATTTAGTGGAATGAATAATCCTGATCCGTCAATCAGACCCTTGGTTATCGGGACGAGGAAACTGTGTAATAGTAAAGCTTCTCTATTCTTGTCTTTTTTTGGATTTTTTTTTTTTTCGAACTGACTACGCTATTGACCAAGCAAGGTCTTAACAGCTTCACCGGACTACTAAGGCGAGCGCTTAAGGCACTCAGCCGATCTTTTTTTGGAAGTACCTAGGTAGCTTGTTCATTACAGTCACATATTTAGGACTACCTGTGCCCGCGACTCCGTCCGCGTCGAACCTAATGTAAAAAAACAGTGACTACTATTTAATGTAAAATCTGAATATACGTATCTACTTTTCTCTCGTACTTAAGTCGCGTCGTCATTAAAATTACAATAACTTTTGATAGAGTGAACCGATTTTAATGAAACCAAGACTAAATATTACTCGAGGATATGCTTTATGATTTTCTTTGTGATTCAAACAAACAGTCAGATGAGAAAGGAGAAATGTATTTTATTATTACTTATTCCGAAAGACCTGCAACATTTTTTTTACAAAAATCTAAAAAGTATGTACACGTTAGATTTACATTCTTATTATATGTCTAGATATAAAAAGAAAACGATATATAGCTTAGAGGATTATCCGAGCGAGAATATTGTACAGGTTTAAATTTTTATTCAATTTTTTTGATGTGAAACATTTATATGTGCGTGTAAACTTGATTTTGGTTTGGCGCGCCGTGGCGACGCAAAGCACGAACTTCGCACTTTTAACGAAATACTCAAAAACATTTGCAACCCTATCTGTATAACCATAAGATTCAAATTGTTTTGTTGGCCACTCGTTATACTAGTGTTACGCGGCACGCGCTGACGACCTAGCGCCTTTTGATATATGCCGCCAAACACACTGCGCCTGCGCCTAGCTGAATTTTCGTATTTTGTATTGAATAAATATTAATATTTATTTAATAAAATAAATAAACAGTCATTATTTTATGGAAAAAATTTGTAATCCTTTATATTTTCATTACGCCATAGCTGATTCCTGTCGTAATCTGTTCTTTTAGGCATATAACTTATACAAAACAATTTCGATGTTTCACATCTGCCAGGCGTTCCGTGACGACACAATTTTTTTATAATTATAATTTTTTTTCTATTTTATTCCAGTAACTGATCATTATCAGATCATATCAATCAGTATCCGATTTTTTATGACGCATTATAAAATTAATAGTTGACTCTTCATGTTACATGAATATAATTAGGTACTTTACATTTCAGCCTTCAACAGATAACCAACTATTCCATGTGCAACACATCAATGCCAAATTCAGACAGGAGTATAGACACTTGAGACTGCTCTGGGACGAGGCAGGGGAGACAAGCGAGTACGCGCTTTATTTTAGAAACGACTCTGCTGGATACTGGCAGGTTTTGGACAGACAAAATGGTAATAAATTAAAGATTCTTATGTAATCTGTAGCACTTTTCGGATGTTTGCATATACTTTAGTTGATGATTTTTATGCGATCATGGGTACGAGATGCGGCATCCATCTTAGGCAGATTTCGCGACGTTCCAAACAGAATAATGAAAGCACACATGCATAATAGTCCTTATTTGAAGCACTAGATATCGGTGATTATATAATTTCATTTTTGTTACAACCTTAACTTAATATTACATTACATTTAATTTCTTATTTTAATTAAGTAGTTTAGTCATTTGTTCCTATGTCATATAGTTCATATTTTTACGTTGTCTTATGAATAAATAAATTATGATGAAATAACGTTTTAAGATTCATTGTATAGGTAGTAGGTACCTATTATAAGTATATACATCAGACTTAGTAATAATTTTACTCTTAATGTATATTTACCGATGTAACTTTATGTTTCTTATGTAACAATAATTGAAATCGTTCTTGTATAATTATATTTAACTAGAAGTGCCCGCGGTTTCGCACACATTTTCTTATTATTTGTTGCTATTAAAATATTATTTCTTGTATTAAATAGTCGAGTAACAATATAATCACTTACAAAAAATATCTACGTATGTATATATTTCTTTATGATGATCGATTGATACACTGTAGCGCTATCTAGTAGCATGTTCTACTATAAAAACCTTCACCATGAAGGAACAGAAGGTGTGTCAACTTTTGTGTAGAGCTGTGAAACGATGTTCGAGCTTATCGATTTCCATTTTTTATATTATTACTACCTTTGGCCCGCGTCTTCGCTCGCGTTATTGTAGATTGAACCTATACCTCGGGATGTATATTTTATCTGAATCTGAGTTATCTTATGCCCTTTTTTGTACTTTACACAACAACATAAGTGCAAAATATCGTAATTATGACCGTACCGTGGGGCATTGAACAAAATGTATTAACTCTTTACGCAAAGCGTTTTCATTCCATTTGGGTCACAAAAACAGCAAACAACTTAAATAAAGAATTATATAATTTTCTAATGGAATTGATATTTTAAACTGTCACATTAGGTACGATGGCTGCACGGCCCAACTATCAGCAGTTCAGCGGTACTATCCAAGTATTGAAAGCTGTGAACGACCACCTCGTCCTGAACTTCTGCCAGGAAGCAGTCAACGGCAAATCAGCTCAGCTCTACTCAGTACTATTCTCCCGCTTACCTGGTTTAATGGCACGTTGGGAAATCGAGTCCGTACATAGTTTGCTTCAACATAAAAAACTGTCGGTTGCTTCGAGGAGGATGGTATGTGGAAACAATGCCGACCGACCTTTAATAAGCTTCACGCTGTCTTTAATTTTTACTCTATTAACATATTTAGTTAGTTCAAATTAACTGAAATTGTATGTACAAGAATCGTTATAACAAAGAATTTCAATTAATTTTTATATAAGGTGTTCCAAAATTAACGCAAGATTTGAAATTGCCGCCATTTTTGCAGTAAACAGTAAAAAAAAACAATTTGAGTGCGGATAGTTTCGGGTCGGTTAAAATGGAGCCATTATATGATAAAGCACCGTGTTTTCATAATAAATAATATATCAAAAATAATGAAAGTTTGGCAGTCGTATTTCGAAAATTATATACAAAATATGGTCAAAATTTTAACTTCTTCAGTCATCAGCACCATTAGATTAGTTCTTAAGGGGTTATTTGAAGTCAAAGGTCTATATGTCAACAAACCCACAACCATTCGTGCATTACAAGAGGAAATTAAACGCTGCATCAACGAAATTCAGCCACAATTATGCAAGAAAGATCTTGAAAATTTTCGACAAAAGAGTGCGTAAGACAACAAAGCCGTAGAGGCCATTTGCCCAACGTATTATTCGATAAATACTTTAACCTATATACTTTATGATTCAATGAAAAAATAAGAAACAGTCTAAAAACAAAACTTTTCAAAAATTTTTAACAATTCAAACCTTGCGTTTATTTTGGGACAGCTTATATTCATTCCATCAGTACAATAATTCATCATAATTGATGATCAAACTTCAATGTCACGTTTTATTAGTAAACAAATTGAAGTAGATAGTATTTATTCCAGCGAAAACGTTTAACCTGACCTTGACCTTTTAATCGACATAATATATCTTCCAACAAAGTACTAACAATGTTCGGATTTCGACCTGCGATATATCAGTCTTGAAAATGTCGGGTATCTTATGTTACGATGTATTTATTTGTCTCCAATATATTTTTACTTGTTTATTGCATTTATTTTATATTGCGATATGTAATAAGTGTTAATGAATTTGGTATAGAGTTTACTGTTACCAAAATATTTCCGTCCTTTAAATATCCTATGAATACGTAAATCTAATCACATCTATTTAGATTTTTTTTTAATTTACCGAGAAACCGATAATAACGAATGAACAAGGAAAATACATGATAATTTCTGCTTCATTTGATATTTGTTTCTCGGCAAAACTTTCCCGTTAATGAGTAATAATAACTTGTAATATTATAAACTTTATAAAATTCCGTAATACGGAGAAAATATGCAAGAAATTTTTATTTGGGAATATTAATTATCCTGTTATGACTTATAAGTAAGTTTTATGTTTTTAGTTATTATTATTACCAAAGAACAAATGATATCAATATATAAATAATTGTAATTAAGTTATTTAATAAAGGAATAATTATCAATGATTTTCTTTAATTGTGAATTAATAATTACGAAATACTATCTGAGCTCGCTGCTCCACATGCATTTGTTATAATTTCTTTAGAGTATTTTTTTTACGTCATAACTGGCAAACGAACTTGTGGATCACCTGATGTTAAGTGATCACCGTCCATAGACACTAACAACACCAGGGGAGTCGAAAGTGCGTTGCCAGCCTGTGTTTGGGGGAAAGGTAGTGAGGGGGGGGGAGGAGAGGTGAAGGGAGGTGGGCCTCTGGCGCTCTAACTGACCGAACGAAACGCAACAATGCAAGCACTTTTCCTTCACGTCGGTTTTCTTTGAGAGGGTGGTACTACCCCGGAAGAGCCGACCCATTCATGCTGAAACCAATAATAGCTTCAGCGTGCCTCTACCACTCGTAAAGTGTCTTGTCTTGTAGTATTGTTAGTTGTATTAAATACGAGTTATAGTAAATTAGAATCGATTATGGTTAGCATGTTAGAACACCATGCCAACCGACGTAGGTTCGAATCCATACGAATAAGCCGCAGCTTTCGGTGAAAGAAAATATCATGATAAAACCACATAGCATGGTATTTTTAGGCCCACCTAGTCAGCTACCACCCTTAAGCTACAAATCTATCGCCATGCACCTATAATGAAGTCGTGGTGTTCCGGTGGTTTGACTGGTGGAATACTATTCCAATGTCCGCGTGTTCGAACACGGACGTGTACCTACGAATTTTCCAGAACTCGCGTACATTTATTAATTTAAATTGGTAACACTATCGACTGACGGTGAAGGAAAAAATCGTGAGGAAACCTGAAATGTTTTTATAGTACTACTGTAGTACTACAGAACTATAGAACTGACGATTTCTCAGACTTGGAAATCGCCAATACGTCGTGGGCCGACGTGGTGACTATGCCCATACCTTCCTTCAGGAAGACGCCTACTGCACTGCAGTGAGTCAATTACAGGCTGATAATGAAGCACCTATAGGTGTGTTCGGGCAGTTGCATTTGGCAACCAGTTCTTTTACGGTTTAGCGTGTTTACTGTCCTGAACCAAATCGTCATTTAACTGCAGGTGATATTCTGAACAAACACCAAAAGGAATTTAAAAAAAAAACTTCAGTTGTAGCAAAATTAATATTGTGTTCAAATACCTAAACACAAAAAAAATATCATGACGATCAAATGAACAGTACAGAAGATAATGTGCTGAAGCGTCATCTATTAGTAAGTTGTAGTGAATTCATATATAGGAAAACTTTCTTCACGAAAAAATATTTCGGTGTGTCAAGTCTCATGATGATCGATCAAAAGGTGTTGGAGATTGTTAACTTCTTATATATGCGTGTACCAACATTTAAAATTAGATACAGTGAAGAAAATGTATATAAATGTTTTCAAGGGTACAGAGAAGAACATAGGGTACCTTGTATTCAGAAGAAAGTACTGTTTCTGAAAGATAACACAAATGTACAATAACGCGTGCGACGCGGCGGCCAAAACATAATAAAATATGTGTTCGTCTATACACATATAACAACATAAAACTTACAGGTCACTAACTTGTAAGGTTGCCATGAAGCGATCTCCAAACTAAATCCAATTGCTTAAAACCTTGTTCGAAGACAATTTACACGAATCAATTCCGTACAGTGCTAATTTAATACACCGGCCGTCTACCTTGTCCTTGCCTAAATGTAATCAGATACACAATGTTTCAAATAGCAACCGTCGAAAATCAGCTCAAATATTGGCTATTTTGTTTATACAAAAAAATAACGGTTTAATTTACTTTGAGCTGGAACTGATGTAAGACAAACAACAAGTATTTGAGATATCGTTAAAACTTGGAGCAAAGATTAATTTCCTGTATACTGTATAATAATAGATCTTTACCTATGAAATTGCCGTTCTGCAGTACTGGCCATTTCAAATCAAAATAATTTTTGTTTGGCTAAGAATTCTAATTTCAAATTAATTTTATTTTAAAAACATGGAATTCTTTTTCCAAAAGTAGTCATTTGTTTATTGATTAGTGTTACATTTTCATCGCATTTCAATCTTTTTTGTCATCATGGATACGTTAAAAATTCGAATAATTATGGAATATGAGTACCGTCGTGGCAGCAACGCGGCACAAGCGGCACGCAACATCAACGACGTTTACGGAGCTAACACTACAAACCAACGCACCACCTGTTATTGGTTTGCTCGCTTCCGTTCTGGGAATTTCGACCTGAAAAATGAACCTCGCGGTCGTCCGAAGACTTTGGTCGACAATGACGAATTAAAGGCGATTGTGGAAGCTGATGATACACAATCTACGGCTGAATTAGCAGCAGCTTTCGACGTTAGCATCAAAACAATATTGGTCCATTTGCGTCAAATTGGCAAGGTAAAAAAAGCTTGACAAATGGGTGCTCCACGAACTCAATGATCGCCAGCGCGAAGTACGCGTCAAGACGTGCCTTGCACTGCTCAACAGACACACAAATGAAGGAATTTTGAATTGTTACCTGCGATGAAAAATGGATTCTGTTTGATAACCGCAAGCGCTCAGAAAGTTGGTTGGATCCTGGTACAGCACCTAATCAATGCCCTAAACGAAAACTTACCCCTAGAAAAGTGATGGTCACTGTTTGGTGGTCTAGCGCCGGTGTGATTCATCACAGCTTCTTACCAAACGGGGTGAGCATTACTGCAGATGTGTACTGTGAAGAACTGAACACAATGATGGAGAAGCTGGCACATCTCCAACCAGCATTGGTCAATCGCTCGTCTCCGCTGCTCCTGCATGACAACGCGCGACCTCATATTGCACCGCAGATGGTCTCCAAGTTGCAAGAACTGGGGTTGGAAGTTCTCCGTCATTCACTCTACTCACCAGACCTTGCGCCTACAGACTACTACTTTTTCCAGAATTTGGATAACTCCTTGGCGGGGAAAAAATTCAATACCCGAGAGGCAGTACAAAATGCCCTTGAAGAATTTGTTGCCTCCCGTCCAGCTGATTTCTTTAAGAAGTGCATTAATAAACTGCCACTGCGTTGGCAAAGATGCATTGATTGCATGGGTGATTACTTCGATTAATACAAATAAAAAATACATGAAAAAAATTCGTTTCAATTTTTTCATACAAAACGGCAATTTCATAGGTAAAGACCTAATATAAATACTGAATTTATTGTTTTATAATAAACCAACCAGTTTTACTTCCAATAATTATCTTCGACTCGTTTCATTTTATCAACAAATGAGGATTTATGATTTCTGTATATAATGAATCTACATGAAATTGCCAAAAACAAAATTTTATTAAAATCAATGGAGAATAAAACAATGTTTTCTTTTTTACTATTTCTAACAGTATTGTTGTCAATTTTTGTATTTCGTAGTAATGTCTTAAAGAAGAATTATTCTTTAGGCCTAACGCTAGCTTTAGAAAGGAACTGAGAGAATTGGCGTTGCTCGTGTTATAAATCTGTTATCTTTATACATAAACGTCTTCATAGAGAACGGTTTCAGGCAGTATTGTTTATATCAGCAATTAATACCGCTTACTCTTTGATGATTTTTTATTTACATTTATTCTACAGAGGCAACATGAAAAGTTCAAAACGGTTATAAAAAGGTCGCATTACTAAGAAAATTATAGTAACATCCAAAACATTTTCATGAAGGCGAAGTCAGTCAATTAGTTCCTCATATATTAATTTACTTCAGAAATTTGTCAAATATATCACTACATACTATAAAACAAAGTCCTCTGTCACGTCTATTTGTCTGAACTCAAAAACTACTGAACGGAATTTCATGCGGCTTTCACTAGTAGATAAAGTGATTTATGAGAAAGGTTTAGGTATATTGTTTGTCAAAGATTTTTTTATTATCAGGGTGGGCCAACGTCCGAAAGGTCCGCTAGTATTGTATACAAGATAAACCAAGATTTCGTCAAAACGTTTTATAGAATATGCAAAATCAATATGGTCTACCAAAACACCACATGACCTGGTATTTCTTACGTCACGGTAACACGTAAATAAGACTGAAATGCTAAACTAGAAGTCACGATTTGAACAGAAATATGCCAAAAGTGTAATAATACACTATTTACATACCATTTTTTACGACCATGATACTACTTAACAGTGTACCGCGTTATCATGTTTATATTAATACAATAGCACATTGGTTACTAAATGTATATAAAAGTAAATCAATTGCCAAATGTATGTGAGTTCATCACTTTGGAACGACTACATCTTATTAGTTTAATTCTTTTTCGTTGTGTTTTTAATTGTCAGGACGAGGTTTGTATGGACGAAAATATTTCATAATCCGTACGGAAACGTGCGGAATTTTAATTTTTATTTTTTATATAATAGGAGGCAAACGAACAGGTGGGTCACCTGATGTTAAGTGATTACCACCGTGCATAGACACTTGCAACACCAGAGGAGTCGCAAGCCCGTTGGCAGCCTGTGTTTGGGAGAAGGGGGAGTGGGGAAGAGGGAGGAGGAGGGAAGTTGGGCCTTCGGCGTTCTGACTGACCGAACGAAACGCAACAATGCAAGCACTGTTACTTCACGTCGGTTTTCTGTGAGAGGGTGGTACTATCCCGGGCGAGCAGACCCATTTATGCTGAAACCAGTAATAGCTTTAGCGTGGCGCTACCACCTCCTGAATGTAAACTGTGTTCTTTTTTAAATTAAGTGTGAATTATTTAAATTTCATAATTTGTAAATTAAATTATTATCATTAGTCTCTCTGTCACATCTATTGGCACTCCGAATAATAATTATATATGTACTTTTTTATACAGTTTATTAATTCATCAACCATATGATGGGTTGCACAATTTTAATAAAAAATATCAATATTAGATCTACACAGGCTCTTATACCATGCGTCGCTAGTCTGACGCAAGCCGCGCAAGCGCAATACGGTCGGTCATGCTTACTAGCGTGTCATGACGCGAAATTATAAATTTATCTCCTGCCAAAAAAATACTGCTCAATGCGTCTAAAGATGTTTCCACTTCAAAAAAGTTCTTTATCAATATACAGCCCAAGCTACTGGGGCTAGATCCGTGAAAATTTGCTAGAGGGTTCCTTTTACACTGTAGGTGAGCACTGAGGAAGGATTTTTGAAAATTCAATGCATACAAGAAGTGGTGAAAAAGGGGTTAAAATGTTGTATGAAAATCCGTAATTTTACCGTCATTCGTTTAGATATAAAATACAATTTAGTAAATGATAACTGCATGGAAAACGCGTGCGAAGCCGCGGAAAATTGCTAGCATGTATATATTGCAGTAACGGTATGTATTACCTACTTCAAAAACTCTTCTTCATTTTGAATAGAAACTTTAACAAACTACATATTAAGTAAACATTACTGATCTAATTTATCGGGTATTTATACTTCTAGAATTATTTTCATCCTTAGATATCAGCAATAAGGTGTATATTACGTTACAGAAATATATTGGGTTGGTCGCCCAGTCTTTATGACGTCATGAGTTCCCACCCGTAAGGTTGTAGGAGTTGGGGGCTAGGAGTGCCGAAAGGACAAACTACGTCACAACTACCACGTTTTAATATTCACTTCGTTTTTGTTCGTCTGACCTCATGTAATATGCTTATCTAACTTGGTTTTAAGCTTAGTTTCATGACGTAGTTACTCATAACCTGTTAGTGTTTTACTACAATTTTTATGATGTTATGTGACGATGTGGGCGAAAATAACAACACTCCACACAGCTATATATTTACGTACAAAATTCCTTTTACCGCTATCTCTCATTTCTACTAAGTGCTCTTTTATTTCGAACTGACTACGCTATTGGTCTAGCAAGGGCTTAACAGCTTCACCGGACTATAACACTAAATACTCGCAAAACTCTTTCATATTGCGAGCTAGTAATTCCTTTAACAGTATATGAGCCAATTGAGCTCTAGATAATATTGTAGTTACATTGTAATATTTTCCGTCATTGAAAGGTCAAGCTTATGTGAGAGTGAACACAGTGTTACAGGCCAGTAATGACTCATTATGGCTTCAATGATACCCATATATTGTAAAATCAAAACAATGGTGATGCAGTTTGTAAAATATTTATTATAGGCACCCCATCCGGCTTCGCATGAGGCAATGTACTGATATGGAATCATTTTAAACGATTTAGATCCATTTTAACGTATTTATAGTTCATTAAAGTCATATAAGTTACGTAACAATTGTTACTCAATCTTTTGATTTTGCTGCGTCTAATTGTAAATCAGTGGTATCTTCAAAGATATTCGTTGAAATAATAAGTTTTAAAAGGTAAGTTTAATCTACATTAAATCCCCATCATAACTAATGTATTGAATTGTAAAAAGACTAGTACTATATCGATTAAAATAACATCGCAAATAACCAACTCTTTTTAATAATATTTAAAATATAAAGAGGCTTACTGTGGGTTATCCTTAGAAAACGCATCTATACTATCCGGACATTCTTGTAGGGATTTTTAATATGTACAAATATGATAGTATGTTATTTTGGCGTATCTCATAAGGTTTAACCAACCTTTCCAATGAAACCTACCGAATTTCTTCATGACTTCATTAAAATGTGTCATTAAAATTTTTTCTGTACTTTATATAAATTTAATATACGTGTTATATTATAGTGAAAATCGTATCAAAATTTGTTGCATAATTTAGAAGAAATAAGGTAACACACAGAAAGACAGAAAAAGCGACTTTGTTTTATAAAATTTATAGATAAAAATATAGGTATGTTCTATTCATTCTATAATTCGTATATTAAGACTGATTTTTAAAGCCAAGGTTATTTATGTTCCATATTTTTTCAATACAAATATAATGTATACAGGATACAAAACTGTAAGAGCTATTATATAACCTTTTAATACATATTAATATAAATTTACATTTTATAAACATCACTTTGTTTATATATGCCGAAATGTAAATAGGAGTACTTATATACTAATTCTGTAAACATTTCGCTGATAACTTTTACGCCCACAAAATTGATATCATATGAACATAATAATGAATTTAATTGTTTTTATCTTGTAATGTAAAACTAACATAGTATTTGTGTAACATGCATATATATATGAAATGTGTAAATTACACGTAACAATTGATTAGTAAAGTACAGTCGTTGCTCGTTGAGAGTTCCTACGAGTCCTATAGCGCGCCCTACGTTTATATTACTATATCTACGTTTAATATCGTCAGTCGAAACATAATGAAAGTGTTAATTTTGTATTTAAGTATATTAATTTCTGTTTATTCCGATAAAGAAGCAGAACCAGAACATAAAGCAAGTTGTGAAAGTGTTCATGGAAAATCTTATAAGAAAGAAGTTTTATCCAACGGAATAAATCGTCCTTACCAATTATCTCATTGTAATAAAACCGTATTCTTCAGTTACAATGTAGGTGATGACGATAAAGATACATTCGAAATAGGTTACATTAACGTCGAACAACGAGTACCAGAAAGTTTAAAAAATGTGACAAACGGATTCGCGACGGCTGTCGACTTAGAAAACGAAATAGTTTACCTCGGTGGTAGTAATGGGATTTATGCCTACGATCCCAAAAATCCTAAGGATATGAGACACGTCATTAAAGATTACGACATATGGGACATGTTCTTTATGCACCACCTTTATTTTATAGTGTATGGTTCACAACGCCTTCATAGAAAGGAAGGCGAACGCACTGATATTGTTCACCACATACATGAAAAAATATATCAGTTTGCGATAGATGGTGACGGTGATACATATATTGTTACTCGAGATGGTTTGTACGAAATAAAAAATGGAAGCGATGAACGTATCAGTTACGAAGGGCCCAAAGTCTTCAGAGCGATAGAAGTAAACCGTAAGGGTGTGGCGTATTTTTGTGGGCAGAATTCGATATATTTGGCAAATAAAAAAGATCATAAGTTGGAAGAAATCGCTCACATTAAAAATATATTCGGTTTAACCTTCGATCACGAAGACAATCTCATATACTCGGATCCTCAAGAAATTATCAAATTATTGCCTGGAGATTGTAAATAAATGTTTATTGATGATTTCAAGTACCAAGGAGTATTAAGATGTAGTATAATCACTGTTTTTTTTTTTTATTTTAGTAGATGAAATCAACTGAAATTTTCCAGTTTTATTTACGTCGTTATTATCGTTATATTCAAATTTTACAGTGAATTAAATGTATACTGATATTTGTAAACATATATTATTTTATATTAAATACATCATATGTACATGGTAAATTTATAATACAGATATCTTAACTATGACTACGTTTCTCTTTATTTGTACTTTTAAGTTATTAATACTTATTTTAATATGTATTTGAGTTAACTAAAAATGGATATTGTGTAAATATTCTTGTATAAATTATTAAACTAAATTAAATTAAATATGCGTTTAGATATGTCCGTGTCCAAGAATTCAGCAGATATGTCCAACGGATTTAGATGTACTAATGGTGATAGTTAAATGACGTACCATATATTATAATATACCTGAAGATATAAGACGTTTTGTTCAGTCACATATTATTGTTGTTAACTGAAATAAATGTATTTACAAAGAAAGTACTTCTATACTTAAACAAGCTCTTTAAACTATAATATGATTGCACCTATTTTTAATTGTGCACTAATTAACTAGGTTTCTTCTATATTTGTATATTTATTAATAAACAACACAAGATATTAAAAATTATAATTTACCATATTATACCATATATAATATTTATCAAATTTTTGAAATGTCTAAATTTATTTGGGTGTCTACATTTCTGATAATACAATCTTTCATGACGTCATACCCTTATTAATGTGGGTAGAAATGCTCGAGCACCACGTTCTCTATAATCCTTTTAAACTTATTGGGCTTCTTTCAAACTTCTTGAGCTTCATTCAGATTTAATGATTTCTCCAAATATAAGCACCGGTCTCCACTGTTTTTTAAACTTTTCTTGAAGTGTTTTGCTCCCTGTAGGTCAGGCTGGTACGACTGAGGCTCCTAATTTTACATACACTTGCATTCTAATAAGATAAAAAAATAAAGCGGACCTCTGAATTGCTGTTTTCTAAGTCATGAATTATACGTAATCTCTACATTTCTAATGTGACAACACACTATAAGTAAAACAAATACATTATTTTTCCATGTGAGTTCTTGTCGGTTATTACGTCACTATCTCGAACAAAGTACTAGGCGAATATGACATCAAAGATATGTTCAGTTGCAGTAAATAGAAAGAGGGAGAGTCAGCTGTCTCATTTTAACAAAGAGAGGGTCGCTCCCGTTTTGATTTCACCCCAACCCTCTGTTTTACCTCCCTATAACGAATACAAACACTTCATAACTAAGTTAACTATCCACACTTACTTGATTTTTGATTTGTACCCTTTACGTCATTTCTTTGTATGTATTTCGAATCAGAGAAATAAAACTTAATCGATTCTAATTTGAAAATTTCTTACTTGTTTGGAACAAGTTTCCTAATAAGCATATAATTTTAATATGATATCCGAAATATATCATATTTATGTCATGACAGACACGATCTACGTATGATATTCTAACTAAGGACATATGTCTAGTGAGCTTCTATAATATTGTGGAGTCCTAGTCATTGCGTCGCGTAAAGTATTCAATGTTTGCCGCGATTTGAGAGCGCCGCGACGTCATAATAGGCGTTGGTTTACGCAATATTTTTTTACCCACATTTATAAAGACAACTTTATTTTTCTAGTTTCGTAGGACATTTAAGGTAGATTAAAATTATCCTAAAAGTATTCTTACTCTTCTTATATATAAAAATCAATGTTTGTATGTTTGTCCTCAATGCATGCCGAAATTATTGATCAATGAAATTGTTTGCCTTAAAGAAAGAAAGGGTTTTTTGTTCTTATTGGAACTTTTGACACTACATTTTAATATTATTCTGATATAATTGACATATTTAAGCCGTTTAACATAAACACCTCGGCTCATTTTCTAAGAACCAGATCTCAAAATGACGGATCATGTTTTTAATTTCGAAATATTTTTTTTAATTTCGCGACATTCGACGATTACATTTGTGTATCTGTATGCTTGCTATAATACATTCATTACAAATTCTAATTAGAACAAATAGCTACTTTTTACAGCATGTTTAATTGTTGGAGTTGGTTAGAAGATAATAACATAAAAACTATAAGCCGGTAAAATTATTGTGTTGTTGTGACGATAGTAAATGGGGCGCGGAGGTGAGGTACAGAGGAGCAATCCAGGGGATACCGGGAAGATATTTCTTACCAATATATATAGGATAGTTTGGATTCACAATTGGACCCGGTAAGTGTCGCTACAATCGGGTTCTAAGTTTAAGATTTTTCGCGTTTGGAAATAAAATTGGAACAGGTAATATTTGGCGCAGACAAAGTTGCGCGGGTCAGCTAGTAGTATATATAATTTCAAAGAATATTTAAAAGATATCACAGATTTAAAAATGTTCGTGTGAGGATTCTTACCTAGTTTCTATAACTAATATAAATTCTAAAAATCAAACCACCAAAAAATGAAACTAAACCCATGTGAAGCTGGGCCGGATCGATAGTATTTATATATGTTTACAATTATTTGGATAAAAAAGTTAAAAATACATCTTTGAGAAATAAAAACTAGACAAGATCCAACAAATATTGGTTAAGTGGTTAACATGTTGGGTATCGATCGACGACGCAAGAGTCCTAGAGTTACTAAATGGAAAATCTGTCGCTAAACGCCTATAAAAGTGTTCTGGCAGTTGCAATTAACAGTCAGACTCCTGAAGGTAAAAATTATTTGAAAAAATAATGTATAGATATATCATTATTCGTAAACGTACTTACATGCTTACTAAATTTAAATATATGTTTTTCCCTGGGTATCCTAATAATTGATGTGGACAATTTGATCAGAAAATATCTCAAGGGAGCATCGCGAGTTCGTTGTCAGAGGTCGTTTTTACTAGGAGTTTAGTAATGGACGGAGGTTACTTGCTACGGGAATACTTGCTACGGGATTAGGGAAAACGCTTTTCAGTGAGAAACGGGGAATACTCCTATCTCCCTATATTTTCGAGTACTTCTGAAACAAGTGATTAATCTATACTAATACTAGCTGACCCGTGCAACTTCGTCTGCACCAAATCGGTTATTACCTATGGCTATTAAAAAATAAGGGTTGATCGTAGAAGGGTGAAAATTGAGGATTGTATGTATTTTTGTATGTTGTATCATAAAAAAATAGAAATTAAAAATTTTGTCTAAAAAATAAAATAAAAAATTTAGGGGTGGATTACCCCTAACATTTAGGGGGATGAAAAATAGATGTTGGCCGTTCTCATAGATACCGGATAAGCACAAAAAATTTCATCAAAATCGGTCAAGCCGTTTCGGAGGAGTATAGCAACGAAAACTGTGACACGAGAATTTTATATATTAGATTATAAAACTAGAGTGTTTGTTTGTTTGGTTGAACGCGCTAATCTCAGGAACTACTAGCCTGATTTGAAAAATTCTTTTCAGTGTTAGATAGCTCATTTATCGAGGAAGGCTATAGGTTATATATCATCACGCTAAGATTAGTAGGAGCGGAGCACCAATGAAGAATGATTCAAAATCGGGGTGTTTTTTCTTTTGAGAGCTTCCGCTGTGTGTTAGCGTTAGCCCAAAGTAACTATTCCACGCGAACGAAGTGGCGGGCACAAGCTAGTTTTTATATAACAATAATGTTATTGATTTGTCATAAACAAGAACACTTGAAATTTTAAGTGAAGATTGCGTTCAAATGATCATAAATGGTAGTGGAATTGATTTATTTATTCGTAAACAATAAGTTATTATGAGAAAATTAAATGTTATCCTAAATTATTACGTATTATTAAACTTCACATGCTCCCGTTAGTGACACCGATACGGTTCCTCTTACGAATGTGACACCGTCTCTGCATTCACAACTATCCTGTAAATAAGAAACGGTAATAAATTTTCGGTGAATATTAATGAAAATAGAAATGAAAACATGAGATAGAAATGAAAAATGAAAACGCAAATAATCTGTATCTTGTATCATTTAATAATAATCAACGTGTGTATCAAGACTTCTCAATAATTGTTTTAGTTACTGTAAATGATGAATTAATAAGAAATTATTAAGGAAAAAAATACAAGTTACTGTAACTATGTTTTTTCTTACAAAAGAAGTATATATATTTAACTAGCAACTAACAAAAAAATGTTTGTTTAGTATAAACCTGCCTGTGGGGCGCGCACGGTTCTAGACATTGCTCCTTGTTTAGTTTATTGTATTTGCGTGGAATCCTATTTTTATTTCATATCCATTTAGTAAAAAGCTGTTATTTTTAAAATTAAAAACAGGCACTTCAATGTTATTTATATATACAGGTAAAAGATCTATAGCACTATTCAAATCTAGATATTAATGAAAACAAATATCGTGTCTTTTAAAAGATTATACTTTTGTAACTAAAGCATTTGACAGTCGTTCTCTATATATGTTGTTACTTTTAGATTGCACCACATCGACTAACCTTACTAAAAATCCTATGAAATACTTAAGAACGAACTGCCCCCAGATAAAACTGGTGGGTCCTAAAAAATATTTTACACAGGATTTCCCTATAAAACGTAAGCGAGACAACTAACAAAGAATTATCTATAACGCATCCCTCGATAGAATAAAACATATATACACAATTAGACCTGTCACTTTACATATGAAAAATCCTATCGATGCCACAGCTGGTGTTCCGTTTTATTTCTAACTAGTGTCTTTGCGCGCGTGGAATAGTTACTTTGGGTTAACGCTAACACGCAGCGGAAGCTCTCAAGAGGAAAAAAAAACGATTTTGCAACATTCTTCATTGATGCTCCGCTCCTATTGGTCTTAGCGAGATGATATATAGCTTATAACCTTCCTCGATAAATGAGCTATATAACACTGAAAGAATTTTTTTAATCGGACCAGTAGTTCCTGAGATTACCCCCTACAACGTCACAAACTCACAAACTTTACCTCTTTATAATATTAGTATAGATTAGCTGTGCCCGCGATTCCGTCCGCGTGGAACCTAATGTAAAAGAACAGTGACTAATAAAATCATCTCAATGTTTTTAGTCCATTTACTTATCTACTTTTCTCTCTTACTTAAGTCGCGTCGTCATTAAAATTACAATAACTTTTAATGGAGTGAACAGGTTTTAATGAAACCAAGACTAAATGTTACTCCAGTATATGCTTTATGGGGTATATCGTGAACGCAGTATTTTAACAGTGATTCGTGTTCAAACAAACAGACAAACAATCAGACAGACAGATAGACAGACAGTAATTTCCAACAATGACTGAAATGTACTTCATTACTTATTCCAAGACGCCTGCAACAATCTTTTTCACAAAAATCTCAAAAATACAAACACGATTTATATTCTTGTTGTATGTATAGATATTAAATCATAAGCCATAATAATCAAATAATTATACTTACAAAAATGTCTTCTAACGTCTCGCACTCTTGATTTTGTTCATAGAAATGAACTTTCTGAATATTGTGCCTTATAATTTCGTTCGAGAGACTCTTGTGATCATCATACGGTGGTGCTGTTGATATTAAGCCTTTGTTATACTTTTTCACTTTCAAATTGTCCATGTTCACATTGTGGACTACTACGGGACTGCCAAATATGGCTTCATCTAAATACGAACAATAACTATTTTCATTTGTAGCATGTTCCGAGTTATTGTTTATGATCACAGATTCACTTCTCTTTTTAATTGAACTCTTACTCTCATTAGCCTCCTCAATATAGTTTTGATAATAGTTTGTATCGTCCGATACAAGAGTTTCGGCTGATCTTTTACGAGCCTTTCGAATCCTGACATAAATTTCTGTTATATACTGAAACTTTAAGAAATATGCCAAAACGTCCTTTATACTTGCTGAACCGGATTTGTTATTTTTGTTGTGTAGTAGACAGACTTCCTTATTCTGTGTTGTAGCACCGTACCCGTATCCTAAAATAATGGCCATACTGAATTTTTCTAGATTACAATGTTTTAAGACAACTTTCACAGAACCGTTAACTGGTGCAATAGATCCGTTTGAAGCAATAAAGGATTAGTTATAGAATTTTAGACGCTAAGTCGATCGACATAAGTTCCAATCTTACAATGAAGAAAAATGTCGTGATGTAGCTATGTATGGGTATGATGGGCAAAGTGGTAGGGATTTTTCTAATTCTCGCCTGGTTAGTTGCCACTCCGAAGTTGAAAATCTGTCGCGACGCACCTATAGATGAATTAAGGAATCTGCAGTTGAGATTCAGCCTTGCTACGTTTCCCCTGTCTTAAGCCGCATCGCCATCTATAGATATTATACTGTAAATTTAACTTGTCTAAACTTTTAAATTTTTGTAAAAAATATTCTTACAGGTGTCTAGGAATAAGTAATAATCAATTTTGCTGAGTTATTGATAAAACTTTTTTAAGAAAATCATAAAGCATATCTTCGAGTAACATTTAGTCATTGTTTCATTAAAATCGGTTAGGTCTTTCAAAAGTTATTGTAATTTTAATGACCACGTGACTTAAGTACGAGACCGTAGCGGGCATAGTGTAGCCAAAAGCTTAAAAAAATAAACACGAATCCACTCAGACACATTGTTAATATATTTTCATTACTTCTTTACTCACTCTTTTTGCTGATACAATTGCACGAAGAAATTAAACGCGAGTTTTCCGCTGTCGTGCTCTCCGGAGCGCTACGAGTTCTGCAGAAATTACTGTTCCACGTGGTGTCCGAGTAAGGGATGGAGTCAGAATCATTATCCGATACCTGAACCCACTTGGAGGACTCGCGTAAAGAGAAAAATGTAAGTGTTACTACACCCTGCAACGAAGATACTAATTAAACATAATTATTTCTTTGAACATCTTTTAATTGTATTATATGATAACGTGTAAATCGAACAAAATTTTGTGAGTACCATTGATATGCAAAAACCCAAGATGCACACTTAACGTCTCACAGCCGGCACAAAAAATGAGTGCATAATTTTGGATTATGCACTCATTATAAACAGTCTCGCGTTGCTTGCGTTCTTGTAAAAACAATATTAAATCGTTTAGGTAAGGTTGAATTTGCAAAATCATAAGTTTGTCGTATAACTATAACCACGTATGTATATTGGGTAGTTTTTGCGGGACGGTTTTGAACGCTACTTTCATTCGAGACTGTGTGTCTTGGGTTTATATATGTCAATGGTGAGTACTTTAAAATTAAACGATTTAGCAAATGATAATTATAAAAGCTACGGATGCCGGAATAAATGATGGTTAGTAATAAAACGAATAATAACATATTTATTTAAATAAAATTGCAAATATTATGTCAGGAACATTATATATTTAGCTTATAAATCTTGTCAAAGTAATGTATAATAAGAAAAAATACATTACAGTGCTAATTAATTTTATTTTTTTTGTACAACCCATTTTTGCCTCGCGATTTCGCTCGCGTTACTTTAGATTATTTTCAGGATATCAGATTTTCGTGCGGTATACCACAGGTTCATTTTCCTGTACTGCAGGCAGCATATTGCAATTTATACATGTCAGTAGGCCGAGTTGTAATGTTCTTCCCTTAGTGAGTTTTTTTGTTTGTTATACTTTCACACCTTAACCACTTAACCGAACACCGTGTAGATGTATACGCATTGTCAGGGGTACAAGGAAGAGGTTCATCCAGAAAAACTACTGCGAGGATAGGTGAAATTTAGATTAACGCCAGCAAAGTCGCATGTAAACGCTAGTCGATAGTAATAATGTTTTCTGCATGATTTTTTACTGGAATAATTGTAAATGATATTATATAATTATATTATATACCATAGTTCGCGTCAAATTTTTTAACCGTTCTGAAGTAGATGTGCAGAAAACAAATTTAGGTATCAGAGGGACTTAGGTGTGGTAAAGGGGAGCAGACTCGCCAGCGCTCGTACTTCTTCCCTATGGCACCTACATTGACACGTGTATTAGTGTCTGTGCTAGTTGCAGTGCAGTCGCACTTAGAATAGTTTTGTTGTTAATTGCACGTTATTGCTATTTTAGTTGTTTTCTTTTTCTTGTTTATATTCGTTATTATTATAAGACCCATCCACTTCGAAAAATGATGTCTGTTCATTTTTATTTCGAATATTTTGCAAATATTCTATATGTATTTAATCTCGTACGTATGTATATGTCTACTCGATTCAAATAAAGAGGTTTACGTAAATTAGCTGTCAAAGCGTTTACAGGATGACACAATCGAAGTTGTATCTCTATTCTAGAAAATCTTCTGAAAGTAGTAACGAATACGTTAGGTACGTGTACTGTCCCATTCTTATTACTTAAAGTAATAGGCAAATATCTACTGGAACCATAATTTAATAAATGTCATGTCAAATACCTATAATAATATTTTGGATTTGTTTTGTATTAACTTCTTGACTGTACTCAAATCAAATCAAAAATACTTTATTCAGTTTAGCCCCTAATAAAGAGCTTATGAACGTCAAAACTACCACCGGTTCGGAAAACAACCCAGCCATCGAGAAGAACCGGCAAGAAACTTGATCGGGTACATCTTTTTAACATATATATATTTCGAATACCTTACACGTTACAAAACCGTTTTTAGTGGATGCACAGAGAGGAGTCAATTCCAGACATCACCATCGTTCAAATTTTGATCCACTCTATAATAGCCTTTCGACACTAAAACCTGCTTGTCATGGCGCTTAAATTTACAGTCCGGCAAATCGGTAATATATTATGTGTAAAGTCGATTCAAAGCTATATTCAGAGCGGCTAAAAAGTTTGACGCAGACTTATATACTGCAGAATACTTCTTACCATAGTAAAACAGGCAGCGGCACATAGCGTAGCGCACAAAGGAAATCCGTATCGCTGTGTTAATGCACCTCCTAGAGCCGGTCCGAGCACTTCACCAAAAGAGTAACAACACGACCACACTCCCGCTACCGCACTGTACGTTGCTAGCGCTTCTGGACATCCACCCTCGTATCTACACATAAAAGTAGTCTATGTGACTAGTTGCGTCCTGCGGTTTCAGTCGTGTTTATTTTTCCCCACCCTTGTTTCTCGTTGCCCCGCTTTACACTACGCGGCATGCTTACACCATAATTACATTTCATGTATCTTCCAACCTAAGTTTTGTATTGCGATATCTACAGTCCTAACGTTCATAGCATAACCTAAATTTCTAGATAAATAAAACTAGATAACCTATGTCTATATAGATACAAATATAGTATATAGATACACATATAAATAAACTATCGGGCCCGGCAGACGCTGTCCCGCCTTGAGTATAAAAAAACCCTTGACAAATTATATACCAAAACCTTCCTCATTAATCATTTTATTCACTGGTGAAAATCGCATCGAAATCCGTTCAGTAGTTTTTGAGTTTATCATGAATAGATAGAGAGACGCGGTAGGGGAATTTGTTTTATATAACACAATCCATATAACTATTCCGTTTACGAAATAATTACTGAGGATGCAAAAAAATATTAAAAAATGAAACATCAACAGCGTAGTATGTGATACAAGGGATTTAATTTATTGTAATATAACTTACATAGAACTTGTCAGCACTCCTTGGAAGGTAGGTAAAAGTGTCAACGCCACTGACATTCCTAATATTGAAAGCGCTACGAGATCCAGCCATAGGTCACTAAAAATTAAAATTAAAATAACATTACTTATTGTTAACTGTAGGAGATTCTTCCATAAAAAATAAAATTATACCGTGGTAATCCTGGAATAAAAGGACATGGTCCTAGTAATAAGAGGCCGGTGGAAGAGAAGAATAGACCCCATACCATCATGCACCAGTGATTGTTGACTCTGCAACATTCAAATGTACCAACTGTTTCATTGTCATTCATAATTTTTTAAATTATTATTATATCAGATATATTATTAGTATATTAATATTATATGATATTATAACTAAAAAGCTGTATATATGTCATATGCGCTTCGACACCAGTTTGTTAAAACTTGGCTAGCTAGCTTATATTTGATAGCTGCTCCGTCAATCCACCTGTATCTAAGCAACATATAAGTATTTCACCGCCGACATTGGGAATATGCCATTTTACTTCCACATTTTATCTAAGACAGTGTAGCGTTACAATATTACTTTACGTATGTGTGCGTTATCGTGCCATTTGTTTTGTCAAAATATCATATAGGTAACGTATATACAGCTTTTTAGTTATAATAGCATTGATTAGAAGATATATATTATTCAACCATCTGGCCGCTTGGGTTCGCACGCGAGAACTAACTAACGGAGAAAATGAGACCACATCTTCGCTTTACAGTACGTCCATGTAAATAAATAAAATGCTAACTGAACTTCAATTTGACAAGTCTGCTAACGTTTTCGAAGACCTCCCTACTGTCTTCTTTCTTACTCACTCACTCACTTTTTTATTTGCAATTTATTTTCCCTTTTTCGTACGATTTCCAAACATTTTCATCTATACAAACTTTGCGCTGACAATTACAATCATAACAAAGGAATTAGCAAAATAATCGAAGCAGTTCTGATGCACTTGCACTGCATGCATGCACTTACATAAATTCGGCAATTAATTTCTATTCCTATAATGAAATAGATTCATATCTATCTATGGCCACTTATAGTAAATTTTCATAGGTTTTGATTTGAATATTCGACTTTGTACGAGGAGTTTTTGGCGGGATTTTCGTCTGTCATATAGTGGATTTTATATTTTATTCATAATCTTGTGTTATTTGACTCAATATTTTGTAAAATTGGTGGTGTTTTACGTAATACAGTTCGGTTATTGTGCATAAGTGAAGCGAATGGAAAGTAATACCACGGATCATGAATTCTGAGATGCCAGAAAAACTCCCTAGAAAGTTCTAACAACAGAGCCACCATCTTGTTGGAACATTGAAATTATTCACACGTTACTTATTGTGTAAAATTGACACTGGCAAGTGCTTCTGCGGAGCCAAAACAAGAAAAAGAAGAAGACTATGTATGAATTTTAACCGATGCCCGTACCTTTGTTTATCTAGATTATTGTAGGCTGTGTTTAATTTTGTAATTGTAATTAAGTACTACTCAACCCTTGTAAGCATTTCATATATGTTAAGTAATTTTATACTTATATTAGCGGGCCGGGCGGACGTTGTCCTGCCTTGATAATAAAAAAAAATCCAAAAATTAACAGCAGCGCCACCTATCTGGTCCAATTATGAATCTGAACCATTCTCGGATCCACTGGAACACGCACACAAAATTTCATCAAAATCGGTCCAGCCGTTTAGGAGGTGATATGTCATATAACAGGTTCAGTGACATACACACGTACAGAAGAAATTTATATATAAAGATAAGATTTATTTATTAATAGCATCTCTACTTGGTGTCTAAGAAAAAGTGTAGTGACGTTAGATTACATATTACTCTGAAAAGTTCACAGTCGTAAATATCTTCTCAAAATCGATTCAGTTATTATAAAACACATATTTAAAATACATATTTATAATATTGTACTACAATTTCATTTATATGTATAGAATAATTTGATTATACAAATCATCTCACCTATCTGCAACCCAACCCCATATCGGACTGAATATTCCGTAAAGACTTGAAAACAATAAAAACACCAGTCCAATTTGTTCCGTTGACAAGCCGAACTGTCTCAAATGTGGCTCTAATGTGGGGTCGAGGAAGGCCCACGTGTTAGATACTACTACAATCACCAGCCCCGTGATGATTATCGATGGAATTTTAAGCAATTTTATTATAGAAGCAGTTTTAGAACCCGAAACGTATTCTGTAAATCAAACAAATACAAAGTTACAAACATAATAACATGATTTAAAACATATTTCTTAATTGAGTCATATTCAAAATTATATATGTGAAAAACAAATTCTTGTTTCGACAATCGACTTAAAAAGTTATAACTACTGAAGAAATAACTATTTTATCTCGAACTAAAGAAAGAGATCACATAACGAAAAATAAAAACAAAAGACGTTATAGTCCGTAATAAGCTAAAAGGAAAATATAAATATTGTGTAAAAGTGGAATTCATATAATTTCAACTTTAAAAGAAATAGAAAAATGTCTGTTATTATAATTTTGTATTACCATCACAATCGGTCAGCAAACAGAAGTTTATTGGCACTGTTAACATCATCAAAATTCCGAGACTGTAGAATGGTAACCCGAAACCGCCGATCTACCTGAAACATTTATGTTATTGTATCCTTAGAAGGGGACTGGCTCCCAATTATGCTATCTGAACAAAAGTGAGAGTCTGTAAATTTCACGATATACTTGACGAAGTTGGCAGATGCTTACGAGACACCAATATGTTACGAAAAAATGCTTAAGAGCAGCTGGATTAGAGGTTTGCGGCGGGGCATGACAGCGGCGACTGCCAATGGATTGTGGATCTCTATATGGCCGCAATTGCCTTCAAATGTATTGTACATTAGGTATAGTTTCGTTGCTATCTCGATTTATAATTTTAGTTGGAGGTATGAGGTTACTGTGTCAGTTAAGTATAATAATTCATACCGAGTACAGGAGGCCACCGATCGCCGGTCCAACAGACATACCCAACCCAACGAACGTCTCGAGTATTCCCAGCACGGATCCAATGTTATCCGGGAAAGCGTTCACTACGAACACATAGCTTGCTGTAGAGTAAGCGCTGGCTCCAAGTGCTTCGAGACCTCGTACCACGAAACATAGTATTGTAAACGTGGTGGTATTCTCAATTAGCACTAACGTTCTAAAAAAAGAACACATCTTTATTTATTTTCTAGTCTTAGCGAGAATCCAAACAAATTCACTACTCGACATTATAAATAAGCATTTAACTATTTATTTACATTCAAATTTGAACGTAGACGTAAACACTTGTTGCAAATAATGAGAATATTTGGGAGAAGTGAATAAAAATATTTGCACCGAATTCCGGTGATAGCTCACCCAAATAAAACATTACAGGCGGCAGCAACAAACATGCCCGTGGTAAACATAAACTTTGCACCCACAGTCGGTAACTGCAAAAAACATTTGAGTTGTAAATCGTGATTAATCGATTGAGAATAAATTAGACCGAATTTGTTTATTAATTTTGGTATGCGGTTTCGCTTGCGAAAATGTAAATTTTGAAAATAAATTACAACCCTTGTTATTCGCTGGTAATGTACAAAGTTCTATAGGGAAAAGAATCTTTAAAATCATTTACAAATAAAAAATCTAGTCTTTGTTCTTTATTAGTTTAGATTTATTCCGGAAAATAACAATTGTTTTTCATTTTTAAAGTAGAAAGATTTACTATTGAATAACTAGGGCATAGTTTAGTCAGTAGTCGTTATAGTTCATAGGTACGATAACAATCGTCAGTATAATTAAGTCAAACTTAAGTTGAATAATTTTGCAAACTTAATAAAGAAATGCTGTTTAGTACATCAACTTCAACTTTTTTATAATGGCGTCTCGTAAATACGATTTTTGCCGTTGTCAAATTGTTTAGTAATAGTATGTCGTCGATTTAAATCATTCGACAAATGTCGATTTAATTTAAAAGTATCAATAGTCAAAAATAACAAAACATTTAAAATTGTATTTTATTTCTTTTAAGGAATTCAAAGTGTTATATGTCGTTCTGAAACGGGGATTTAGATTTACTATTAATTTCAAATAATTATTGCAATAAAAAGATAGCTTTAGTTAAAGCTAGCATGTGACATATTACGTTATAAATAGAGAGTAATTGTCTGGTGCGTTACTGAAAACGAATAAAGAGTTTCATTTAGGTAATCAAAAGAACCGCAACTCTGCTTAAAACAATAATTATTAAATATTATCGAAACTTCTTAAAGAAATCAACGACCAAAAATATTGAGATAAATAACTTCAAGCGTTATTACTTTTTGTATAAAATTATATTCATGCTTTTGTATAAAGCATTCATTTATGTCATTATCACGCTTTAATTAGCTTCACCTGTATGTATGTATGTAACCGACCCCTTTGAGCTCGATTTTGTCCTACTTTCAACGATCAGATTTCATTCAAACCTTGCACACCTGTCAAAGGTCGATGACAATGCAATAATCCGAAAAAAAAAAATTTGTAACTAAAAAATGAAAAATAAATAATAGTTTAAAAAAACATGTGACGCATCGCATGTTAATATCAGCACCTCCAGATATCAGTATTTTTATCATTTTTTTTGTCACTTTTTACAAAAATATACATTTATTTCTAATTTACACTATTCTTAATCCAAATTTATTACATTTTATTTTCTGTTTTTTAGTTGGATTTTATATGAAAGCGTGTTTTTTTAGTTTTTTTAAACTATTATTTATTTTTATATTTAACCTAAACGCGTGTTATTTTATGTCTTTTTTTTCTAAATATCATTTTTTTTAATAAGCCTAGCCTGTTTTCCTTCTACCTGTTATAATCCTATGTATGTGTTACTGATAAATACCTCTTTGTCAAAAAATTATCCCAGTTACCAGTATTTTCGAAAATAAATCCTTTAGGGTTCGCGATAATAAACACTAGGTACGTAACTCTATTTTCGTTTGAGAATTATATAACAAAGATTTCTGAAACTTAACTGAGACTTCAAAGTTATGGTTTCGCTATTATTGCCGATTATTGAAATTAATTATTTACACTGCAAAGGGTTGTTATAATTTAATTACTTAGATGTAGCCATACAAGTACTTATATCTTACATGGCTTCGGTTATAAACTTGCCTGTACATATTTCACTTACAAACTTATTATTTTATTAGTGAAGACCATGACCACACTATTAATTACTAAGTCCAAATCAAAACGGATTATTCAGAAATAAATCTTCATTGTTAATTAGACATTAACTTGCTTTTATTCAAACCAATTTTAAGGTTTCAACTTTAATTGTACAAGTTTATATTTCTTAAAAACGAAAAAAACTATTTAGGTATTTTAGATAGATTAGTATACGTATGGTATTTTAGATATGTGTGTTTAAGTGTACTGACAGGTTATATTATATTACTAGCTTTTACTTGCGGCTTCGCTTGTATTAATGTCGCTTTGAGCTATCCTTTAGCAACAGTACTTTTTTGTGAATGATGATCGGTTGAGTAGCTACGATGAGAAAGCGTAACAAACAAACAAATTTATATTTATAATGTTAGTAAGGATAAGTATGGTAAGGGTTGATTCATAAACTGTATAATTTTAATAATGAACTTACAAACTTTCCGAAAAGCGGTGAAGTGAGGAACATAATAACTGCATAAAAACTAAAAACCATTCCACAGGTCGCGTCCGAAAGACCTTTCGATGAAGCTTCCTTCGGGAAAAACGGCGCCATTATACTCATCGAGCAGAAGCTCATAAAATCCACGATTGCAAGTGACGCGAGCGTCAGACGCTGATGGCCGCTGAGTAATCGGACCGCGCCAGGGCGCAATCTTGTTTGTGTCCGAACTAATCTAAATGGAATAATATATAAATGACAACATTATTGCTATTATGTACAGTTCTATCTGTCTTTAAATGTTATTATATACTGTCGTTAGTTCAATTAGAACTAGGACAAACGATATTGAACAAAAAAATAAGAAAAGCTAAGCGGGACGTAATATAACAATAGTAAGCAATAATGAAAAGGGACGGTAGAGTTTTTTTCATGCCCTTCTGGCTAGCTATCACCGTTAAGTTGAAATCTGCCACCAAGTACTTATGGGTATGTTCAGGTATCTGATTTTGATAACCAGTTCCTTCAGGTTTACCTATTTACCATCTTGGACTAAATCACCATTTAACATCAGGTGAAATTATTATCAAAAATCCTATAAAGTGCGTAAAAAAATTGCTTGGAAGATTGTTAACAGTAAGGAGGCAACAAGAAAGCAGCCTAGCGACAAGTCTTGGTTTGATCAGGATAACTGAAAATCGTAGTCGAAGCGATTGCTGAATTCATCGCTTAAATAGACGCATATCGTTTGAATAAAGAACGTATTCATTCAATGGAATATCCGGTCTCCTAACAGTTTGATTTCCAAATATGTTTTTAACTTGGTTTTGGTCTAGTTTTTAAAATTAAAATACCCATATTACTCGCTGATAATGTACATCTCTCGCTTTTTACATGTGAACGAATTTTTTAAATCGGCTAAGTATATGTAGTGTATAGTTCGCGTCATATTTTATGGCCGCTCTGAATGTAGCTTTGAATTTGGCTTTGCGCATAGTACAGTCAAGAAGTTAATACAAAACAAATTCAAAATATTAACTTAACATTGACATTTATTCATCTTTTTTTACGATATTATATGTACAGTATAGTACGTTTTTAATCAATTATGATTCTAGAAGATATTTTCCTATTACATTAAGTAATAAGAATGTGGTAGGACAACGACCACATTACAACTTTCAAAATATTTTATAGAATAAAGATACAACTTTGATTGTGTCATCTTGTAAACGCTTTGACAGCTATATACATAAACCTCTTTATTTTATATACATATAGACTATTTGCAAATTAATAGAGATAAAAACGAACAAATAAGAAAAATTGAATTGAAATTACTAATGTAATAAAACAACAGTAAAAACTAGAAATGGACAATAGTAGCTGAACAATAGACAAAACTAGAAAATTAACAGTTCACCACATTATGTATTTGTCAGTTATAATTAAATCCAAATAACGTTTAATCACCTGGTTGGCGAGTTTTGGGTGATCGCGTACTTGATTGAATGATCCGCCTTATGCAGTATTTGTTTCTATCTATAGGACATATCTTGTAGCATATATTGTACAGGTATTATGCGTGTTACAATACCGTTATTGTAAATCATAACATAGTATAAAACAAAGTCCCCTACCGCGTCTGTCTGTCTGTCTGTTCGCGATAAACTTAAAAACTACTGAACGGATTTTCAAGCGGTTTTCGCCAGTGTATGTAGTGACTCATGAGGAAGGTTTTAGTATATAATTTGTCAAGGTTTTTTTTTATAGTCAGGGCGGGACAGCGTTTTCCAGGCCCGCTAGTAAAATATATTCATAGTAAATAAATAACTTGTAATAAACAACGCCTTCCATAGAAACATCATTTTCTAAAGTGGATGGGTGTTCTAATAAAGACAAATCTACAAGAAAAGGAAAAGATCGAAAATAGCAATCACATTTAATTACCAACAACAAAACTAAATTGAATTCTGAATGCAACTGCACTGCAACTAATAATGACAGGACACACGTGTCAACGTGGGTGAAATAGAGGGTGAGGTGCGCGCGCGGGCGAGCTTCCTCCCCTTTTAACTCACTAAGTCCCTCTGATACCTAAATTTGTGTTCTGTGCATCTACTTCAGAGCGGTTAAACAGTTTGATGGGGACTATAGGTAGTAAAGCCACGCTGAAGCTATTATTGGTTTCAGCATGAATGGGTCGGCTCATCCGTGGTAGTCCCACCCTGTCATAGAAAACTAACGTGAAGTAACAGTGCTTGCATTGTTGTGTTTCGTAGGTTAGTGAGAGCGCAGGAGGTCCACCTCCCCTCCCTTCCCCTCTCCTCTCCCCCTCCCTCGCTTTCTCCCAAACACAGGCTGGTAACGTACTTTCGACTCTCCTGGTATTGTTAGTGTCTATGGACGGTGTTGATCACTTAACATCAGGTGACCCACCTGTACGTTTGCCTGCTAGGACATAAAAAAAATGAGTTTATGGACAAACAAAAGATCTAATTTTTTCTTTTCATAATAGTAGTTATATAAGCTTTGTGTAAGCACATGATATTCATCAAAACTCAACAATATATTCACTGTAAAGTATTCGCATTAAGGGCAATACAATTAAAAATATTTTTATATCTAACCACATATTCAAAATTTAAAAACAGTGCTAACAAATTAAAATTGTCAATTATTTCAATGTAATGTATAATCACCTATTTATGTAATGTTTTAACTATCATTTTGAAGGACAACTTGCTGATTCTGATAACACAAAGATCTTGAGCTTATCAAGAATCATAATAAAATATCGATAATTATCATAATATATATAACTAAAGATAAAATCATTAAAACGTGAACCACTGAATTTTGACGTTTGATTAACATCGTATGTTATCATTACATAGTATAAAACAAAGTCTCCTACCGCGTCTGTCTGTCTGTCTGTTCGCAATAATCTCAAAAACTACTGAACGGATTTTCTTGCGGTTTTCACCAGTGGATAAAGTGATTCATGAGGAAGGTTTTAGTATATAATTTGTCAAGGATTTTTTTATAGTCAGGGCGGGACAACGTCTGCCGCGCCCGCTAGTTTTATATAATTCCAAAATAGTTTTGTTTTTTGGGCAATGCCTTAACAGCTTCACCGGCCCCGCACACCAGACTAAGCCCCCCTCGGCAGCGGCTCAAGCCTACGTCCGTTCCCTCGGCGTGGAGCCCTTGAGAACGCTGCTCGCGCGAATTTTCTTCACAGCCACAAAATTACAATATATTATCTCCACACATGTGCACGCAACATGCCTACACATGAAAGTGGAAGGGTTTTATTTTTTCCCTTATCGAACTGAATTATTTCAGACAAAAAAAAATCTGACACGAAATACAGATAAGAATTACTGAGGTATATATGCTCGTCACTAACTTATATGCTTATGAATATGTAGCTTAGCTTAGATTATCTCAGTTAGGTCGCGAATGGCATGAACTAGGCAACAGCCCAAGCCGAGGTGTGCCGTGCACCCTTGAGCTAGTTATCAAAATTAAATCGGCTGAGTTGATCGGTGAAGCTGTTAAGGCCTTACTAGGACAATAGCGTAGTCAGTTCGAAAAAAAAAGTTTCACCAGACTACTTAAAATAGTTTACATTATCCCTTATAATTATGATAATACTTTGTTATAATTTTATTCCTTACCTTTCTCTCAATATCCTGACCTCCGAGCTAACATCGTCATGAGGTCCACCGGACCACGAATGCACTCGTCGTAGACGACCAGAATCAGGCGGTGAACGTCGTCCACCCCAAGTCTCAGCCAGATTACCAGCCTGAGTTGATGTTTTCATGATTTTACTATCAAATACTATTGTGTCGAACGACTCCAACCTACCTACATCGAAACTATTACTCGTACTATCACTTCTAGTCCGTTCTGTTTCACCGAGTAACTGTTTACCCTCGTCTGTACTGTCCGTATCTTTATCCATTTTAGAATATATTGTTAAGTTGTAGTTCCAATATCTCACTATATATAGAACGTTAGAAATTGTAAAGCAATTTTTAACCTGTACACAGACCGTGCGCACCGAAGTTAATTGTCACAATTAAAAAGCCACCGTGACGGTATCACAGAGTTTAACGTATTATCGATACATATCTTATCGAATGTAAATAAAAATTTCCCGGACACTTGTTAGTTTCTAGTAGCACGTTTAGTGTACGCGGGAGACTAGCGGTACTTCGATATGTTTATTTGTAATTGGTATCACGTGGGTAAAGTTGTACTTTTTTTTGTTATGATGAGTAAAAATGCGGTTAATTTATAAAAATCGGAATCAATACATAAAACAACGAGACATAATTATTTAGTATATCTTTCTTTTATGTTTTTAAACCGACTTTCTTTTTCTTTCTTGTTTGTAGATATTGACGAGATTTAGTGTTATCAAGGAAAGGAAAAATTTGAAGATAGTTCTCTGTTCTTTATATTGACAGTTTAATTAATTATGGTCGAATTTCGCCCACTAGTAGTAGTAGTAGTAAATATAATCTGTTTTCAAAACCAACATGGTAACAAACACTTCGAACGAGTTTTGATATCTTCTACACGTGTAATAAGAATGTAAATCTAACGTGTCTGTATTTTTTTTTAGATTTTTATGAAAAAAAATTGTTGCAGGTGTCTTGGATGGAATAAGTAATAAAACATATTTCAATCATGTTTAGAAATGTGTGTCTATCTATCTGTTTGATTGAACACGAATCACTACTAAAATACTGTGTTTACGATAAAATGTCACTTCAAACAAAATCATAAAGCATATATATCCTCGAGTAATATTTAGTTTTTGTTTCATTGAAATCGGTTATCTCTTTCAAAAGTTATTGTAATTTTAATCACTTAAGTACGAAAAGTAGATAAGTAAATAGACTTAATACATACGGATGATTTTATTAGTAACTGTTTTTTTAGATTTAGGTTCCACGCGGACGGAGTCGCGGTCACAGCTAGTAATTATTAAATGTATTTCAATCGTCGAGGTCGACAATTTTCATAGTTACTTTACGTGACGATGTAAGTTATAGTTTGTGATTATCACACGTCCGGTGTGTTTAATCTAAGTAGTACATCCGTACACCGTTTAAAAATTGGCACGTATTTTAGCTTTGAAAAGTTAAATGTTTATTTATTATCTATTTACATACGGGCGACGTCTAGATGTTTTCTGAAAACTAATCAGTAGATATCGGATTATATGCATTTATATACTAAACCCCTTCCCATCAGTCGTTGCATATCCTAATTAAACTTTATTGTTACTACATAATTCCATTATATTTATTAAAGTGAAACTTTTATTACATCGTCTCAAACTTTTTCGTCTGTGTGTTGCATGTCGCGTGATGGTCGGCCGCGGAGTAGGGATAAAGTGAAAGGCGCTCGTCAGAGCAGCCAGGGCCAATATGGCGGCGCCTATAGTTCACAGCAGCTGACCGTGTAATGTATAGACTATTATTAGTTAAATGTCTATAGTGTGAAAAAAGTTTCACTTTTACCGTGGTTTCATAAAACCACACAATCCTTTTTTGTTTTAAGACTTCGTAGCATTTCGTTCAAATATTAAACCATTTCAACATAATTTCAATATTCCAATTACGAAGTAATTCTTTATATATATTAGGTCTTTACCTATGAAATTGCCGTTTTGTATGAAAAAATTGAAACGATTTTTTTTTATGTATTTTTTATTTGTATTAATCGAAGTAATCACCCATGCAATCAATGCATCTTTGCCAACGCAGTGGCAGTTTATTGATGCACTTCTTAAAGAAATCAGCTGGACGGGAGGCAACAAATTCTTCAAGGGCATTTTGTACTGCCTCTCGGGTATTGAATTTTTTTCCCGCCAAGGAGTTATCCAAATTCTGGAAAAAGTAGTAGTCTGTAGGCGCAAGGTCTGGTGAGTAGAGTGAATGACAGAGAACTTCCAACCCCAGTTCTTGCAACTTGGAGACCGTCTGCGGTGCAGTATGAGGTCGCGCGTTGTCGTGCTGGAGCAACGGAGACGAGCGATTGACCAATGCTGGTTGGAGATGTGCCAGCTTCTCCATCATTGTGTTCAGTTCTTCACAGTACACATCTACAGTAATACTCACCCCGTTTGGTAAGAAGCTGTGATGAATCACACCGACGCTAGACCACCAAACAGTGACCATCACTTTTCTAGGGGTAAGTTTTCGTTTAGGGCATTGTTTAGGTGCTGAACTAGGATCCAACCAACTTGCTGAGCGCTCGCGGTTATCAAACAGAATCCATTTTTCATCGCAGGTAACAATGCGGTTCAAAATTCCTTCATTTGTGTGTCTGTTGAGCAGTGCAAGGCACGTCTCGACGCGTACTTCGATCGACTACTGGCGATCATTGAGTTCGTGGGGCACCCATTTGTCAAGCTTTTTTACCTTGCAATTTGACGCAAATGGACCAATATTGTTTTGACGCTAACATCGAAAGCTACTGCTAATTCAGCCGTAGATTGTGTATCATCAGCTTCCACAATCGCCTTTAATTCGTCATTGTCGACCAAAGTCTTCGGACGACCGCGAGTTTCATTTTTCAGGTCGAAATTCCCAGAACGGAAGCGAACAAACCAATAACAGGTGGTGCGTTGGTTTGTAGTGTTAGCTCCGTAAACGTCGATGATGTGCGTGCCGCTTGTGCCGCGTTGCTGCCACGACGGTACTCATATTCCATAATTACTCGAATTTTTAACGTATCCATGATGACAAAAAAAATTGAAATGCGATGAAAATGTAACACTAATCAATAAACAAATGACTACTTTTGGAAAAAGAATTCCATGTTTTTAAAATAAAATTAATTTGAAATTAGAATTCTTAACCAAACAAAAATTATTTTGATTTGAAATGGACAGTACTGCAGAACGGCAATTTCGTAGGTAAAGACCTATTATAATTCTTCTGTACGTGTGTATGTGACTGAAGTCCTCCTAAACGGCTGGGCAGATTTTGATGATTTTTTGTGTGTTGGATTCAAGAACGGTTTAGATACATAATTGGAATTGGTAAGTGACGCTGCGGTTGATTTTTAAGATTTTTTTTTATTATCAATGCAGGACAACGTCCACCGGGCCAGCTAGTATAACCTATACATCTTCTGTATATATAATAATAATATAAATCTGTATCTGTACTTTTTAGATTTTACTGAAAGAAAATGTTATAGGTGTCTAGGAATAAGTAGATAATAAAATACATTCCACTCATTTTTAGAAATGTCCGTCTGTCGGTATGTTTGAACACGCATCACTGCTGAAGTACTGCGTTCATGATAAAACCTCACCAAGAAGATCATAAAGCATATCCTCGATAGTAATTTGACTATCAATTTGAAACCCAAGGTTGCGCTGAGAAAGTACTCAGCGAAGTTTATGCTAAGGATGAGATAAGGCTGAGTACGCTTCATAGATTTCACACTAGTCTTTGTTTCATTAAAATCGTTCATAAGTTATTGTAATTTTAATGACAATGCGACTTAAGTACGTGAGAAAAGTAGATAAGTAAATGGACTTGATACATTCAAATGATTTTATTAATCATTGTTTTTTTACACAAGGTTCGAAAGTCGCGGGCACAGCTAGTATACTATATTATCCTTACTAAAATTTTAATAGTGAATGTGGATTTCGTTTCTTACGCTTTCACTACTTAACCATTTAAGCGATCATCATGATATTATAATCATTACATAGTATAAAGTCCCCTACCGCGTCTGTCTATTCGCGATAAACTCAAAAAGTACTAAACGGAATTTCATTCGCTTTCAGCAGTAGATAAAGTGGTTCCTGAGGAAGGTTTAGGTATATAATTTGTCAAGGTTTTTTTTATTATCAGGGCAGGACCACGTCCGCTGGGCTCGCTAGTATATTATAATAGCTTTAGATCGAGTTCAACATAATATTCAACGACTTGTTAACCGTCTATTGATTTTACAATCAAAATTCTAATTTTTCATTATTTAAGTTTTCGTATTTCAAGGTTTCTATGTTGATTATAATCCGGTTTTACTGTTTCCACTGTCGACTGTGGTCATCGTTTTATCAGAGCCAGATTGATTTATTGCAAAACATTAAATTCTATTACTTTTTTCGGGCAATTAACCCGAAAAGTTTGTACGAAAACAGTAGCACAATAGAATGCGTAGAAGTACTGTGGAAACTCTGAAAACACGGATCCTGAAAAAAAAAAAAAGTGTGTGTACTTATGTACACGCGATAGAAGTTATACTTCTCTGGCGTAACAAGATAAAAATCTTTTCAAAAATTTTATCTTTCGTCTTATTCTACGTTTTGTAGAAAAAACGACACCAACAATAGAAAAAAGGTATTTAATACATTGAAAGTTTTAATACAAAGAAATACATACAACAAATACAAAGAAACAAAATGTTGACTTAACTTCAGGGTGTCGGATTTACGAGAAGGCGTGCGCGCGCATCGTAAAAATTTACTCTCATAATTTTTCCCTAACGCGTCAAAAGAAGTATAACTTCAAAAATTCGAAAATGCATTCGTCGGGAAGTCTAAGTTGATTGGTTTCCTGTTACCTACGAATGACAATATAGCAAGCAAACCAGATATCTTGAAGAACTTCGTTTTTAACCGGAACGGTAGTGCCGCTCAAACAGAAACTATACATAGCCTACCAAAGCTAAAGCCTACAGAAAAATTGTAAAGCTAAAATATACTATCAGACTTCGTAATTATTCATAATAATTAAACATATATATGTATAACAAAATAATCCCAAGGAGAGTTGATATCAGGCAGGCGACCGATTGTAAAAATGAAGCCAAATCATACACATGATAAACATGTTCTACCGACCCTACTTAGGTGGGATAAGGATAAGAAGTAGTTTTATTAATAATAATAAATCTTTCAAATTTTAATAAAAGTATATCTATAGTTACGTCATATAAATAAAACAAATATTTAATATTTTCATTTTTATTTAAACTCAAACACTTTTGTTATAACATTTGTCATTGTTTAGTCTTACGTATAAAATATATATAACTTATATAGGTGTATACACTACGAGTATTTATATAATTATTCACCGGACAATTTCGAAATAAAAATAATTACCTATGTATAAAAACCACAAACAGATACTGGAAATTTCCAAAACTATTGTTCAACAAAAATATATTTGAAAGCTTTAATAAAAAGTACCTTCTTTATTAAAAATAGAGTTAATTTTTAATCAATAAATTAAAATGATTTTTTAAACAATACAAAATCTGGTTATCACTCTACAAGTAGGACTGAGCAACTTAAGGCTAGGTACACAATACAAGGCTTTCGCCGAGAGGTTCGAAAAACTTGACACATTTTTATCTGTTGTTAAAATAACAATATATTGCAAATGCATAAAATACGAAAATGAGAATGTAATATTAAACTAAAAGTCAAGATTTGTACAGAAATATGCCTAAAATGTACATTATTTACATATTATTTTTTACGACCAAGATAATACTTAACAATGTATCGCGTGACATGGTTATATTAATTGCAATAGTATATTGGATATTAAATCTATATAAATAAATAAATTGCCGAATGTATGTAAGGGCACCACTTCCAGAACGGCTGTTCCAATTTGGCTATTTTTTTTTGTCGTGTATGGACCTTGTCCATGTCAGAAAAATGTTTGTATGCAAGAAAATGTTCGAAAGTCAAAAATTTTACATTTTAAAAAGTCGGACATAAAACAGTAGGTAGATCTTCGACAATATTGACCGCATTGACGCTCAGTTGCCATTTTATTTAATTACATGGGTGTAATGTAAAGGAAACATTTAATCTTATTTTGTTCATTAGTACACCCGTGCGAAATGGAGTCGGACAAAAAATATTTGCCGGCGAACGAAGTCGAGGACACCGACTAATCTTTATATATATAATAATTCTGTACGTGTGTATGTGACTGAAGTCTTCCAAAACGGCTGGACAGATTTTGATGAAATTTTTTGTGTTCAGATGTGAATGGTTTAAATTCATAATTGGACCCGGCAAGTGACGCTACGGTCTAATCTTAGGAGTTTTTTTACTATCAATGCAGGACAACGTCCGTCGGACCAACTGGTATATTATAATCGTCGCTCAGAAAAAAAAACCTTGTGATACTCGTATATTAATGTAGTGCGAAATTTTTGACTATCCGGTGAAAAACTCATAGTGTGTGCTTGGCCTTATATTTTAACATTTGTTTAGACTCGATTAGTAATATTTTAAGCGTATTATGATCTTTACTATTACAGTATATTCTCGTACGGTTTATTCATATAAGATATATTTAAATAAGTATCTGTAATATAGCTGACATCATAACCTAAGTTGAGCGAGTTCTTGCAGGAGACCCGCTTCACTGTTAATCTTTGCGAGTTGATTCAATTCTAACTGCTTGCCCGCTGCCTTTTGTTGTTTCAGTTTTTCTATGTCATTCAGTTTCTGTAACAATTATATATTAATCAGTTGAAATTATATCCATAGATATAAATATTTCTACAAACATAAATATACAGTCCGTTAGTGGTATCCGCCGCAAAATACGAACCCGTACCAAACGTTGTAAAAGACGTCCGCGACATATTTTTACCGACCCTCCCGATGAAATAACGGCAGTGAACGATCAGTACCAGCCTGTCTCTCTAAACAGAGCGTGCTCACGCCCACGCCCGCGTAACCACAGATCACGCCGCCGTGGTCTGGGTGTAAATTTCGCTCCCGCACACCAGACTAGGCCCCCCTAGGCAGCAGCTCAAGCCTAGGTCCGTTCCCTCGGCGTGGAGCCCTTGAGTGCGCTGCTCGCGCGATACAGTGACACAAATTTACATCACTGCAACAACATTACACATATCACCTCCACACACGTGCACGCATACACGCTTACACATGCAAGTGGAAGGGGTTTTATTTTTTTTCCCTTATCAAACTGAAATAGTTTAAAAAATTATCCGATACGAAATATATATAAGGGTTGTTGAGGTATGTATGCTTGGTACACATATATGTTTCAACAACTCATATATGTATGAATAGTTAGCTTAGCTTAGGTTAGCTCAGATAGGTCGCGAATTGCATGTATCAGGCAACAGCCAAAGCCGAGGTGTGCCGCGCACCCTTGAGCTAGTTGTCAAAATAAATTCAGCTGAGTGCCTTAAGCGCTCGCCTTAGTAATCCGGTGAAGCTGTTAAGACCTTGCTTGGTCAATAGCGTAGTCAGTTCGAAAAAAAAAAAAAAAACAAACATAAATAAATATATATAAATAAATATTCATTGCCGAAAGTATGTAATTCTTTTCTGATATTATTGTAATTTTCAGGACAAAGTTTGTATGAAATATCTTATTTATATGTAAATTTCTTCTGTACGTGTGTATGTCACTGAACTCCACCTAAACAGCTGGACCGATTTTGATGAAATTTTGTGTTCGTATTCGAGTGGATCCGAGAATGGTTTAGATTCACAGTTAGAACCGGTAGGGGGCGCTGCAGTTGAATTCTAGATATTTTTTTTAATATCAAGGCAGGACAACGTCTGTCGGGTCCTCTATCTTTATCTATAAATTTCTTCTGTACGTGTGTATGTCACTGAACTCTTCCTAAATGACTGAACTGATTTTGATGAAGTTTTGTGTGCGTGTTCCAGTGGATCCGAGAATGGTTTAGATTCACAATTGGACCCGGTAGGTCGCGCTGTGGTTGACTTTTAGGATTTTTTTTTATTATCAAGGCAGGACAACGTCCGCCGGATCCGCTAGTATATGTATAATATGTAATGTATAGAAGTACCTTCTTCTTCTTTTTTAAAATGGCAACATGTGTGTGTACACAATTATGTATAAAAGTGTTTAAGATCTTCAAAATTATTGACAGATTTATATTAAGTTGCCATTCTATTTCATTACATAGTTATGTATTGTAAAAAAATATTTGTTCTCATTTTCTTATTTTAGTATAGCCATGCGAAGTTGGGGTAGTTAGCTAGTCAATAATATAAATTAATTTTGTGTAAATTGATGGATTAATTCGGATAATCATACTACACATATATTCAAAAACCAACGGAGAAGGAGTTGAGAGGACTATGGTGGTCTTAACTCCTTAAATATCTTACATTGGACAGAAAAGGCGAATAACTACTCAATTTACTTATTAAGGAACTCCAACTTTTTCCTTCCACTAATGAAATAAATGCAATATAAACATTTTTAAATGAGTCTTCGAGATATTAACAAATTTTAATGACACCCCAAGGAAGAGCAAAACACACTCAGTAAATAAAGGCAGTATGGAGTTTCGGACCATGTGTATGAAAAATATTAGAACACAACTTTTATCATTAAAAAAGTCACCAGTTTGGAAGACCTATACATATTTCACTTCACTTTTCTAAATTACTCACTAGAGATACTATGAAAAGTCATTTGGAAGTTTCTCATATATTACTCGTTTGTTTTTTTTTATTTGGGGAAAGCAAGATTCGCCATCTGAAAATACCGATAAAATCTATTACTACTGATAATATCTACTTGTCTTCCCATTTTGTATAATCGGAGACATACTACAAGTCAATGGATTAGGTTGATTTATATCGACTCTTCAGAAAATTTACAGCTAAACAAAATTTTTACATTACGTATTATATATATATATATATATATATATATATATATATATATATATATATAATATATAATAATATATAATCTTCCTAGCCGATTTCGACTACAGCGACCAGACTCAGGGGCTGGGGTGTTTTGCTCGCAGATGGCTGAAGTACCCAATTTTAGCTGTAAATTTACGAGCACAAAAAGGACACGTTAAGGTACCGTTAACAAAGTTATATTTTATTTTTGAAGACGGTTTTTTTTTTAGGTGTTCGTGTTTATAATCTAAGTCACGCCTTCTTTCATCCTCGAATATATTTATTCTCTCCTGAACAAGTTGCCTACGTTCATCACGCTTTTCAGCGAACGACTCCCAGTGTAAAGGTTCGATGTTGCATCTTTTCATATGTCTCTTTTGAACATTTTTGAAACGTAAGAATTGTCCTCCACTCTTCCGTTTTCCATACTGTAGTTCAGAAAAGAAGATGCGTTTTACCTTTCTCGTATCTGACATTCGGGAGAGATGTCCGCACCAACGCAGCTATCGCCGTATTAGATATGCCTCCATCCCTAGGACATTAGCTCGTCGTAGAACATCGGTGTTACGAATTCGGTCGGACCACTTTATGTTCATAATATCACGAAGACATTTTAAATGAAATCTGTCCAACGTGCGTATATGTCTACGATATAGGCACCACGTCTCTGATGAGTACAAGATGTTAGGCAAAACAATAGCCATGTATACCTGGATTTTAGTACTCAGTTTGATATCATGGGAGTGAAACACTCTTGTTCGGAGTTTACCAAAAGCTGCCATACCAGAACCGATTCTACTGTTAATCTCCGGATCAAGGTCGCCTTTCGCTGTAATACAGTTTCCTAGATACCTTAATTTATCTACTTGCTTCAGACATTTTCCTTCGATAAGAAGACTTAGTGGGGTCTGGTCTGTTTCCTACACGGCTAGCATTTCAGTCTTTTTAATGTTAATTTTGAGGCCAAATTTACTACGTACTTCATTGAGTCTAGTTATCAGATCAGCAGGTGACAGGGAAATGCTCCGTTCGCTCGCCTTTAACAGTTACACAACATGTCATGTTGTCGTGAAGAAGTCTTATCAAACGTATAAATTTATCCATGCAACCAAGTTTTCCTACGTATTGAGACATGAACGAGGGTCAATTACAGGTTTCCGCATCTAGCTATAGGAAAATATAGAGTACAAAGAAGTAAATAAAAAAATGAAACATAGAAGGCAAACTAAACTAAAAGAAACAGTAAATACCTTGTTAAGATTTTTGATTTTCTTATCCTTCTCAGGGTCACCGGTTGAGACAAATGCTTGTTTGGGAGCAGCGGCCTGTGCAGCCTCCGGGGAGTCATCACCCTGAGATTTTTCCTCAGCTTTGCGAGCTCTCCGAGCTTCTCGTTTTTCTTTTTGTTTTATCGCCTGCTTTGATGGCGCCACTGGGGTTACACTTTCCATTAGTACATTCCACTACTGGGAAGTATTTTTTATGCTCAATTTAATATTACTAAATAGTACTCTTTATTTTGTTTGTTTTGCTTTTGCAAATTAACATTTTACGAAGATAAAAAACAAAAAAAAGTACTCAACCGAAATTAATGAAAGTCGGCATTTATGTATAATTCAGTCCAACTTTAGGATTAGGATAATTTATATTTCGCTCAATGGCCTCAATATTTTTTAAATTACAAATTAAAAGATTGTCAATGTTGATTATTGTTATTGATCGTAAGTTTCAACAGTCCCAAACAGATGGCGCTTTAAATTACTTTGTTGACAGAAAACTGTAGGACATATAGATATCTCATAGATGGTGCCACATTTTAATTTTGATTTTATTTTTCAATAACTCAGCCACACCAAGGCGTGTCCAGGTCAGCTAGTATAAAATTAAGAGTAGTTTGATGTTACTTTACAGTCATTTGCTATCAAAAAACTTATAGGGTCAGTAAAATGTTACATACCATTAGGAGACTCTCCCGGTTTATGGGGTTTCTCGTGTTCGTGCAAGTTGAAGTTTGAAGGTTTGTTCCTGGCGCCGGGAGGTCGGTACGCACCGACCGGTTTGGGTGTTGCGTCCTCAATAGGTTTTGGTGCTGTCTTAGACAATTCACTCTTTGGGTAAGTTCCCGGCTGCCAGTTAATTCCTAAAAGGTTCTCCTTCTCTTGACAGGCTCGCTTGTGCATCAGAACACCAGTGTAATGCCAAATTTTGTAACTGAAAAATAATCACCTTATATCAGATATCCTATATCTGAAAATATTCTTTCTATTTAAGAGACTTTTACCCAAGACTTTTTTTTCCCTGTAAGTTTTTTATGTTATTTTTACAACTAATTTTCCAAATTATTACTGCCATTGTCAAGTAGGTAATACTATTACTTATCTTGTTATAATTTCAATGCACTGACAAGATGGTGGACCTTTGTTAGAACTTTCCAGGGAGTTTTTACCGCCTCTCAGAATTAATGCATTATATTATTTTCCATCCCCTTCATTTCTGCATAATAACGTAACTACATTACGTAAAATACCATCCCTATTGCAAAATATTGTCAAATAACATAAGATTATAAATAAAATATAAAAACCACTACATCACACATTAAGATCCCGCCAAAAACTTTTCCTTTATTAAAATGAAACGACACGAATACCATCTATCGTAAAATTATTGTAGTAATCCAAAAAATTGTCTATGGACGTCCATTTAGTCGTAAAATTTTATCACATGTGTAATTTTAAGACAGCAAAATTAAATAGTACACTGATTATTTAAATATATTAAGTAAACATTTGAATTTTCGTTTTAATAAAAAAATTAAACAGCTACTACTTGCAATACTAGATATAAATCCAAAAACAAATATACGAACCGTATTTGGTATTACTTTCGATAATAAATTAATATTTCACATCCCTATTGTAATGTGTCAAAACTACCATTATAACGTGCTGCAACATTAATTAGAATAAAGGGTTTTAAAAGAAAAAAATCTATTGAGGATACTATAACGGCAGTGAACTCACCCATTGCCGAAAGCAAACCTGGTGTATGTGGTGGCATTAAAAAATTTAAACCACTGCTGCTACTTGCAATACCAGTTATAAATCCAAAAACGTATAGATACGATTCGCGTTTGGTATTATTTTCGATAATAAATTGACACTTCATGTCATTATTGCAATGTGTCAAAACGGCCATTATAGCGTGTCGCAACATTAATTACAATAAAGAGGGTTTAAATGAAAATAAACTATTGAGGATACTATAATGATACCAGACTCACCCATTGCCTACAGTGAGCCTGGGATATGTGGTGGCGGTGTAGAATGTCTCCCCACGTGGATCCCACTGCAAGCTTGTTGTGTCGGGGGCGGAGCACGCCCCTAACTTCTTATAACCACGCGTGTCCCATACCTCAATCTGGCCCGACGCTATATTCCCGAAGCCACCAATAAGCACATGTGCAGTGGAGTTAAGGCATAATATCAAAGTTTAACTATAAGTTCAATCAGAGAAGTTGAGGAGTAATAGATTGGCATGATATGGGTACATCGATTAAGAGAAGAGATGAAAGTCATGTAATAAGAAAAATGTTGAGTATGGAAGTGGACGGATATAGGAGTAGATGAGGACTGAAAAAGGTATAGATGTATTATGTGAAGAATGATACATGTATAAAAGATGTGAATACTGAGATTATATATGACAGAAGAGAGTGGAAGCGGAAAACCTGTTGTACCGACCATACTTAAATGGGACAAGGGTAATCACTCAACATACACATAACATAATATCTCACTTTAACAGTATTTTATATGAAAAGGTAAGAAAGTAGAAATCGGCTAACAGTGTCATGTACGAGATATTGCATTTCATAATGAAGTAGATTTTTTTTTAATATGTATGACAGCCTTTTTGGTATTCACCATTTTTTGCTTAGCAATAGTTAGAAACAACACCTTGTATTTGAGATTTCTCATCAACATGTCCCAGGAATCATCGTAGATTAAGTCACCTCAAGAGATTGATTTTCAAACATTCTTTTCAGTACTCACTTATGTCATATAAAGAACTCGTGGATAAAATGATATCCTTCTTAATGCATCTGTTAAGCTATACACTGTCCATTAAGATACCTCAAGAATTCTATGAAATAATGGTTTTATAGCATATACGTTATTATACTATGTTTATAAAAGACTTTTGAAAAGGATATAGTTCCCTTCAGGTGGAAAGTAGATGGCGTTCCAGGCTCCGGTGCCAAATTCGAATAATGGTTCACATTTGATATTAAAGACAGTCGCTTTAGCAGGCGCGTGCCCGTATACTGCTATCCATTCGCTCCAATTACCCGGGTTCCATGATATTGCGTGGATTGGTCCTTCTTTACCTAAAACGAATCAAATAATATTAGCACACACAAATATGTAAGTCTCACAGCACTCACAAAACCTGTATTTTTTATAATCTACCAACAGTCCTCCCCGGGTTTTTACGAGTTTACTAATAAAGAAAAAGAGACCAAATCTTCCTTTACTAGTATGCTCATTTCATAAAATAAAATACAACTGAACTATTGAACTTCAATTTATCAATTCTGACAATATTTTTGAAGATTTCTCTACTTCTGTCTCAGTCACTCATTCATTTATTCACATGAAATTTTTGAAGATCTCTCTACTTCTGTCTCAGTCACTCATTCATTTTTTCACATGGGGTTTTTTATAAACGAAGTTGTTTAGTTTTCTGTACGATTTTACACACATTTTCTTTTATAAAAACCTTGTTTTGACAGTTACAAACATAACAAAAAGAGAATTAAACAAATAGATGCCGCCCTTTTAAAGTGATATGCTTATGAACATTCGGCTATTGATTTTTATTTATACATAAGATTTTGTATAAAATTGATTGAAAATCAATTCAATTTTACAAAGAAAGATTATTGTAATCATGCCATTTCACATCACTTTTACTGTAAAGCTTTCAACTACAGAAGTTGTTATCAATTAAAGTCAAATTTGACACCGGTATATGGAGTGTTTTTGTATATAGTTAAACGTATGGTGGTGGTTGAAATCAACTTCAAATCTTTTGTTGATCTCTTATCGTTGGGATTTATCTTAATGTACATGACAATGGCAGAATTGTGGAATTTTCCACAGAGGTCAAAAACAAAATAATATATATATATATATATATATATATACCAGGTGTTAGGTTAGTCGCTTACAGTATTCTAAAAGATGATAATTCATGGTCACATTTTACATATAAAATAATAATATAAAAACACATACTAATAAACAATAAAGAGTACCTAAGTTAAAGTTTGTTCTAAGACTTCAAAACAAAACAAAACTTTTCAAAAGTATAAACACAATCGTAATAAACCTAGATGCAATAACCGATGGATTGCGTATAATTTTTGTATTTTTCTAGATAATTAGGTCAAATATAAAATATAAAAAATATGCTTAAATACTATATAATATAACACGATTTTTTTTAATTGATTTAGAACGAAAATCGAGTGCTAAGTATCCTCCATAAATATTGCTACTGTCTTAACTTTCAGCCTGTATAGTTACAACAAATATACCTGACAAGCTTGAATAATGTATTTATGGCATGTGATTTTTTACATTTTAATTGTTACATAATGTTACAAATATTTTTTACGATAGTACCGGAAGGAAATACCTACTTACAAATATGATCTGATTTGGTCCAAAGTGCTGCTTTTTCTCTTTTAATGACATCCTAGTTTCCAAATCAAGATTAGAATATTATAATAACTTACTGAATGTAACTATTCCAGAGTTTCCTTTCACATCACCATGTGAGAGTGATTGTTTTCCATAATAAGAGCCACCTGTTTTATCAACCTGAAAAATGTGATGAGCAACTTCACACATGTACGTACATATATAAAATTTTATAAATTGCGCTAATCAAGTGGGGCAAGAGACCCATAGAAGTGTAAATTGTTATGAGTTACTTCAGTTTTTGTTAAACGCCCGTTCCTTGACATACATCAGAGACCTTTTCTGCTACAATATTTGTATTTTTTTTTGTGCGTTTTATTTTCTTTGCTTTGCGCGCTTTTCCCCTCTTTTTTTTCTTGTTATTTATTTACTTACATCTATTACATTTTTCCCTTAGTCTACTTATTTTTGCTCCATTATGCCATTACATCATTTCGGTTTTATGTTACTTTGTTTCTATTTCAAACACTTATAGTACATTTTTCTTTTTGGATACCACAATTAGTGATTTGTGATGTCATTTTTATTCATCTAAATTATTCTAATTAATGTTTTTCGTCACAATTTTTATATTTATTAATTACTAGCTGTACCCGCAGCACCGCACGGGTTTTATTAAATCTTATTAAATAATTATAAAATTGTGAGACTATGTACAATTTCTAAATGATCTTTAAAGACAAATTGTAAGTACGACGCGCACGCCACTAAAAGTAACATGTAACGTGTACATTAGATATATAAATACTAACAGCGTGCCAAATGAGGTTTGTTATCAGCAACATATTTGGAACCTTAACCCACCATTTATATGTATTACGTAAAGGGTTCCATAATACAATTTCTTGCGTTTATTTTTTGTATAGTCACAAAATCTTAATTATAATAATGGCAATGTACATTAAATGTAATGTAAATGTAAATCTTTATAATAATATTTTAAGTTATTGTTTCATTAATTCCTTATATAGTGTAAGTGAGCACTGAGATAAAGATAAGATAAAGATAAACGCAAGAAATTGTATTATGGAACCCTTTACGTAATACGTTTATAATCTAAGATCTTCTTAGGAAGACTTCTATATCATTAAAGTTATTAATAATTATAATGTCGAATTGTAAACAATAAGCTGATAATTATTTCTCTTATTAAAAATAAAGAATGAGTTGAAATCTTGCTAAACTTCATGCATACAAAGTCGCGGGTAACAGCTTGTCTAAAATAGAATAACCTCAATTACTTTTTATAAGATTCGCTATCCACCAGTGAAAGACCCGTGAAAATCGGTCTAACCGTTTTGTTGCTATCACAGCGGGCGAAGGCACGGTTAACAGCTAGTCTAAATTAAAATAAATTAAATTACTTTTTATAAGGTCCTCTATCTGCCAGTGAAAATCTCGTGAAGATCGGTCGAACCGTTTTGGAGATAGTACTGCGAGTAAAGCCACGGTTAACAGGTAGTCTAAATTAAAATAGACTAAATTACTTGCTATGAAGTCCGCTATGTGCTGGTGAAAGTTCCGTGAAAATTGGTTGAGCCGTTTTGGAGATAGCATTGCAGATGAAGACGCGGTTAATAGCTAGTCTAATTTAAAGTAGCCTAAGTAACCCGCTGTAATTTCAGCTATCTGCCAGTGATATTCCCGTCAAAATCGGTCCAGCCGTTTCGGAGATTACCCGGAACAAACAGACAGACAGACATACCGACAAAAATTTTAAAAATTGCATTTTTGTTATCAGTTACGTGTATACTTTCACACCCAATCAGTAAAAAAATGTTATTTTAATATTACATACAGACACTTCATTTTTATTATATGTATAGATATAGACTAAATCCATTCATTCACATTAATGTTCAAAATTTATATAATTATAATTTCTTCTGTTTAATTTTTTAAAGCTCTTCTCTTCCAGCAGCCTTTCTGTCAAAATCCAATAAATACTTACATCAGTTTGGGTCATAGTAAAGAGGTTGGTGCCACGTTTGTTCCAGTGGAAGGTTGCCTTATCTGCCTGGAATGAAGATCTGCTTGTCAATGCTTGTGATATATCCAATTGGGGATATCTGAGAACACGCCAAAATGAAGGCTGTCCTTGTTTGCCTAGAATGAAAATATTTAGTTTTGTCCAATTAAGTAAGTTTAATTTTAAAAACTGTTTCGGGCATATATTCTTAAATGGGTATGACTTATTTTTAGAAGTAGTATAGTAGTAGTAGTATATATTATAAGAAGTAATTATCGTAAACTATTTCCTATATATTATACTGGTGTATAAATTATTATGAAAATAAATTTTGTAAAATCCTAGCAGAGTGTATGTTATGCTAATGCAGTGTGCCTCTTAGAATTTTATTAAAAATCATCAAACTATTTGAGAGTGATTACTGTACACAAATATTCACAAAAAAGTGTTTTTACATCTATAATATGTAATGGGGTTGTGTTATTTCATCAATAACCATTCCAATGGATAAAATCTTTATCTTGTTTGTAAATACAATATAATTGTATGAAGTACTTACTACCGTAGAATTAATTAACTCTAACTGGTATTGATTACAGATGTGATTAATTTTGGCATGTTACTAGCACTTCTACACTTCTTAACAATTGTTTTAATATAAGAGATCTAGGAGATATACTTAAGTAAATCTATAAATATTATCATATGTATATTACCTAAAGTGAATATACTGAAGTAATAATTGGGTGCAGGACTCGGTGACAGACTAAATGACTTTAGTTTCTCTGCTTGCAAATGCATATCATATCTATCTAAGTTCCCATCTTCATAAATTAAAACTTGATTGTTGACTTGTATAGCAAATAGCTTTTCATCTGCTGACCATTTTGGTTCCCTGGAAAATTAATTATTTATGTCATTTGATGTTTTCTTTACCACAATAAAGAAAATAGTAGCAGTAGAATAGCAGAGGTAATTAATATAAAAAATATAATTCAATAGCTAACCACCCCGGCTTCACATGTGTACAATGAACCAATGTGACATCTTAAGTATCTAATATCTAAACAATTTCGATCCTGTTTTTAGCACTTTTGTTAGGGACAGATGAGCTATCATATTTCTTATTTACTTTTCTCTATTTAATGTTCTTTTATGTCTTATATGATATTTTTTAAATAAGATTGATCAATATAAATGTTAGATTTAATGTATGTAAAATAATTTGAATATAACCACCATTATTATTCTTTATCTATATTATTCTTCTTCTTCTTACCCTTATCCTACATAAGTAAGGTCGGTACAACATGTTTGTCATGTTGTGGTATATGATTTGGCTTAATTTTCCTCCTTGGGATTATTTTGTTGTACCACTGTATCTATGATAATTATTATATAGTTCTGATAGGATCCTTTAGCTTTACAATTTTTCTGTAGGCTTTAGCTTTGGTAGGTTATTTATAGTTTCTGCCTGAGCAGCACTACCGTTCTGTTCAAACACGAAGTTCTTCAAGATACATAGTTTGCTTGCTATATTGTCATTTTTATGTAACAGAAAACTAGCCAACTTTAGACTATTCCCGAGGACTGCATTTTTGTTTTTTTTTTTCAGGATTCATGGTTTCAGAGTTTAACCGCCATTATTATTGTTACTACTAATAAATAATATTGTATGAAACTCGTTGAAAATATCAAGTAAAATGCATTATGTGCAATGTTAATGTATGGATATAAGCACCGAAATTATGGCACTTATGGTATACTAGTTATAAGGATAACTCTGTAAATATAAACCGGGCCAAAATATGTTTGTCACTAGATTGTTAAATATGATTATGTACATTGTGAAAAAGTAATACAGTCCACTGAAGTTAAAAGTCTGCAAGTTGTTTCATTCAAGAACCCGAGACCAATACCTAGCAACTTAGATTTTTATAGTTCAACAAAGTCATAGAAGCTATATAAAATTTTATTTTATTAAGAATACTATATTTAACAGACATAGCCTCCCAAATAAACAATAATTATCTAATAATAACTATGTAAAAGATAATGATTGCTGAGCATCATCCTTAGAGATATAAATATACTATCCAGCCTCTTTTTGTATGCATTTTACATATGTACTATTAGTATACTATAAAGGACTATGCAAGCTTTAGTCCTGTATCACTGGGACCAGTATGATCTACTGTGATTGTCCACATTGCTAAAGCTCGTTGTCTAGTCTTATAGTATTCATATACTGCAGGTCTTTTTTGAATTTTTTGTGGATGTATAATAGCTTATTTCAGAATGCAACATCCCAACACTGTACATGATACTTACAATCTAGTCAAACACAAATGTGTTGCCCTACCTCTTGGGAATCCATCTACTATTAAATAGAATCTATTCCAATATCACACAACAAACTATCCAGGTTTCACAGAAGGGTTGTCACACTTTCGCATTTAAGAACATTTATTTATAAAGTAAAACCCTTTATCATTTAGAACAACATACTGACTATATTGACCCAGAACAAAGGTCCCGGCTGAATGCCGTATCTCGAAAACAGAACCGGTTGTTACGACTATCGGTTTTTACAACTAAATATGAGTAGTCCCTTCGATGTCTTATAACAGATTTTGACTATACAAGTATATCAAAAATGCTAAATTTTGAGATTTAACTTATTTGTAAGATCTAATAGAAAAATAATTTCTTATTAGATTATGAGACAGAAACATACCATCCAATTTGATTTTTTTGGACAAATGCTCCAACAAGATGTCCATTATTAGATCTGAATACTCTTAAGTTTGGTTTACCCTGAAATAAAAATAACTCATTATAATCAAGTAGAAGTAGATACAAGAAATATAGGTAGTATTTCTGATATTAGTGATGCTCTTGTATATACAGATTCATCCCTTCTAAGTTATAAAGTCAATTACAGTGGTTATCAAACTTTTTGATAGCTCTAATCATAGTTGCACAGAACACAAATTTTCATATAAATACATATTATATCATACATACAACATTGAAAAAACTTGCAAGATATAAATGCCATTTCTAGATTTACGTCTAATAATATTTTATCTTTATCTAATATTTAACTTTTGACTATATAATCGGAAGCCCAATCTTACAACTATATTCAGAGTGGCAGAATTTATACACCATTTAACTATTTTATCTATACTAATATTATAAAGAGGTAAAGTTTGTGAGTTTGTGAAGGTGTAGGGGGGTAATCACAGGAACTACTAAACAGATTTTAAAAATTCTTTTACTAATAGTAAGCCATATTATCTGTGAGAGTCATTTTGGCTGTTAGGGTGGGCCAAAAAAGACTTTTTTTTTTTAGCTACCACGAAATTATCGTCCAAGATGACGAAAAAAAATTCTGGTAAAGTTTGAGCTCTTAATATTAATTTTCAGAGATGTTAAATCGTGATTTTCGATTTTTCATTTAATTTACACGGGATTTTTTTTTTTTCGAATTTTGATGTATCTCAACGAGTTATTCTGTGGTAAAAGTAAATACATAATTTTGTAGGAAATTGAACGGCCTACAAAAAAGGTCTGATATAATTTGAAAACTGATTTCAATGTAGTTGGAAGTACTGTAAATATTTTTGATGTGATTATGTCTATTATTTTTTAATTTGTTATCAGAAATCAAGTTTTACCGCTAAAATCACTGTAGATGGTGATTCAAGCGCCACCTTTTCTGCATATTTACATGTAAATAAGCGCCGTTCATCATCAACTTTGTTTACCATGCAAAATCTTGTGTAATTCGTTTTCTTTTTAATGTTCTTCTTTGAGTAGGGAGAAGTTTATTGTTTTAGTTTTTCAATTTCAACTCTTCAATTGTTGCAAATTTACGCTATTATTTAAAAATGATAAAAATCAGGAACAATATGTTGTTTTATGTCTTTAAGTTATTTTTTGTAAAAAAACTATAAAAGATTGTGAAAGTCATCATACATTATTTTAGGTTGAACTTTAACTGCAAATAACTTTTAACTGAGTTGACTTAGTGAAAAATTATATCAGACCTTTTTTGTAGGCCGTTCAATTTCCTACAAAATTATATATTTTCTTTTACCACAGAATAACTCGTTGAGATACATCAAAATTGGAAAAAAAAAAAAAAATCCTGTTTAATTTAAATGGGAAATTGAAAATCACGATGTGACACCTCTGAAAATTAATATTAAGAGCTCAGACTTTACCAGAATTTTTTTCTCGTCATCTTGGATGATAATTTCGTGGTAGGTAAAAAAAAAATTAAAAGTTTTTTTTGGCCCACCCTATTGGCTATATATATTAACCCGAAAAATGAAAAGACGCTTTTGTGGTAGTGGGATTTGCAAAGTAAGTTGGAGAAAAATGGTTGAAGTAAAATGTTTCTTATGAACACTGCATTAACCATGAGGGAAATATAATTGAGTTATAAACGTTAGAGAAAAGTAGAGTATGATAATGCCTACAAAAAAGTGAGCAACAGCATATGTCTAACTTTTATATTTAAGTCACAAAAAGTAGTTTTTTATAAATGTTTACCGCCCAACGAAGTGGGCACCAGTCAGCTGGTTATCTATATAGACATTATATGACAACTTATCAGATGAGTAAAAATATGTAATAGTAATTCTTTACACATTTCCTTATTTATTTATATAATGTAAAGAAATTACCTCAGGATTTTCTTTAGTCATTGCAAACATTTCCCAAACCATGAAGTAGTTTTCCAAAGGAGAAAAGAACATTTCTTTTATATTTCCATCAATAGTTGCGGCCACAGACCAGTCTGAACATTTTACTATTTCAGTTCTGAAACATGATTAGTAAAAAATAATTACAAATTTCTGCAGATTAAAATGTTTTAGAACGATGAAATGACACGTAGATTAGTAATAATTTTAAAAAAATTACAATATGCCCTTACTTTTTATCAGTCCTATATGCAAGATAAGACCCTTTTGGACTAAATACGATGCCCCTCACGTTCGCAGTTGTTTCATCTCGAAGAATTTTCTCAGCATATGGCTCTTTTAATTCAATAAGAAATATACCTTTATTGGTTAAACCTGAAAGCGGTTGAAATGTTATTATAACCTTTGTTTATCACATGAATATACAAACATGTAGTGCCCTTTACATATATTTTACCTGCAAGATGAGGAGTAGCACTCATTGTTGTTCCAAAATAATATATACTTTCTAATTCTAATTTATCTTCTAATTTATATCTATTTTTTGCAACGAATGATAACATGCGCCGATTATTTGACACTTGACAGCAAGACAATTATTATTATTAATAATATTCGTCCAATAGGACAAGCGAAGGAATTAATCCATACTGCCAATTCTGAAATCGTCAATATAGGTATTTTTTATATATACCTTAACCAATTTTCTTCCGTGTTCAAGTTAATATAAAGGCATAAGCGCCAAATCTTCCATATAATATTTCGTACATATTCTTTTATCTATGTTTTTATCTTAATCTCCTTGTTAATAGTAGCGTAGCAATTCCCTTTTGTCTGAATTATTTCGTTTTGCCAATTCTGAAGTTGTCAATATAGGTAGTTTTTTTGTATCTTTTAAGCAATTTTCTTCCGTGTCCAAGTTAATATAAAGGCATATGCGCCAAATTTTCTATATAATATTTCGTACATATTCTTTTATCCATCTTTTTTTATCTTAATCTCCTTGTTAATAGTAGCGTACCATCTTCTTTATCTGAATTATTTCGTTTCTCTCACCCAGAGTGTTTGTTAATTTCCGTTGTCAAGTAGTTAATTCAAAGTTCCAACAAGATGGTGGCTCTCTTGTTAGAACTTTCCGTGGAGTTTTGTGGCATCTCAGAATTCATGGTCCGTGGTATTATTTTCCATTCATTTCACTTATGCACAATAAACAAACTATATTAGATAAAACACCACCAATTTTACACAATATAGAGTCAAGTTACACAAGATTATGGATAAAATATAAAATCCACTACATGACAGACCAAACTCCCGCCAAAAACTTCGACAGCAAGACAAATAAAAATTCCTGAATATTGTAAAGTTATAGAGATGACCAGATCATAATTGAAATAATGATAGAACTGTCTTTTGTCTTTATTGGTTCAGACCGAAATATCAACTGAAAAAAATCATATAATTCCATATGTTCGGTGTACATAGTATGATAATGAACATGGTTCATTAAAAAAGATCTTTTTCCAAGTAATTACATTCCAGGGCATGATTTACGACGGCTAAAAATTAACGAAAATTTAAAAAAAAAATAGAAAAATTAACGTCATTAACAAGGCCAATAATGAAACGTTGACCAATTTTTTGGTTTTGTGGGTCCTAGATATTGTTCTATTGTTCAACTCTAAATCTTAATTATCTATAGATCTAATAGCTTCTGTAACATTGATAAATGGAAAATGATGAAAATATTAATCTAATTTGTTTATTATTTCCAAAAATAATGAATTATTCCAGATTACATCTAACTTTTGAATGTACATCCAGAATTCTAGAATACACACACTTCAGAGACAGATAGAAATGTCTCTGGTTACAAAGTCCGCCGTGCCTGCTAATATTTTGTAATATTAGTGGCAATTCACTTATTTCGTTATTGTCCATAAGTGAAATGAATGGAAAATTATACCGCGGAGTGTATGAATACTGAGATGTCACAGTATGTAAATGGAAATTTCTAACAAGGGAGTCACCATCTTGTTAGAACATTAAGATTATTACAAGTCACTTACTTCAGAATTAGCAATTACGAAATGATCTCTGACTTGGCTGCAAGGTCTAGATACCTTTGCTTTTTCCTTAGATTGGATTAATAGAAACCAAAAAAAAGAAACAAAAGATGTTTATGGAAAATGTTTTGTTTTCAAAAAAGGAAATGGCGTTTTACATCACATAGTTGATTGTACATTAATTACGCTTATTGAAATGTTCATATAACATTATTCTAATGCAGGATATTTCTTAACACTGATTACATTTATGATCAATGTTTAGTACTCAAGGTCAATTACGGAAACGTACTCCGCAAAATGGAACAGATCGTGAGAATTTTCTCTCGTTACTAGTAGATGAATATTTCCATTCTACATCATACGGTAAGATAATTATGTAAAGCTTTTTTCCTTGAACAATTCCAGTGGGCCTTAATATTCCAAAACTTATTTGTATATACTTATAAAGCAAAATTATCGAAGCCCTATGATATAAGTTACTGCTTTATTATTTACATGTAATATATTTGTTTTTCTCGTAGATGCGAAGCTTCAAGTCCTGGCAAATTTAGTAAACTTTGCGTACGATCCGGTAAACTTCAAATATATCAGAGACGTTGGTGTTTTAGACATATTTATATATGTCACAAAGAATGAATCGGATAGTAAACTACTACATTTTGCTATCGCGGGTATCTGCAATCTTTGCTTAGGTAAGATTCTAATTCTAATAATATTTTGATCCTAAAGATTTAATATCATTTTGTCTATAGAAAATCACACAACACCTTTTCTAAGATCAATGTCTCGTAGATTCATTCCTTTCTGTATTTTAGACTGTAATTAATTTTAATTTAAGAATAATAAAAGTATAAAGTTTAATAATAGCATATCATATCATACATAAATATATTTATCTATATTTGTAATGAATAATTACAAAAAAAATGTTTTAAGTTCTCTTTTTTTTTTGTATCATAAAAGTGTAGTGTATTGTCATTGTATATTTCATTACAAAAATGCTAACATTCAATTATTATATGTATAATAAAACAATAATACTATATAAAAATGTATTTACATATTTGTATAATATAAAAGATGTGTACAAATACATCTATACTAATATTATAAAGAGGTAAAGTTTGTGAGTTTGTGATGCTGTAGGGGTAATCTCAGACAGTACTAAACCAATATCGAAAATTCTTTTACTAATAGAAAGCCACGTTATTAGTGAATGACATAGGCTGTATGTTATCACGCTAAGGTCAATAGGAGCGGAGCAACAATAAAGAATGTTTTAAAATCGTTTTTTTTTTCCTTTTGAGAGCTTCTGCTGCGTGTTAGCCCAAAATAACTATTCCACTCATATGAAGTCGTGGGCAGAAGCTATTAATTAATTATATTATAAAGAGGTAAAGTTTGTGAGGTTGTAGGGGGTAACATCTGGGGAGTCAGAGAAGAAATGGTCGAACGAAAACGTTTCCTACGAATGCTGCCTCAACGATGAGAGATTTATGATTGAGTTGTAGAAAAAAGTTGTAGCTTGATAATACCTATTACTGCCCAAAGAAGTGGGCACGGGTCAGCTAGTATTATATAAAACTGTCAAGATATCTATTATATTCAAGTTATAAATACATAAAAATCTTTGAACTCTTAGCATATAGTTAAACACTGCACTCTGTAATTGGGGACACTGTCAGGATTCATAATATCATATATATCATACATATCACCTCATATCTATGAGACCGTATAAGTAAAATTGAATTGGAGAAATTATTTCTTGTGTTTGTTGTGTGTGTATTATACTGATTCCTCACAGATTTTAATATAAACATAATAAATAAGTATTAAGAAATATCTTCATTTCTTTTGGTTTTTTTCATACACATTTTCAAATAGTAGACTTTAGTTATAACTAGGATAGAGGGACCATTACAATGTGGTGGCTACTAAACAAAAAAAATATATATAGTACTTATACATTTATTATAATCAATTGTATACATAGGTATTTATTACTATGATAATAAAGGCCAGCTATTGTATTTATTTACCATCAGTTTTTTTTTTTAATTATGAAGATTTGGAATGTAATAGCTCTAATAGCCATACTCATAAGTTTAAGAAACATAATTAGGTACAGAAAATTATGTGCAAGTTATGAACAATATATAAGAGAGGTTTAGACTCTTTGCCATATAAATAGGGTATTTCTAGAAATTTGTTACAAAAGGTCTATTAAGAACACTATTATTAAGGCTCTATAGACAAATTAATTTCATAATAAAGTATGTATAAAATTCAATTGATACGGGATATAATATTGCTATAACCAAAATTGTAATATATGAAAGACACTGTAGTTATTTTCATGAGATTTAAATTAATGGTAAAAATTAATATATTCTACATTCTAACAAAGCTATGAGGTTGTGAACGGATACTTATGAAGCAGTACATTTTACACTGAGGTATAATCAAACAAATAGCAAATGTTATCTTATAAATCCATCTGTTATATATAATCCTTATTGATTTTAATGACATCAACTCCAAAATCTTTGATTTCTTTCAATAGTGAGCCCTAATGTTATTGGTGAGCCCAAACTTACTTGATAGAAAATACTACTGTAACCATGTAAACGAAATCTTAATTAAATGTATAATCTGTTACAATATAATTTCAGATTCACTGAATGCTGAATATATACAGACTCATTTAGGATTGAAACCTATAATTGCATTGTTAAACTCTTCAGACACCAGAACAAAGGCAGACACTATTACCACACTGATATGTCTTTGCAATGATGTGACAAAATCAGAAATGGCTTCTCCAGAAGTGATTAAAGTAATGCAGAATATAAAGTTGTCAGAAGATAAGGTACTGGTTAACCTGGCAACTGTATTTCTTCAAGACATCTGTAAGCAAAATTAAGTCATATTCAAAAAAAGTGTGAAGATATAACACATATCATTGCTACTTGAATAAAAAAAATAGTCCTGCAGTGGGACTTTAAAGATACTGCATTTTCGGCACAATAATGAATAAAATGCTGTCAAACAGGTTTCCTTATATTGTGGTGAATAATAAGAATTATCAAAAAATATGCAAAATACACACAACATCATTCAGTAGCACTGCTTTTAAAGCTGGTGACAAGATTAGAATTCAGAAAACTCTCACACAGAAAGACCTTGATGCGTTTTCAAATCTTACCGGAGATCATAATTATCTACATCACAATAATGGTAATATGAGGCCTATAGTACATGGAGCTCTCCTCAATGGGTTAGTAGCTGGTCTTATTGGAACCCATTTGCCAGGTCCAGGTACAGTACTTGTGTCTCAAACGATGAAATTTCCAAACAAGTGCTTTGTAGGTGAGAAATTGACCATCAGTGTGGAACTTATTGATGTAAGAAAGATCCTCAAAGTGAAATTCTATTGTATTGTGGAGGAAGAAAAAAAAGTTGTGTTTGAGGGTGAAGCTAAGTTAATGTTGGCTAAAGACTGTTAAAGTTGTTAATTTTTATGCTATTTAATTAAGTATTAATTTCTCAGCAACACGTTATATTTGTGAAAGAATAATTAATGTAATAGAGATTTCGTATTTATTTAGAGATAGTTGGAAATATCAAAATCTGGAATTATCTACTTCATTAAAAGTATTATATGTTAGTAATATTTAAATAACTAGTGTAGTGTGATAGACGGTCACATGTGCCAATTATTCTCTGTAATTTAAAAAGTACAATATAGCTGTGAATTATTCTTATACATACATTAAATGTTTATCGGTCCTTGAACAATGATATAATAATTCTCTTCAATTGGTCCATTTATTGTCCAATATTAAACATGATATTATGTTGTAAAATAATTGAGACTGATAGTTTCATAGATTATTGCTTTATCAACTCGCTAATGCTTAATAGTTAATGTAGATTTCATCTTTTATGTACAGTTAATGTAATAATATCGATTGTGTATTTTCAGTGTGATATATCTTGCCAGTATATGTGAAAGTAATAAAATTTATGAGATCTTTTTGCTAATTACACCACAATATGTTCCAAGTTGATAATTAGATAAAATTACTAGCCAAACAAGTGAGAAAGTATTTTTATTGGAATCATAAAATTTGTTTACTATGTCTATCATATGATAAATGTGACCTTACGTTTCAAAATAGGCTAAATCCAATTTTAATCCTTCAGATCACATGCTTAGTTTTTTTTTAAGATTTCCAGTTTTTATACACAGGTAATGAGGTCAAGTTTTGCCATAAGGTTTCGACATGTACAAAATTTGAAGATGTTAAAAAATAACGTGAAACTTTTTAGTTTGGGTAAAATTGGATTAGCTCATTATGAAATGTAATAAATCAAATGTTATCATTAACAGATTTCTCTTATTGGTAAATAAATCACTAAATTTTTAATTTCTTTTGACACTTTGTAACAACATGGAAATATACATTTTGTGTTTCAATGTATGACAATTTGTTACATATAATCTATTAGGATGTGCCAGTGACTTCATATGTGTTCGTATCTTCAAAACTGATGACTCCATACATTACCTTCCTGTAACTATAAAGGTTCACACAATGAAGTTATAACTAAAAAAGTTTTTACTTATAATATCATTGCTTTCATACAGCACCTACCAAGATAGTGTTCAAATGACAGGAATTCATTTCCAACTTACTTGTCATTTATCGTTTTATTTTGGCCAATTTAAATAATATCTTTATAAATTATAGTCTATGTGATATTCTGAAGTGTAAGCTATATTAATATAAAGTTTTATCTAAATTTGTTAGTAGTTTTGGTGTGAAAGAGTAATGAATGAATATTAATCCATCTTCCCAAACTTTTACGTTTCTAATATATTTATGAATCTGAAGCTATGTACAATTATTTTTCATATTATTTGAATTACCGTAGCTATATAAGTCATAAATTTTCTATATAATGTGATATAAATACAGTGTGAACTCGGTATAGCGACATTTTAACGTTATTGAGAATTGTCGTTAAATGGAGAGAAGACAAATCATTATTATTTTAAGTTAAATCAGCCAGAGTCAAGTAACTTCGACATTTTAGGGAGTTTGGCCTTAAATGGCGTTTCCACCATATGTCCTCTGTAGTAAAATATATTTAATTATTCACCAAATTGTTGGTTTATAAAGTAATATTAATACAAAAATCTGCTGTTACAATATGGATGTCGAATTAGCATGTAAATAAGAATATATGAGTGCAAAATAGACATTAAATATTGAGCACATTATTATTACAAATATATTGCTGCAATATCGGTCATGTGATACTTAGTAATCAAATGTATTGGTCAGTAATGTCAATGACCTCATCATATTTGCTGATCCATTTTTTACATAATATTAATTTATAATATATACCTACCTAATTGCTAGTTCATATAGGTATTGCAAAACAAAAAATTGATTATTAAATAATTGTAATATAGAATATTTCGAAATGAACTACTTATAGTATTTAATATTAGATATAAGCTTATGTTAGATTTTTATGATTGATGATGTTAGGTTAAATACTGTAATATATTATTTAATGAATCCTACATATTTTGCGGCTGTCTTAATGTATTGTCTCCTTTGTTAATTGTTGTAAGGTTCCTTTGTTTCTTTTATTTGTTGTTTTTTATTCTATTTGTTTTTCTTCTCATATTATGTAAGATATGTATATCTGTGACACTGTACAGTTTGTTCAAGATTATTGTAACTTGGTATGAAATTATGTATACTTTTTATTATTCCACTGTAAGAATACACCATCTTTTTATTAAATATTTTGCTTGTTCATGTATATTTATTTATATTTGTAGTTATTATATTGCCAACCTTTTCCGAGTTAGATGCAATTATTTGCAATCAAAATGAAGACAGATGTCTGATGGTAGGAACTCAGTCAACACGGTCAAATTAAGAAGTTTTTACTTTATATTATACTCGATCTATTTCGAATTAAGGAAGTGTTTACTCCACAACTATCAAGTATTTGAATCCGTGGTGAAAAAAAAATTGTGTCAGTGCTCTCTTCGGTTGCTTTGACACTTATCTTTGGTAAGATTATGATCGTTAGCACAAAATTAAACGAAATATACCGACACAGATACGAAGTCTTAAGTGCAGTTACAGTTACAATGTAAATTATATTCTATGTATTTGCACTGGTAGGTATTAAGTTGAACATAGAACAATAAATACAACTTAAAAACACTTGTTACTGATAACAAAGTTATTTTGTATTTAAAGTTCATATAAGAAAATGTAATATACTAGCGGGCACGGCGGTCGTTGTCCCGCCCTGATAATAAAAAAACCTCGTAGTTAGACGTATGCTGTCGCTGACTTTTTTGTAGGAATTATCAAGCTTTATAACTTTTTTGTAGAATCAATCATATATCTCTTATCATTAAGGCAGCGTAAGAAACGTTTTCGTTGGATCGTTTTTTTCCAACTTTGCAAATCCGACTACCACAAAAAAGTATTTCATTTTTCGGGTTAATATATAGCCTATGACACTCACAAATAACGTGGCTTTATATTGGTAAAAGAATTTTCAAAGTCGGTTTAGTAGATCCAGAGATTTACCCCCTACGACGTCACAAACTTTACCTCTTTATAATATTATTATTATATAGATTAATATACTCTTTATAGTATAGTATAGATTATATAGATAGTATAAATTTATGAAATACTACAGTTTATTCGTAGTTTCGCTCGCATCAACGACGATTTGATATACCCTTGGGAACAGTACATTTTTTCTGGATGAGATAACCTATGTCCTCTTATACGTCTAACAACTTGTATGCAAATTTTATTATAGTGATCTGTAGAATAATTAGGCGTGATAGCGTAGGGGAGACTGGGGACTCTTGTACCCTTGGGACACTTCATCCCTGGATAATAACTACAACTTATTTTTCAATTTGAGACATACAAAACTAATCATAACCGTTATTGTCAACGAAAAAATATCATTTTGAAGGTTTATTATCAACACGTTTAGATCAGTGCTGTCAGTTTGTTTACAACATGTCAATATCTTTTTTGTATTTTGAGACTTTCATATAAATAAATCATGGTTTACATTTAAAACTGTTTATACCTGCAATTTATTAAAGTGTGTGTAGTTATGTGTTTTCTTTAATTAACATTTGGTTTTGATTTTGAATTTTTTTTTTGTAAAATCACAGTTCAAGGTACACTCCATGATCATAACGAACACGAGTAGACTTGATTATGGGATCAAGTGTCCCCTACATGCTTAAAATATTTTACATACACTTAACATACAAAATGAAGGAAGGAGTGTAGGTCCTAGAAGGCAATGGCATTAAAGGCACAACCAAAGCACTCAGTATGCTTATAATGACTTTGAAAAGGTATTCAAGAAAGCAAAAGAAACAAGTAAATAACACAGCGCACGAGCCTAACCACCTACATTTAAAAAATATTAGGGACGCCGAAGAGGATAAGTTAGCCAAATACTTGGAAAAAGACCGCAAACTACATCATGTTTTGTCCTCGCACTTGATCCTTTTGTAGTCTTCAAGAAAAACGAGACAAAAACAGGTTATAATAAATAAATTTTATGATTGAATGACGCAAAATGGTGGATGGATACATTTTGTAGGCAATAAATAATAAGAAAATATTCTGTAATATTTTATTATTTTTAAAGATGCGAATGAAAAGCCATAATGGGGATCAAGTGTCCCCAGTCTCACCTAATAAATACAGTTTTTCATTTATAATGTTAGGATACTTCTAAATTTTATTCATATACTCATAAAGAGAAAATATAATTTACTGTAGAATAATGTTTGATTCGATAAATTATAATGTATCACGTAAACCGAATTCCTTGGTGACTGCTGACAATTACTTCGTCGTTTTAGGACACGTTTCGATGTACAAGACTGACCAAAGCGACGTTTAAATACAGCCAATATTTTCAGAGATTGAGGTTTATAAAGCCAGCGTTTGTCTGATAGTCACATAGTTTTTGAAAACGTTAGTGATGTGACAATAAAATACTTATAATTTTAGAGTTTTTTACTTTATGATGTGAGTACCTAGATCAAGTACATAATACTTTTTTTTTAATTTACTGTTGTATAGAATCTCAACCACTGTTTTATCTGATGTTAAGTAAATATATAGTCGAAGATGCTATCACGTGAAGTCTAGTCTGACTTTCTCGAAATACACGAAACCGTAAAGGCCTGGCGACAAACTCTTCTTGAAAGTTAGCTTATTAAACGATACCTTACTTTTATGCTATAATTTTTTAACACCAAAATGCAACAGCGCAGTTGCATCTGCATCTTATTTTAAACTAGCGGGCCCGGCGGACCATGTCCCGCCCTGATAATAAAAAAAACCTTGTTAAATTATATACCAAAACGTTCCTCATGAATTACTTTATCCGCATAAAGATCCGTTCAGTAGTTTTTGAGTTTATCGCGAACAGACAGACAGACTTCTTTTTACACTATGTAATATATGTATGACTTTGTTTTATACTATGTAATGATTAGTTCTCTTAAGTTTTCAGTTGAAGATTTTATTGGAAAATATATGATCAAAACGCAATGCAAGGCATTCGTAAATTGATACTATTGATCATATGTTTATGGTTCACGGTGTTAACTGATGGCCTGCGGAAGCTGAAACGACATGATTTGGAAGAAATCACGTCTGCGGAAGATGTCGAGTACACTGAAGGTTCGGCGGAGGTAGGGGTCTGAGTAATATGAATAAACATTTCATAACATACACCAGGCATTAATACATCTATGCTATATACTTATACTAGTATTATAAAGAGGTAAAGTTTGTGGGTTTGTGCAGTTGTAGGGGGTAATATCAGTAACTACTGGTCCGATTTGAAAAATTTTTTCAGTGTCATATAGCTCATTTATCGAGGAAGGATATAGGTTATATATCATCACGCTAAATCCAATAGGAGCGGAGCACCAATGAAGAATATTTCAAAATTGGGTATTTTTTCCTCTTGAGAGCTTCCGCTGCGTGTCAGCGTTAGCCCAAAGCAACGAACGACGTCGCGGGCAGAGGCTATATTTTATAAGACTTTTCACTACGTTTGTCTTTTTCTATTACTTATATGTGTATTTTAATATTTACCATAAAGTTATCACTTGCTAAGTGAGAATACTGTTAAATAACTAAATCACATTAAAACTAACAAGGGAATAGATTGTTAAATGCAGCCCACATCGAGATTAGTTTGAAGGTGGTAGATTCATCAAACAAATATCTATTAATTTGATGATAAATCAATAAGAAAGCAATATTAGTCGAAGCATTTTGTGAAGTAAATATATCATAGTAACGTGGCAGTAGTCGGTAGGGCATTTCCAATGTTCGTCTGAATAGCTACCATGCTTTTGTTGGAAATCTGTCATCAAGTACCTACCTGTAGGTATGTTCCGGTAGTTTCGCTTGAGATCCTCTCATTCCCTAGGTTTAACTTATTTTGAGATTATGATACACATAAAAATGATAAAGTATTGAAAATGCTAGTTATATGAAAATGTCGTTAGCTATAAGCTTAATATTATTTCTGATTGACCAGAAAGCAATATGTTTCGAAGTAGCGTTTGAGTACCTACCTCTAATCTCTGGAGCTTTTTTAAAGTGAAACTTTTATTACATCGTCTCAAACACTTTCGTCTGTGTGTTGCATGTCGCGTGATGGCCGGCCGCGGAGTAGGGATAAAGTGCAAGGCGCTCGGCAGAGCAGCCAGGGCCAATATGGCGGCGCCTATAGTTCGCAGTAGCTGACCGTGTAGTGTATAGACTATTATTAGTTAAATGTCTAGTGTGAAAAAAAGTTTCACTTTTACCGTGGTTTCATAAAACCACACAATCCTTTTTTTCAAACTGACTACGTTATTAGCTTGACGAACCTTCGCAGCTTCATCTGACTGACTCTGGAGCTTGATTACACTAGAGCGTGAGAGTAGAGACTCGGCGACCTCTTGCGATGATCGTCCGTCTTTGCTTTTCCCCGCTAATATGCATCGCTGTAATATTTACTGGATCATTAGCATCTAAAAGAACGTTTCTAGGATAGCATGACGTTTTATTATCTACGATTTAAATAAATTACGTTTATACGCCTCAGTAACGTATTAATACCGGAAAGATATTACACGTCTATGATACACGCATTAGCATATATGATTGTTTTCATTACAATTACATTATTATATTAAGATAATTAAACATAAATCATTATAAGAAACTATGGTTTCTAGTCATGCGAATGTTTTTCTTCTTAGAAGAGCGTAAAACAATCACATTTTTCTTATTAAGAGTATATGATTCTAAGCTAAAATTCAGTCAAACGACGTCCAATGCTGTAAATAGGCTATCCCCGGAGATGGGCACAATAATCAAACCTATGCTGCTAGTATTCACGGTTCCCATAACCTACAAACCTTCACCAGGTCGTCGGTACACATTATGGTGGGTTTGCCCATGCTGCATCTTCTAGTTCGTAGTCGTTACTTGAAAGGTCCTTGAAGGAATCCTCGGCCATCCATTCTATGAGCAGTGTGTCGACTCTCATTTTACTATAGTAACTCTAATGGTTCGTAGCGGATTTGTTTTTTATGGGGTTGCCCTCATTTCTGATTCGATTACATAGAGACACGCGTATTCCCAACTAATATTATACTTGTGAATGTCAGTTTGTTTGTTACGCTATCACACCTTAATTACAGAACTACAGATTTTGTGTAGACAATCTCGGGAGTACAGAAAAGGTCAAAGGATATCTATCATCCTGAAAAGATGTAGTGTCCCTGCTGAATTCCATATTCACGCTATCGAAATTACGAGCAAAAGACACTAATTATATCCAATACTGTTTCAGATAGAACCATGTCAATGTGGAGTATTCATGTCCCTGCAAGTGGGCATCAGGGAAGGGAGACGTAGCAGACCACGCGGTCCTCCACAGGGTGACCCAGTGGTGACTTATGACAGTGACTCACCTAGTCTGCCTTGTGGAAACAGCGGCCTAAAGAATTGCATCACTAAGTGCTTGGATGTGGTATATATATAATTTTAATAAAAACTTTACGCGTACGTAAATTACTGGAACTAAACCATAAACAGATAATTATTGAAGTTATACTTCTTTTGGCGCGTTAGGGAAAAATGATGAGAGTAAATTTTTACGATGCGCGCGCACACCATCACGAAAAACGGGCACCCTGAAGTTAACTATAGTCAATATTTTGTTTCTTTGTATTAGTTGTTTGTATTTCTTTGTATTAAATACCTTATTTCTATTCTTAGTGTCGTTTTTTCTACAAACGTAGAATAAGGCGAAAGATAAAATTTTTGAAAAGATTTTTATCTCGTTACGCCAAAGAAGTATAACTTCTAACGCGTGTACGTAAGTACACACACACTTTTTTATATTAGCAGAGATGTCACCTCCAGTTAGTACAACGCAAAGTATGTGAAGATTGTCCGGAGACATAAAATAATGAATATATCTATTTGTTTGTTTAATTTAGATTTTAAAGTATCTGCCAAAAGCTGGACCTGTTATTTGTGGAGCTGTAGAAAGAGATGTACATAGAGAAAAGGCTTTCCTCTTCATTAAAAACTGCCGTGATGAATGGAAACCGACGAGTTTCTCCGCCGGCAAGGAGTTCTGTTGTACTGACGGGCAACACCATAAGTGTTAAAGTTTTTTAATCTACGCACCGTATTTAGTATAAAGGATTTTTAGTGGTAAAATTATATTAGAAGATAAATTACTGAGTATTTAATAAAATATTCTATTTTCTTTATGATTTAAAGAATTATAAGAACTATTTTATACTTTTAATACTAATGGATAGGTTTATATGAATTGAATAGACATAATAATAGTAACATAAATACAATAGTTATATAAATGTTATGCGTTATAATTTGGATTGTTTGTATATACGCAAACATCACATTAGTAATTGATTATAAATAAGAAATCACACTCGTTTATTTGTGTTTAAATAAAATTGAGATAATTTTGCATATTCTTTAAATGTTTATAAGTAAATTTCCAATATTTAATTTGTTTAAATATCTAATTTTAAATGTAAAACGGAATAAAAAAAATTCTTGCTGCCTGCTTATATAACCTGCTTATATATTAAATAAAACCTGCTTGATATATGTACTTGATATGTGTATGAAAAAGTATAATTTTTATGAGTTATAGATAAATAAATAATATATGGAATTGTTTTCTATTTCAATTAAAAAACAACGAAATATTTATTATCTGTAGCTATTGTAAATTACAGATTACATTGTATTTGAAATAAACTCGCGTCTTGTGACCTACTTACGTGAAATCTCCGTTTTCACACGGCGATAATAGTACAGCGTATCTAAATTATACATGTACATAGGTCCTGCTGCCATACCGTACAGTGGGTGCGACAAGGAGTGCCTTATCCGCTGACCTGGTTCCGCTAGATTATGGTGTCAATGGAGTTCCTTTATCAGTGCTTAGTGCTCGCACTATCAAGTACCTAGACGCGGTGTGTGTGTCCGCGAGAGGGGAGTCTGAGGGAGGGTGCGCGGGGGAGCGGCGGCTGACCCGGATCACGTAGGGTGAACAACCCCGACACGTGCCACTTTCTAAAAAGAAACGCGCGTCGCCCGCGCATCCTTGCGTGGACAGCTGGATCACTGCCTGGTTCTCTATTACGAGATTAAAACGTTTTGGCACATAACAACGGGTTAAATATAGACCTGTGTAACTTGAATTCAATGTGACGCCCTAAAAGCTAATCCTCGTGCGTAGTTTGAATACGTGATTAAGATTATGTACTTATGGAACTTTTTACGTGAAGTTAAGTCATTGATTACATAACTCGAGTGTTATATAGATAATAATTGTCTGTTATGAAGAATTTTAATATTTTAAAATAATTATTATCTATTACAGTTTGTTATATAAAACAGAATTTGTAATATAAATGACTTAATTAGATAATTCAATAATTATATATTCTTGAACATTTTTTATTATATTAATTCTTTCAATTTTTAATTGAATAAATGATATGTTTATATAAGATTATTTACTAATATCTTGTCATTTTAATCTAATATAATAGGGCCGAAATATTTTTTAATTATATTATTTATTAGGTGATGTCCGCGACTATATTGATGTAAAAATAACTTTGTATGTAGCATTAGTACTACCTGTTTGTTATATCTGGAGTAATGACGAGTTTTCTTTTATTTTTTAGTTTGTCACTATTATTACTAGAGCCCTGTGACCTTCTTATTGATTTTAGTAACTTCTATTAATTCTAAAACCCTATGGAAAATTATAATGATATATTGCCTAGACTTGTGAATCGTATTCTATCTGTGTGTACTTCTCGTCAAAATTGGTTCTGCCCTTTCGTGCAATAGTTGGAACAAACAATAGACACTCAATATACATATTAGTATAATACAAGTATACATATAAGTTTTATTCACACTGAAATTGAGTTTTAAATTTTCATTGCATTAAAAAAAAGTATTATGTTTATTTAAATTGTCAAATTCTCTAACACCAATAAGACTAGATATTTTGTTTATAATAAAACTAACGGGCCCGGCGGACGTTGTCCCACCCTGATAATTAAAAAAAAAACTTTAACTAATTATATACCTAAACCTTCCTCATGAATCACTTTATCTACTGGTGAAAATCGCATGAAAATCCGTTCTGTAGTTTTTGAGTTTATCGCGAACAGACAGACAGAAAGACAGATGTGGCAGAGGACTTTGTTTTGTAATATGTAGTGAAATAAAATACATAAAGTGGCCGTCATATTTTACTCCCGACTACTGGCTATATAACTGAACTCAGTTAAAGTTACATACGTACAAATATTGCGTGAGATTCAATGTCCTTGAACGTAAAAAAATTGTTCAAGTAACATCATCTAGATGGGCATATCACGTAGCGTCGCGTCGTTACGCTCTCTGCACCAGCCCAGTGTGATTCTAAATGGCCACGAGGCACGTTTTGTGGCGATTGGAGGCAGTTTACGCGACCGGCTACAATGTTGACTTGGTCAAAGTAACTATAAATAGAATTTCTCACGCGTTAACATACGTTTATTATAGAAATGTTTACTTACCAACTGTTAAGTTTGAAAGAGAAGTAAATATAGTATATAATTTGAATAATGGAATTATTATGTAACATATCTATATAGATAGGCAAAGACAAACAGTTCAATACCTTTTCAGATCTCGTTGTCTTTAGTGCTGTCAATAAGAAATTGGAAATAATTCGTATTTTTCTTACAGTTGACGAGTCGAAGTCTTTATTTAGAACTTTCTATACGTCATATTTCACGACTCTTATGTGTATCTACTAATCAACAGTATTTGTAATTTCTTTGGCAAAAAACAATGATATACAGTGGAAATTTGACCATTGGACGAACAGTAGTAAACGTTAATACGCTAATATTCCAGCAGAAACTTTTCCGTGTCGCTTGGGCTATGTAGGTTATATTATAACACTTACTCTGATAATTAATAATTTTATTATGAAATAGCTAGTACCCGTGAAACCATTCTTGTGGTTTTGTTTAGGCTTAACTAATTTCATGGGAACTAAGTACATGTTTTATTTAAGCTGTAATTCATTTTTTTTAGTTTCAATATTACTGAGGATTTTTAATAAAGAGTGTATTATGTACAAAGAATGTATGTAACATTATACATTAGTAGACGTAAGAAACCTGAAGTATAACGAATAGAGGCTTTTAAATAAATGCTTTGACTGATCGACGGTATGAAAAAAAAAACATTATTTTTAATTTTTTCAATTGACAACACTAAATACATTAATAGCTACTAAATATAAAATAAAGATATTCAGTTGAGAAATACATGAGAAAATGGTACTTCGCCTTCACGTCGCCTTCACCTTTTTCTTTATAGATTAACTAGCGGGCCCGGCAGACGTTATCCCGCCCTGATTATAAAAAAAATCCTTGACAAATTATATACCAACACGTTCCTCATGAACCACTTTATCCACTAGTGAAAACCGCTTGAAAATCCGTTCAGTAGTTTTTGAGTTTATCGCGAACAGACAGACAGACAGACGCGGTAGGGGACTTTGCTTTATACTATGTAATGATTATAAGTTGTCTTTTTTTTCACTGTAATTTTGATATTACTATAATATTTAACGCATATAACTCTTTTAAAGATTTTAAATCACCTTGTGATATTGATTCAAATCAAATCAAAAATACTTTATTCAGTTTAGGCCCTAATAAGGCACTTATGAACCTTAAAACTACCACCGGTTCGGAAAACAATCCAGTCATCGAGAAGAACCGGCAAGAAACTCGATCTGGTTTATCTTTTTAAAAAATATATAGAATATTTAGAATATATTAGGTACAATAAACGTTTTTAATGGATGTACAGAGATGAGTCAATTCCAGACATCACCATCGTTCACATATTGATCCACTCTATAGTAAGCCTTTTGACACCAAAACCCGCTTGACATGAAATTGATTAGTCCCTATAACAAAGTATCATTACATAGTATAAAACAAAGTCCCCTACCTCGTCTGTCTGTCTGTTTGTTCGCGATAAACTCAAAAACTACTGAAAAGACCTTTATGCGGTAGATATTCACCAGTATATTCACCAGTAGATAAAGTGATTCACGAGTAACGTTTTGGTATATAATTTGTCCAGGGTATTTTTATAATCAGGGCGGGACAACGTCTGCCGGGCCCGCTAGTAATGAAATAAAATCTAGATAAAAATGAGAAAGACCTCTATTTATCAGTAAAAGTCTTATCAAAATCGTTTCTGCTATTATGGATATTGGCTTGGGTAAACAGCACAAATTTAAGTTTGATATGTATAATCTAAATGTGATCGAAACTTCGTAAGTATAATATTATTGACATATAAAGCGACTTTGTATACGAACTTTGAATGACATGTCCCTAAAATGAACAAAGATCCTGTTTGCTTCATTACTTAGATGTGATCATGCGAAAACAAAGTAATAGTAAAGTCCAGGACCACAGCACGGAACGTTTGAAGAAATAGTAAAGCGCCATCTTTTGACTATTCTACAAACACTTAACCTGAGCAGACTCCTGATGTATTTTTTCTGTGAACAGACTTTGATGCTCTCTGCGATCAAGCGATTTTTGAAAAGCCCATGACAATTAGTCTAATAATGACTCTGGAGTTCAGCGTATTCAAACAGACAACCACACAGACAGGCAAAGTTTTTAGTACCGAATAAATGAGGACGTATACATAAAATATTAACATCGCAATTTATACATTTTTTGTCACTTCAAAAGAGACGTGAGAGTATGAGTATGGTGAAAACATATTCAAGTTAACTTACATTTGTTTGGATTTCAAATGTAACTTTACTGCAATAATAGTAGATTATTTATTAAATTCATAGTTGGTATAGAAAGTGCTGGTCCGCTGCTTTGATTAAATACTGAGATAATTAAATAGCCAGTGTCATGAAAAACGAGGTGACTATAATATACTATCTTAAGATTCACCACGTCCGTATTCCTATAAACTACCTTTTTCTTTTTGCTATATTTTTTTCGAGGTTCTACGTGCTTCTGTATGAAAAGTATTAGACTGAACGCACTGCCCACAGGCGACTATTTTCTACTAGCGTAAGCCCGCGGTTAATCGGGTTAATGTGTATTTGACTTAATTCTCCGGAATAGTACTTTCTCACGAAGTACCTTATGTCCTTTTCTATACCTCCAATCAAAATTTCGTGTTTATCGGTTCAATCAGTTAAGTTAATAAGAATAAGTTAATCAACATTCACATCTGTAATATTAGTTGAGATTTAGATTGAGTTATAGAATACTTGGATAGGTTGAAATGTTTTTTTTTTGTGTTAAAAATACCAAATACGTAATTTAGTGCAGATACTTTTCATTTTTGTTTTTCAAATTTTGTTCTTTGTATAATTAGATTCAAACCTGCACTTCGCAAGTTTCTGATACTTCCGAAACACGAGTCATATGGTTTTCATGATGGTTTTATACTAGTATTTGTTACTATTGTTCTTTAGTAACGTGCATATAAGGATAAGCGTAATAAATAATGTACACATGACTTCAAGGTCATCGTTTTGTTTTTGCTAGATGCGTCTAAACGTGGAAATAAATAAAACAAGTGATATTTTTTATGTCTGATATTTTTTTTCTGATCATTATATGTTGCATACTACTTAAATACATATATGAAAATTAATTGGTGGAATCGTACTTAATAAGGTATAGTTAAAAATAATAATCAATACCTATATATTTTAACAATATATTTTACGCACCGAGGAAAATAATAAGCACCACACCGTTTGCTCTACTTCTCCCAGGCAGAAAATCACTCATCGCTGCTTACAGAAAACGTAATTTTTTGAAACTCTAATAACAGTATATTAAACGAACATATTGTGATAATCTTTTTGAAGGGAAATCTTCTTTAGGCGCGTTGAGCGGTATTTTTTGGCAGGAGGTAAACTTATGATTTCGCGTCATCACATGCTAGTAAGCGCGACCGGCCATAATGCCATTGCGCGGCTTGCATCAGACGAGTTGTATAGCAACCTGTGTACATCTAATATTTACATTTAGTATTGAGAACGTGTAGCTTATTATATGTTTGATTACTTAATAAACTGTATAATTATTGTTCCGAGTGCCCATAGACGTGACAACTAGACTAATATTAATGATTTCAAAAGGTATACAAATTATGAAATTTCAATAATTCGGACTATAATTCATTTAAAAATTCAAAAGGGAACACAGTTATTCCTTTGTTTTATGTTTTCACTTCTGTCGGTCCCACGCCCGTGTAACCACAGATCACGCCGCCGTGGTATGGGGGTCAATTTCGCTCCCGCACACCAGATTATGCCCCCCTCGGCAGCGGCTCAAGCCTAAGTCCGTTCCCTCGGCGTGGAGCCCTGGAGTACGCTGCTCGCGCGATACAGTGACACAAAATCTTATATTACTGAGACAATATTACACATGTCACCTCCACACACGTGCACGCATACACGCTTACACATGCAAGTGGAAGAGTTTAATTTTTTTCCTTATAAAACTGGAATAGATTAGAAAATTATCCTATACGAAATATATATAAGAGTTGTTGAGGTATGTATGTTTGGTACACATATATGTTTCAACAACTCATATATGTATGAATAGTTAGCTTAGCTTAGGTTAGCTCAGATAGGTCGCGAATTGCATGTATCAGGCAACAGTCCAAGCTGAGGTGTGCCGTGCATCCTTGAGCTAGTTGTCAAATAAAATCGACTGAGTGCCTTAAACGTTCGTCTTGTAGTCCGGTGAAGCTGTATAAGACCTTGCTAGGACAATAGCGTAGTCAGTTCGAAAAAAAAACCTTTGTCGGCAGTCCTTATGGTTGCCTCGACTTTTTTAGATAAGAAATAGTGTAAGAAGTAAAAAAAAATCAAAATCTCTACAGTAGTTTTTGAGCGATGCGCGTACAACAGCAGAGACCTCTATCATTATATTTATGTACTAGTTATGCTCACGACTTCGTCCGCGTGAAACTTTATGTCAAAAACAGCGATTAATAAATTCATCTGAATGTATTAAGTCAATTTAATTATCTACTTTTCTCTCGTACTTAAGTCGCATCGTCATTAAAAGTACAATAACGTTTGACAGACCGAACCCATTCTAATGAAACAAAGACTAAATGTTACTCGAAGATACGCTTTATGACTTTCTTGAGGCTTTATTATGAATGCAGTATTTCAGCAGCGATGCGTGTTCATACAAACAGAGATACAGACATTTCTAAAATTGATTGAAATTTAATATATTGCTTATTCCTAGACACCTGCAGCATTTTTTTTACAAAAATCTAAAAAGTACAGACATGATACGTTTACATTCTTATTGTATGTATAGATATGCTTTGCGGAACCTACAGATATACTTCAATCTTAATATTCCTTCATTTTGTTGACGGTATAAAGTTTTTTTACAATCCTACTATAATATTATCCATTGACCATAAACCTGGTTTTAAATTATTCGCACGCAAATCTTTATTTATAAGGATCTGTCGATAAATATCCGATGCGTTTGTGACAACTTGACACGTGATCGAATTACCAACGTATATTGTTAGTTTTTCGTTTTGTATACTGTTCATACAGACGGCGGGGCGGAGCATCGCGCCGCATTGATAAAATGTATGCGTTTGGGGTCACCGGTCTATTCGTCTTTTTACTCCCGGATCTCCTATGTACCTGTTCATATATGTAAATTTTTTTATGACACGTTATTTGTTTTTTTAATTAATTTCTGTTAACCATGTCTTAATTTGATTTCATTTTCTTGACCGACAGAATAAACATTGACCTTGGAAAATATCAAATACATAAAATGTCACAACTAATTTATATTATTTTTTTTTCTATACATATAATAAGAATGTAAATCTAACATGTCTGGAATTTTTAGATTTATGTGAAAAAAATTGTTGCAGGTGATTTGGAATAAGTAGTAAAATAAATTTCAAACATTTTTATAAATGTCTGCCTGTCCATCTGTTTGGCTGAACACTCATCACTGCTAATGTGCTGCGTTTAATATAAACCTTACCAAGAAAATTATAAAGCCTATCCTCGAGTAACATTTAGTCCTAGTTTTATTATAATCGGTACACTCTATCAAAACTTATTGTAATTTTAATGACGTCGCGACTTAAGTACAAGATAGGTAAAAGTATAATTATATAATATATAATTATATAATATATAATAATTAAGTCCATTTGACTTAATACTTTCAGATGACTTTATTAGTAGTCACTGTCTTTTTACATTAGGTTCCATGCGGACGGAGTAAAAATTCTATGTCAATCGTATGGCTGTTTATTTTAGGACGCGATGTTTTGCCTAATTATTGACCTTAACAAAACATTGATTTAGATTTAGGCAGCTTAATTTCAATTCTTGATTTTTTTTGTGTTTGTCAATCTCAGCTGCTATTAAAAGAGGATCTGGCTTAAGACTGGAACACGCTAAACCTAGAGAGCACTGGCTCTTGAGTGCAGCTGCCGGAACATACCGATTATTATTAGCAATGGGTCTATTATATAACAGCAAGAAGACACTTAAAATTAATTAATGATATTAGCTGACAGCCTAAAAGAAAATCAGTAGTAGGAAATACACTACAAGAATAATAAAATATATGTTAAATACCTATAATAATATATATGGTAAACAATTATCTGACAATGAAGAACAAGTTACTGTAGATGAGAAATAAATTAACTGCACTACTTTGTTAAACACTGAAAATGGGCTAACACCTACGTAAAATTAGGTACTTCAAAGTTTAAATTGTCGCCTTATCTCTAATGTACCTACTCAGTTTTATCTTCCTTATCAACGTGAATCTCTATCGAGGTTATTGAGCGAGATAGAGCTTAATTCTTATTTCTAAAAGTACGTAACAGATACATAAAGAATTTATTTTTCGTTAGAAAAGAAATATAATGAGAATTTTAGCCTTTAACTATCGAAAAAATGTATAAACGTATATGTAATGTGTATACAAAAACCTGCTAAACTATGCAAATACATGTTACGTCATGCTCTAACTCTTACAATAGCAGAGGTATATATATTTTAATTAGCAACCCCGTGTCCGTAGGTGTTCGTCAATAAAGTCAGCGTTCCCCGAATCGGGCCGAGGCGCATGACCCCGGCGCGGCGCGGGCGCAGCGGCCGCGGCACGTAATGTCGCGTTTATTGTAATGCATTGCGCAACCGTACCCCGCGCACCGCGCACACCCCGCGCTACAGCACCAAGAGCACTGCCCTCACCGAGGGTACTAAATCCAATAAGCATAGTAAGTAGGGTAGCCAAGTAAAAAAAATATTCGCTCTTGTAGACAATATAACCAAATTTAAATGAACACTAAGATTCCTAACGTAACACCAATGCTATACGTATATAATTAGATATAATTACACATAAATGCACCTACTTATATAAAAAAAATGAGAACATGTTATTTTTATTATTAGACAATGTAAATAAACGTATCAAATTTAAATTGAATCTAAATAGTAAATTTTAAAATGCAGTTTTGAGACTTAAGTGATATTATATGATAAACTATTACTATTATATATTTTAGACAGAATATATAGTTCAATTTCGGTTAGATTTTGAGTTATTTTTGGCGTGTAGTGGAACGTTATGACTATTGGATGTTTGGTAACCCTACGCATAGACTTGTGTGTTAGTTATATGGCTACTGAAAATCCTTGGCCCATATCAGTTTGCACGACTTTTTCCTTAGACCATATGCATATTAATAGATTTTACTTTGTTATTCATTTACAAATTTGTTTATCTATAAATTAGATAATAATGATATTTAGACATCTGTTTCTCAACACATATCGGTGTGTCACGGTATTTGCATTTCAAAGCCACTCTGCTCTTTTTATGTTTAGCTTTAACTCTTTGGCCACATTTTCATGTAATGTCAGGTGAAAATGTGATGTAATATTTCGAAAAAAATCCTATAATTATCATAATAAAAAAATTGAATCGCATGATTTAAAAATCGCCACTGTGCATATTTGTGTCTTACGTGAACATACTCGTACCTATAGACATATTCATTACATTTGTGATACTTTGGCAAATAATAGGACTTTACCTATGAAATTGCCGTTCTACAGTACTGGCCATTTCAAATCAAAATAATTTTTGTTTGGCTAAGAATTCTAATTTCAAATTAATTTTATTTTAAAAACATGGAATTCTTTTTCCAAAAGTAGTCATTTGTTTATTGATTAGTGTTACATTTTCATCGCATTTCAATCTTTTTTGTCATCATGGATACGTTAAAAATTCGAGTAATTATGAAATATGAGTACCGTCGTGGCAGCAACGCGGCACAAGCGGCACGCAACATCAACGACGTTTACGGAGCTAACACTACAAACCAACGCACCACCTGTTATTGGTTTGCTCGCTTCCATTCTGGGAATTTCAACCTGAAAAATGAACCTCGTGGTCGTCCGAAGACTTTGGTCGACAATGACGAATTAAAGGCGATTGTGGAAGCTGATGATACACAAACAATATTGGTCCATTTGCGTCAAATTGGCAAGGTAAAAAAGCTTGACAGATGGGTGCCCCACGAACTCAATGATCGCCAGCGCGAAGTACGCGTCGAGACGTGCCTTGCACTGCTCAACAGACACACAAATGAAGGAATTTTGAACCGCATTGTTACCTGCGATGAAAAATGGATTCTGTTTGATAACCGCAAGTGCTCAGCAAGTTGGTTGGATCCTGGTTCAGCACCTAAACAATGCCCTTAACGAAAACTTACCCCTAGAAAAGTGATGGTCACTGTTTGGTGGTCTAGCGCCGCTGTGATTCATCACAGCTTCTTACCAAACGGGTGAGCATTACTGCAGATGTGTACTGTGAAGAACTGAACACAATGATGGAGAAGCTCGCTCGTCAATCAATCGCTCGTCTCCGCTGCTCCTGCACGACAACGCGCGACCTCATACTGCACAGCAGACGGTCTCCAAGTTGCAAGAACTGGATTTGGAAGTTGTCCGTCATCCGCCCTACTCACCAGACCTTGCGCCTACAGACTACTACTTTTTCCAGAATTTGGATAACTCCTTGACGGGAAAAAAATTCAATACCCGAGAGGCAGTACAAAATGCCTTTGAAGAATTTGTCGCCTCCCGTCCAGCTGATTTCTTTAAGAAGGGCATCAATAAACTGCCACTGTGTTGACAAAGATGCATTGATTGCATGGGTGATTACTTCAATTAATACAAATAAAAAATACATTTAAAAAATTCGTTTAAATTTTTTCATACAAAACGGCAATTTCATGGGTAAAGACCTAATAATATCTTAACATTTAGTAACTTCATAGGGGTAGGAAACTGTATCTGACTGGGTCGCAATCACCATGAACTTGACGATAATCCTGCGACAGTATTTTATATACGCAGCAGTATACATTCAGCACACGACTAGCGATGTATTTTCTCTTTATTATAATTTAACGACAATGACTAACTACTTACATAACTCCTGTTAAGCTTTCCAGATCTAATAATTATGTCTCATTTCTCATCCCTCACTTTTTTTCGAACTGACTACGCTATTTACCTAGCAAGGTTTTAACAGCTTCATCGGACTACAATATACAAATAAAGACTTTTACTCTCTTGTAAACAGAATACGAGTATGTAAGTTATATAATATGCTACATAAAACATATGACATTTTCTCAAATGAAATAATTTCAAAACATAGGTAGAGACATAACAAGCGATTCCTAAAATATAATGTTAGAGTATTTATTGGTTTACGTATTCTCTTTTTCTTTCTGTTATTATTAGTTTCTCATATTGGTCATTATAAATCTATATTTCGTTTTATTGAAACTTATTAACTGTCGGAGCATGTCGTGACTATCCATAAATACAATTAGATTGTAATCCTTACTTCCTTTGTAATATTATAAATGAGAAAATGTGTTTATTTGTTACGCTTTCACACTTTAACTAAACAAGCGATCACATAATATTTTGCATATGCGTTTTCTGGGGTACAGAAAATAAGTACATAATTACTTAATAGTAAGAATACATCAATCGCTTTACTTTCTAGTTTCTACTATATAAAAATCCCTCTCTCGAAGGAATTGACTCCAATCAGGATGAACGTACTACCGACCAGATACTCAACATCTTCTCAACCTCATACCAAATAATTAGGGTTGTTACAACTTAAAAATTCATTATACACTTTTCATCACCTTCTCACCCTTAATCCATTTAATTAGGGTTGATACAACAAACATTATCCTTATATATTCTTCGCTGTCAGCTGTCAACAGTATTAACTCAGTATTCACACCTTATTAAGTGCAACTTCTTATGGGAGGGCTTTAAAATTCAAATCCGCAACCTTTTTGTGTCACGAAAAAGTGGTAGGGTTCTACTTTGTATTGTAATTTTTTTTACTATTATTGATGAAAACAAAAAATAAGCATAAACTCTTTATAGCGACACCTAAGGAACAGCGCATTATATGGCGTTATTGACAGTTTTTAAATGCATAGAAGAAAAATCAATTTCATTTTACTATCAAACTATTGAAAAAATATGGGGAAGGTAATCGCAACAAACAATATAATGAATTTCATAGAATCTTCCTTACGTATAAGCCTACAGTCGAGTTAAATAAGTGCTAGACCAGCGGTTCTCAACCTTTTTTAGTCACCGATACACACATATTTTTTACAAACTTGCGACATGTTGATAGTATAAAGTGCAAGAAAGTGAGAGTTTGTAAATTTCGTGAACCACTTGACAGGTGATTGGTGATACACCAATATGTCATGACACGGTGGTTTAGAACCGCTGTGCTTGAACTACTATAATGAACAAAAGAACATCCACAGCTGCCGTTCTTATTAATTTCGGCAACTTAGAAAGTACTGTTTGCTACTTAGTAAGACGTATTGTTATCGTTATTCAGAGTGGGTGTTATGCTACATAGAGTGTATCATTGTATTGGGCAATGTAAAGAAACCAAAATAAAGGGATTCATTTAATTTTTTTATGGAATTTTAAATTGACTGGCGTAAAATGGAGTTTGAAATGTATTATTATAATTATGTTGGTCTTCTATATAACGAAATAACTATTATTACAACAATTAAAATTTGTATATAATAACATAATTAGGTATTTGTATAAAAAAAACATATTTAAAATTTTTATTGTTATAAAAATTATTTTCTACAAACTAAATTCATATTTAAACAAATTTCTAGGCTTAAAAATGGGTTTTTGGATTTTAGATAATTCATCAGAATGGAAATTGATGATTTAAAACTGTTTAATCCTACTAGTTGTGCATAATGACCCCATTTTTATAACCTTTAAAATCACTAGAAACGATGGTTAATCTTATACGAATTAAGCATAACGAAATTGCTTATAAACTACGACTATTGCATGGGGAGCCGACCAAGCGATTGAGTTGCGCAGCACGCTGACATAGGCATTTACAATTCGGTCATTCTCGATCATGCTTGGTTCTCGTCGAGCAATCAATTGGCCCTCGTACTCCGGCGTCCCGCGCCGCCTCACGTCCCCGGCTCGCCTATAGGTACTATTTTCAAATCTAACTGATAGTAGCAGAGATAAGCACGTTCAAATAATAAAAAAACAAGGTGTGTCGTAAAGACACGATAGAAATGAAACTTTTGTATTACATGGCAATATTTTAATTGTTCATTAATCACGTTTGAATAGCATAGATTGTGTTCAGTGATCGCTACGCCGACTGAAAACAGTACACGCAACCACGGACAACGTGAAAGCGAGAAAGCGAGAAGAGCATATTTCTCACTGTTCTCCAATACTCTACGGCAAGCGAGACACTCCCACTTGGCCCGACACAGAGTTTACCCCCATCATATTTTGTCGCATGAAAAAGTTACAGATCAAAATTTCAAAGATAGGAGCTTCACTTTAAAAAAAAACGAGTGTGCTGTAGACCACACGACTGAAGTAAAACTATGCATGTATATATATTTATAAAATTTAAATTTATTACGGGTTTTACTAACTATTGGCTATTTTCACTAACTTAAACCTCCCTCTCAATTTCCGTTCACCTCGTCCGATCACACGTTTCGTAACGCTCTCGTTATGCATTCACCAGCTTACTCCCCAAATCAATCGTTTGTAAAGAAGCTTTACTTCAAAAAACAATCTATACACTTTATTATATTAGTATACGTACTCTAGTATGTCATCATAATGATAAAATATTTCATTTATTCTTTACTTACAATTGGACTCAAGTAAAATGACTTTTATAAAAATGTAATACTTCTCAAGTGCCAGTTCATACGTAAAGTAATATAGTACCGATATGCAAGCTCACATTTCGACAATATAATGCTAACAACATAACACTACTCAACCTATATATTATAATGACGTGCTCAGGCTCACAATCGTCGGAAAACTATAAAATGCATACATGTTTTCCAACAGAGGTGGTAGTGTGCGAGAGGGGAAGGGGGCAGCGGCGACGGGCGAGACCGGCCCATCGACACACTTTCTGAAGGGCCCTAAAACTACGGCTTTTGTGACCATCTTTATGACCATCTATTCGTAGACCCTTTGATTTATCACTAACAGTTAAGCGCTGGAAACAAAAGATAGGTATTATTTTTTAAGTCGCATATACTAACGTTTAAAATGGCGTATTCAGTCCAGAGCTGTTGTACAAGTCGAATATAAATTTAGGATTCGTAAGAATGTTAAAGTATTCATCATTGTTAAAAACATTCAATACAACGATCTGATAACGGTAATGCAAATTGGAATGAAAATATATTAAGGTAAATAAACAAAATTACCATGAAAATTGGTACACTTAAAACTATTTTTCATTGAAAAGAATTTCATGGTAAGAAATTTGTAACTTGTAACGAGGTGACGCTAGGTTATATTTGATAGTTATTAACATCTGTGTAATGATTTAACGCGGGTGAAGTCGGGTGCGGTTGTTAGTAAGTATGTAAGATGGATGTCGATATCCCAACTTCATCATTACATATTATAAAACAAAGTCCTTTGCTATGTCTGTCTGTCTGTTCGCGATAAACTCGAAAACTACTGACCGGATTTTCATACGGTTTACACCTGTAGACAAAGTGATTCATGAGGATGCTTTAAGTATACAAAAATACATACATAGGGTGTACTACACAATTTTCGGAACTGGCTCGGAAGAATATTTAAAAACGAATGACGATATTTCAAAATGGAACTATTTGGTTTTAAAATGTAATTTGTTTCATATAGTTCTCTCTTGTTTTTACATTATGGTGCCATTTTAAATATTGCGCGTGTAAATTGCTACAGATCGAATTCGTGAAGATTTTCGTATGATTTGCTACCACGATATTAAGTATAGTTTGACGACTCAGCAGAGTGCCACTCGTCTTCAAAGTACTTTTGACAATGAAGCACCATGCAAGTCGATTGTTTATTAGCTGATTTCCAGAATTCCAATGCGGTCTTGTTAATCTCAGTAACTAATTACCCGATGATAGCCCGTCTACTGTCATGAACAACGGAAACATCGATACTGTACGCCGTATGATCGAAACCGACGACCATGTGACCTACCATGAGATGCGCGCATTCTTAGGCATAGGTGTGAGTTAGATACAAACAATTTTACAAAAACATGGTGTGAATAACCGTGTTCCCACAACTTAACTGAGGTTAAAAAATCACCCGCATTATTTAGTGCAATCTAAAGCTTACCGAATTCAAAGAAAGAACGTCGTATTTTGTGTGGGATATAGTGAAAGCTGACGAAACACGGATCTAAAGCAACGATTCCAACACAAAGCAGCAATCAACTGTTTGGGTCTTCCCAGGTGAGTCGAAATCAACCAAAGTGGCAACTGTTCGGTTTAACGCTAAGCGGATTTTTGCTACTGATTTAAATAAAACTGGACAGGACGATGCTATTGCTTTGGAGAATCGTCGTACAGTAAATAGCGACCATTTGTTTGCGGGAGGATATTAACTAATTTTACTCCGTAAAAGCTATTAAAAACACCGTATCATACTGCACCATGGTAATGCCAGCCTTCACACGGTCAAACAGACAAACGAATCTTTTAAATGGAACAATCTTATATAGTAGGTCATTCTGAATACATTCCTGACCTCGCACCATACGACTTCTTCCGGTTTTCAAAGATCAAGAATTATTTACGCGGTCAACGAATTTCAACATCAGAAGAGGCCGTTGAAGAACACAAAAACCGTGTTTCCGAAGTCACTACGGAGGAGTAATAATTTTCAAAATGGTTTTTTTTTTGTACGAAAAAATACGTTGAAGCTATGGGGAAACAATTTTGAGTAACAATAAATCTATTTTCGGTCACTCATAAAAAAAAATCTTATTCCGGAAATTTTTAGTGCGATTACTTGGTGGTCACCATCGTTTTTAGATTACACTGTGCTCACGATAAGATACAATACTATCAAATATGGCATAAAATTTTGATATAACATAGTACGAAAGTTTTATAGAGAAAAGAAATCACAAAAAAGAACTGTACTGCTTTTGCGCTAGAAGTATATGTGAGGAATGTTAAAGAAATCGAACTTTGAATAGGATCTATCAATTTGATTAAAGAAGGATGCATTATATTAGGAAACTAATCTCGCGTTAACGTAGATTTTGAAAATAAAGTAATATTTGAAAAATACAGTCCATATTACACGCTAATAATCTATATGTGAAAGAATTCATAAACTCGGTTAAGTATTTTTTGACTTTACTCGTCACAAATAAAGAAAACACATCTTTAGTATTTTATTATAAGGAAATAGTATTAAGTTTAAGAGACTAAACAAATTCAAACGGCAAGAAAGTCCTAAAAAAATTATAGATGGTATTTTAAATTACTGTTATGTTTGTATATCAAATTTACCGACTTTTTTTTAATTTGTTATATGAAAAAATGTCAAGAATTTGAGTCTCCAAGCACGTTTTAATATTATTTAATTCATATGTACTTAATGTATATAGAGATAAATAAGTTACTCCTTGTTTTTAAAATTTTGTTAATATATAATAGTTTTGCTGTCAGACTAAATTTTTTGTTCGGGTTTTTCAAATAAAATTAATATAGTCTCGTTATAATAATTGTAATACGTTCTTAAAAAATATGATTTGGATATAAAAAGAGATATCCATAATATCCATTTATAACTCACTAGCTGACCCGTGCAACTTCGTCTGCACCAAATCGGTTATCACCAATTTCAATTGTATTTGGAAACGCGAAAAATTTTAATAAACCCAAAACCCGATTGCAGCCATACCTACGGTTTCCAATTGTAAATTCAAACTATCAAGGGACTCACTCAAACATATACCCAGATGGTATGCGAGAAATCTTTTAAAATAAGCCTAGAACCCGTTCGTAACATCATCTACTGGGTTCAATTAAGATAAAAACTAACCTACATATATTGGCGGTAATGTAAAAATAGGCTTGAGGGGCCTATGGACCCCCGGTTGAAACGAAGTTCCTTTCCTTTTTTGGAGATGTTTACTATTATTTATTTATTATATTACTCAGTATAATTTAACAATTTCAGTAACTACAAATTTTTGACTTTCGTCCGTTATTCTGGAGAACCCCTTGCGTTTTATAGGACAAATTCTTAAATGTAACCTTGTAATATTAGTTATCCATGTATCTAGTTTCGTCAAAATCGGTCCAGTACTTTCAGAGTGATGCGTGCTCGCAGGCACAGACCGACAGACAGACAAAAATTGTAAAAGGATAACCTTTGGCTTCTAAATCGATAACAAAGTCTACCCCGATTATAATTTTCAAAAAATATTTAATTTACAGATTTGGTCTTGTTACAGTAAGCTAAAGAGTTTGTTTGCTTGAACGCTCTTATCTCAGAAATTACTGCTCCGATTTGAAGAGTGTTAGATAGCTCATTTATTGAGGTAGGCTATATACTATATAGCATCAAGCTAAGACCAATGGGGGTGGAGCATCAATGAAGAATGTTCCAAAATAGAGACTTTTCTCGGGTTCGGGGGCCAAATGTAACTATTACACGCGGACGAAGTCGAGGGCAGAAGCTAATATGTTATATCGATGTATAAACTACTACCTTACAAAGTTTCGTGAAAATCTGTCTAGTAGTTTTTGCGTAAATTTCTTCTCTTTTATGTTTTCTTAAAAGTAAAATAAACAGACATACAAATGTGATATATATGTAAAACATGTCCTAAATGTTATACCGGCATATAAACCACTACCATACCAAATTTCGTCAAAATCCGTCCAGTAGTTTTTGCGTGAATCCTGTACAAACGACAGACAGACAGACAGACAGACCGACAGACAGACAAAAATTTTAAAAACTATAGAAATGTGTTCCGTCTTTGATTGTAAACCCTGCCAGAGTATTTTTTCTTTAAAATATTTAATGTACAGATTTCGTCCCGTTAACCTTTTATTATATGTATAGATTAATAACGTTGAATTTACATTTTAACTGCTTCGTGACTTAACAAATGAGTGTGTTTTCTAAAATTATTTTTCAGTCATCAGGGTGGAAACTCTTAGAATACGTGTTTGCATACTGACGTGCATGTATTTCCATACTAATTATTACGTTTACCCAACAAGGTCACCCTTGCTTGGTGCCGGGCAACTTTATCACGGATTCACTTTGTTTGGGGACTTGTGGAGGTCAGATTATTTATACGTGCATAAGGAGCTGGAATAACTAAGATCACCTTGAATCAGAATACAGTATCAAACGTTTTTTTATCATCTGAAAGGAAGCTTAAGACCTTGCTTTAACAGTTTCCCCGGACAAAGATTGAGGCGTAATTAAAATTTTATACAATTGCAACTGATACTTTTAAACGCAGATATGATTTCATTGATTGTGTTCCTTTCTAAGTATAAATAGTATATTTTTTATTGATCACTAGTTAGATAGATTCTCGAGTAGTAATTAACTTTGATATCTTTATCTGTCAATCTTTATTGTAATCCCCATGTAGTGAAACCTAGGTAAATATTATATTGGATGTTACTTTGCACATCCGCCTGGAATTGAATGGCCACTACTACATTTCACTGCAATAAAAAGCGGTTTTTTCTTAAACAACAAAAATAAAGAATTAAAACCGCGTTCATTGGTTGTCAAACAGTGCAGCGTGCAATTTCAACCTTCGTCAGGTTCAACCAAGGAACGCGGTTTTAATTCTTTATCTTTATTGTTTTAGAAAAAACGCTTTTTGTACAGTGAGACGTATACTGGTCAATGAAATCCAGGCGGAAGTGCAAAGTAACGCCTTCTTCAATTAAATAGCTAAAACTTGGCATAATCAGCGACCTGTTATAGTAGTACTGGATTATAGTTTTTAATATCTTCTTTGATTAATCTTGAAACTTGCACTAACCTCGTCAACAAAAGAAAAGGATCTAAGTATACGTTAAAATAGTCCATACTAATATTAAAATGCGAATGTGTGTTTGTTTGATACACTCTCACGCCTTAACTATCAGACCAATAATCATTAAACTTTGCATACATTTCATCAGGAGTACACGGAAACGAATATATGATACTTTTCACTTTTCAGACAAAAAAAAAGTATTTTTCCAGAGCGATATGTGACAAAAGCTAGTAAATAATAAAACACGTCTAGCTTTCTCGTGTTTGAGCTGTTGCTTTAGTATGTTTCACCATTTGATTCTTAAGCTTGGGTTATTAAAAATGTTCATTTTCAAAGGTAAATGCTTAAATAACGTTCATTTAATATATTGAATAAGGGGTCACAAATAAGTCCTTTAGTTGAAATAAAACGTTTCGTATTGGTTTAAATATTCACGTACGCATTGACTAATGTATATAAAATATGATTTATCTAACGATATAAAACAATTAAGTTTCTCTAACATTGCTATTAGGAAATCGAAATTAAATGCAATTTAATTACTATCACCGAGAAAGTGGTTGTATCACTCATAGAATTCTCATTTCCTACAGAACTGGACAATTTTATTGAATCGGTAGAAAACAATAAAACTCCGTTCATAACTGAACGGCATTTATTTTACTTGAGAGCAGAGTTGAGCCTACGACGAACGTAAATTGCGAAAAAACTACAATAACGGTGTACGTCTAACACACCACGTTTCCGTCAACAAGAACTCCTCAGTATATAGAATCGTTCTTCTAGTTATTACCAACAATGTATCATTGAAATCGTACCGTTCGTATTGAACTACCCGTCCCGGCGGGATTCATCACTGTGCACTCGTCAAAGGAGCCATTCCGTCACCGTTTATATGCCTGCTTGTGCTGGTGTTTCTCTCCGGTACTCGATGCTACCGCCCCGCGCTCAGTTCAACCTCCGTTCACAACTTTTTGCGATAGCGAATGGAAACCACGGAGACAGCGGAGAGAATCGAGGCCGATACAGTGCCTCTAGTAACTCTGTGTTGGTATTACAAAGAATACATAAAAAGGCTTAGGAGAAATCATTCGGCGAGCGTACCTTTACTTAATGACTTGGCTATTCTTGTATTGCTTTATTTTTAGCTACTGTTCAAAAGTTATGTCTACAAATATAGGTGTAATCGTTCAGATGTTTTTCGATTTATAGAATTACTAGCGGGCCCGGCAGACGTTGTCCCGCCCTGATTATGAAAAAATCCTTGACAAATTATATACTAAAACGTTCCTCATCAATCGTTCTATCCACCGGTGAAAACCGCATAAAAATCCGTTCGGTAGTTTTTGAGTTTATCGCGAACAGACAGACAGACAGACGCTGTAGGGGACTTTGTTTTATACTATGTAATGATATTCCATACATTATGTTCTTTTAGTCAGCTGAGTGAGTAATATTTTTTCAATAGGCAGGTTATGTCGTTAGTAAAAGAGTAAATTATAAAATATCACACGATATAATAAGTATGGCATAAGTAATGTATATATAGTGAAAAAAACAACTAGGTACGTACGTACAAAACATTGGAAAAATATGGCTAAAATGAAATTAGATTTTTTTCTTGGACCAGATTTTCCGCTGCTTAATTTTGAATATTTATGGTTTTTAAACATTGTCTAAGTTTAAAAAGTCACTGCGTGAGAAATGCAATAACTACCGCAGTTAAGTTAATTCGGGTCATAAATAAAGTATTAATTGAATATTTTCACAACAAACGAATGTGGTTAATTATTTATCGACAAAATAGTAGAATTAATTTGCGACTCATAGGAAATAAAATTGTAACTAACTTTGTGCAAGTTATAACGGAATTTACAAAGTTCATTTGAATCTCGAGTAATGTTAATTCTTATAAGAAATTGTTTTGAATTATCCTAACCGACGGATTCGCAGAAAATGAAAGTAGTTCGTGATGTCTGAAAGCAATCAATGCAAACAATGATTAAACTTATCACCTGCCGACAGCATACCGTACTCTATTAATATTTTATTCTTTTTGCTGTCTCACTATTAAAAAGTGTTATGAATTTTATATGTACCTCCGAATTTGCGGTTTTGTACTACAAAATCTCTAATAACACAATGTTTTCTTTATATCTGTTTGTCATTTGACTATGAATTAGATTTTTATCAGTAGATAAGGATGAAGTGAATAACTAACACTTTAATTACATTTTAATGCAAGAGCCAAATTTAATCTTTAAAGTTAGTGAAGTCGACATCCGCTTTATCCCAGGACGAAGATGAATTATAGTTCTTTAATATATATTTAAAATAAAACTATATACATATATTTTACTTTAATTATTTAGGAAAACTTACAGCTAACACTAATGAAATAACAAAACAGTTATATAGTTAAAGGCTAACTACAAGTTTTCACTTATAGAAATATAAATAAGCAGGGAAAAGAGAGCTATAAATACAGATAAACAAAAAAAGAACAGGGAACAGTAACACAAAGTTAGAACTAATGAGAGAAGCCAATACGAAGCATTGTTACGCTAGTGTAAAATAAATCTATATTATTGCCTAAAGGACTAAAATATTTCCATTACCGGATCAGCATTCTGGTTTTTCTTACAAGTGGTACAAATAATAATTTAAGTTTGCTTAATATACTTGTGGTGACACATAACTGAACTTTAGATAATAGTTCTGGATTATATATGTTACACAACATAAAATTGATAACAAGTTTTAGAACAATATAAATGAATTTAGAAATATCTGTGTTCTGACACATATGGTCTAATTAACCTTGTAACATTTTAAAGTCTGAAAGTCAAAATGGCCACCCCCATATTTTGATGACTTGCACAAATATTCAGATTGCCTACCAAAAGGTAGAAGGACTATGCATATGTAATGAAATAATTGAAGTACACAAACCTGTAATATTGAACCTTTTAATTTCCTTTACAAGATTGCCTAAGTTAAAGGTAAAAATCATAGATAACTTTGGCCTCAAACTTGACATTCTAAAATCAAAATAAACTAAATATATAAAAGTTCAAATTTAGCGTATTTCCGTCGTTAACGGTTCAATACAAACTTGAGAGAAACATGGAATGCACCAGCGTGTCGCTTGCGTAACCGATGTTACTGGCCACAAACGTGTCGTTACACGAGGGGGACATAAAAAGAAATATTTTATTGCTGAGCCACGCCGGTAACACTAAAACATTTCGTGGGAGATAGATCAGTGAAGCGTAGGCGCAAGTAGTCCTTCATTTTGAGAGGCCGTTGGTCGCAATACTGGGGGTTACAAAACTTGTTTCACTTTGCAATGTTTGCCTCTTCTTCTAGAAAGAGGATTATGTCACAAGCAAAGAAATAAGTAAATGTATTATCAATTTATGACACAGATTCACATATTATATCATAAAAGTGGAGAAGTATTTGTATGCCTTAGTAGTTATTTACAAATGGTAGAGATATGATATGAATGTTTTTCGAATACAAACCGCTATAAAATAAATATGTGGATACAGTTTTACATATGTGCATTTTATTAAAAACAACACATGCACATGCACATCATACTTACTACAATTGCGCATTGAGACTTGTCCTTGGTTTTTAAGATATTAAAAAATACAAAACGGGGTCTTTAGATTTTGTAAAATAATTTAATTCCCCCAAAAACGTTATTGTCTTCTCGGGGATCTTCTTTCTATTAGTAGGTTTAAGCCACTAGAAATCATTAGTGTCATATTTATCTGCTAGATGGCGATACTATTAGAAAATTTCTCTAACCTCCGAATTGAAATTAGTAGTAGACAAATCTATATTAATTAAAAAAATGCTTCATCTACGATGTGGTAACAGGATTTGTAAAGTCGACCTTCTAATATTTGAACTATTCGATCATCAGATATCATCATCTATCTGATATATATGTACTCTTTTTATGTTATAAACTTACTCAACAGTATCTATTAAATGGAACAACATAAAAATATTTGTTGAATTCTTATGTCGAAAATTCATTCAATTACCATACATGTTACACGATTAATATTAAGCTGGTCGCTTGTTTTTCCAACTTTGGTGGATATATAAGAAGTGATTTCTTTTTATTTATAATTGTTTATCGTCCTTATAATTTGTGGAAGAAATCAATTCGGAATATTATGCTTCGTGCAACTCGTACTTCGTTCATGGCCACGTGAGCGACGGTTATTAGTCGTCATCGTCTTCCTAGTGACACTCTCTATGCCTTTCGTGTTTCATTGTGTTATATACAGTCATTTATAATTAATTCTTTGATTTTAGTATACTTTTTAATTTTTATTATCGTCACTTAACATAATGTGAGATAACGAAACGCTATCACCTAAACCAAATAATTAATTTATATTCCAAAATATCTCAAAATCCAATTAAGAGGATAGGTTTTATTAAAGAATACAATATTAATATTGGGGATGCGGGTGTGTATCACTGCATTCTGGCAGAGCCGACATCAGACAGTTGCAAAAGGCTGTTTAGTATATTTAGGTTTTGTAATTAGTCTATTTATGTTTTTAGATAGATATAAAGTACGATGGGACTGACATATCAGACATAATAAAATTCCCTAAAAGAATAAAGAGAAAAAAAATCACATAAGTATAGATAGGGCTTCTAAAATGTCGTCGTTTGCTTCAATAGCTATGTTTTTTAATAAGCAAAATTTAAAAAAAGACATTGCTTTAATTTTAGCGTCCGGACTAAGCAAGAGTACATATAAGCTAGTGTGAACATCACACATATCTACGAATGCGTTGAAACAATATGAGATTGTCGCCGTTTATACAAACGAGACACAGTTTTGCGAACAGTAGGAAAACAGTTTGTCTCGCAGGACAAGCGAAGGTCGAATGCCGCCTGTGCCGCCCACGACGCGCGGCTCACCGCAACATCGCTAGACAAATGATTACTAGGTGAACGGATGCCACTAGGCACTACGCACTTGCACACTAGGTCTCTTAATTACGTATTTACTTTTTACTATCTTAGAAACATCTCAACAAACACTTTGAATACTATTTGTGACTGCGTAACTGTGGACTTATAAATTTTTCATAGGAGTGCGTAAACTTTTGTAAATTTTAAAATAAGTAATGACATTTTTCTTAATACAGACTAACCTTTATAATGTAGGTTAATATGTGTTACTAGATTCAATAATACAACATTATACATTGTTGTCCCCTTAGCATGCGGCTTCACTCGCGTCAATGTAGTTTTGACATATCCCTTAGGTACACTTAAATGAAATACTCTATGTGCTTTTTTGTATCCTTGACGGCGTGCATGCAAAATTTTATGAGGATCGGTCCAGTAGTTAAGGCTTGAAAGAGTAACAAATAAACATTCGCATTTATAATATTAGATAGTTAGCTATTTGTATCGAATTTATATCAGAATAAGAAAATAATCATTCAGGCATAATCTGACATCCAAATATTTAAAAAAAATTGGACCAGTAAATCAGATATTACTTCCTACATCCAAACTATAGAGTATATTATATTTATTGCAAATGTTTTTGTAATTATTATGCGGCCAGTACTAGTTAGTGGTTCTTACTAACCGCGAATAAAAAATGACCTGAAATCGCATTAATAGAGTAAAATTTTGCTAGAGCGTAATAATTACAAATCTCTGAACGTGACTGTGATAGTAGTTAAAAATCTTGTAACTATAGGTGTACCTAATTTAATTTGAATAAAATTTTGCAATGTAATTATTTGGATTGAAAAATCAGTGCAAAAAGGTTTTGCACATTAATAATGTCGTATAACTGTGTTATACTATAATCGGCTTACTTATAGATGTATTTTTAGCTTTGCTCCCGTGTTTGCGCGTGTTTGTTATTGTTCCTTATCACGATTTGAACGGTACACGAGTGAATGTTCTGCAGTGTCATATAGTGGTGAGTTATAATAAATTGAACTGTATAAAAATCTTCATAATAAGCACTTCAGTTTTCCAACTATTACGGTATTTGGTCAAACGATTTTATAGTTTACTAGCGGGCCCGGCAGACGTTGTCCCGCCCTGATTATAAAAAAATCCGGGACAAATTATATACCAAAATGTTCCTCATGAATCACTTTATCCACTGGTGTAAACTGCATAAAGATCCATTCTGTAGTTTTTGAGCTTATCGCGAACAGACAGACAAACAGACGCGGTACGGGACTTTGTTTTATACTTTATAGTTTATAGATCTGATATAACAACATCTACTTATGTATGTATAATATATAAGATGAAACCCGAAACTTCATCTGCGTTGTCCTAAGCATCCACTTCAGACTACCTGCCCCAATGCTCGATAGTAAAAGAATATATATCGCTTATAGTATAGCCTTATAAAAATCGTAGTCTTTTAAAATTGTTATAACTTTGTATGTAAAAAAGTAATCGTGATAATTTGTTTTTTTTAGAGAAGGACCAAGTATCTAATAAGTGAAACTAAAAATAAATCTCTATCGTTTTCTGTATATAGATTTGTAGTAAAAGTATTTAAATAACTTTAATTTTGATAATGGGCACCAAGAAAACACATCGAACGTGAGAACGACACAAATGTATTCCGTTACGAACATCTCAATAAAGCACCTACGACTACGTGCTATCTTTAAAACAACGCACCTATCACCATTGTTACACAGCATCTAATTGTCACGCATTAACGAGATCGTGTTCTCAATAGAGAAACGGAATGGTGCAGCGCACCACCCCTAAGGATGCCCATTTCCTTGTAGCTGATTACGGCTCACGGACTAAAAAAGTACAATCATAGTGCTCTCCGGCGCGGAACGCACTGTCCTCATTTGAATACAAACGCAATGCGCGTGCGCACACACCCTTAACTGTATACAGGCGTAATTGGACAATCTAAAATCTACTCTAACTTCTTTGACGGACAAGTTAAAATCAATCGCATACCGTTTAACTATGTGCCCTCTTTTCAAAGTCGAAAGATGAGGGACTCTTGCGTGCGAGAACGGGAGGGAACTATTCCCGAGGAGGACGGAGGACGTTAAGGGCATTCACCCCGTACCCCGTGGGTTGCGACTAGCGGCTCTACAAATGATGTACAAGCACATAGATGCCTTTCTCTATTTAGGTGCGCACGAGTTTCGAAATAGTGGCCGTGGAACTTTTTGTTGGGAGGTGGATCCTGTTTAAGTTGCGTCAGCGCATGGCGATAAGTTCGGCTATCGCCGCCGCGCCGCTAGAATGTCCGACGGCACAGGTGTCCCTCGCCCGCGCTCTTTGACTCTTAAGCGCCATAACCTTTCAAAATGACCATGCTGCAGAGACTGGACACTTCACACGAGATTTGGTAAACAACTTACATTATCAATATACGATAACTCTTACATAATTTGACAGAGGTCTATTGCAATAAATATTATTGATTATGTTTCTTTATCTATTTACATACATATACCATTATTGTTTAGATTAGACAATGGTAATCTATAAGGTCATAAACCTTTATTTCGATTGGATTATGGTATATATAGTGATATATGTTTAGCAGACACATTCTTAAGGGAAATACAAAAATTGGTCTAACTAAAACCCTTAATGTATTTCATTGAAAATGTGGTTAATTATGACTTGTAATTATGTAATTATCTTTGTTATTTGGGAACAGCAACCTCAGAAAACTTTGCCAGATATATGTGCTCTTCGAAGTTGCATATACGATTCTTATATGACTAAAATATTTCGTATTAAAAATAAAGGTTCTTACATTATTCGTTATACATTTTAAACATTTTTTGTTGAAACTCGCTTAATTCTTGTCGATATAAGCTCAGATTTCTGACAAATGTTAAAAATATAAACTGCAAGGTCTTTTTTATCAAGAATTTTGAAGGTGGTGAAAAGGAGTGAAAGTTTGTATTTCAGGCCAGTTAATAAGTAATACTTGAGAAAACGAATTTTGTAATCCTGACTTATAATAAATTGTATTGAATTATACGTACGTGTAATTTTAATGTCATTACACTTGAAACTAAATAATTTATTAGCACGTGGGGAATCATTCGATGTCGTGATTGGATTATGTGTATGTGGAATCGTATATTATAAGAAATGGCGCGAAACAATAAATTGTAATTAAAGATGTAACCGTAAGTTATTCAAATATTAATTACCTCTAATTATTTAAAGAAATTGTACTCATTTTTATTTCTATGTGCTTTTATTCACTTTTTTTATTCTGTTTCGTGTATATGTATTTGTTTTGAAGTGTTAAAAACGAATTAAATGATTCTTGTATGAAACATAACCTAAAGTCGTACGACGTAACACGCGGGTGAAGATCCTTTGATACAAGATATCATTACAAAAATATGGCTTTCAATATAAGGGATAATATATACTTTCTAATTAATAGCAAATAAATTTTATCTCCTTGCACTGTGCCGCAGGATTCGCAACATCTTGATAATCACGAAGATTATATTTGAACACTTAAAAAACAATATTGAAGATTAAATGGGATAAAAAAATTGAATTCATCATCCGTCTGATATAATAATACTATTTACTAGCTTCTGCCCGCGACTTCGTTCGCGTGGAATAGTTATTTTGGGCTAACGCTAACACGTGGCGAAAGCTCTCAAAACGAAAAAAAACCTGATTTTGAAACTTTCTACATTGTTACCCCGATCCTGTTGGTCTTAGCGTGATTCTTGAGATTCCAGTACTTCCTGAGATTAGCGCGTTCAACCACACAAGCAAACCCTTCAGCTTTATAATATAGATTACTACACTTCTCTCGTATTTAACTCGAGCCGTCGCGTCGTTCAAATTACTATAACTTTTAATAGAGTAGACCGATTTTAATAAAATAAAGACTAAGTTACTCTCGAAGATATGCTTCATGATTTTCTTACGTTTACATTTTATTGTAAATCCAGTACTTTAGCAGACATTTGTAAAAATGATTGAAATTTATTTTATTACCTATTCCTAAACACTTTCAACAATTTTTTTCACGAAAATCGAAAAGTACAGAAACGTTAGATTTACCTTCTTATTATATGTATAGAAGAAGAAGAAGGATATACTAGGTAATCCTTGCTAATATTAAACTATGAGTGTGAATGTGAGTTCGTCTGTTTGTTACGTTTTCACGCCTTAACTAATGAACTGATCATCATGAAATTCTGTACAGACATTCTCAGGAATACAGATAAGAGCATAGGGTAACTTTTATCTTAGAAAAAGTATAGTTCTTGAGGGTTAAGATAAATATACATTAATGCGAGTAGTCCGGTGAAGCTGTTGAGACCTTGCTAGGTCAATAGCGTAGTCAGTCCGAAAAAAAAAACATTAATGCGACTGAAGCCGCAATAAATATATTGATAAAAAATAATTGAAATAATATTGTAGATACATAATGTATTGATATAAATTTCCAAAACATTACATTTTAGGAAGCATAATGTAACACAACCGTACTGCAAGACGTCTATTATCGGATAGGCAGGTCCCACATGACAGCTTACAACTACATACTTACAAAAATATTACATCATATAAATCTACCTACATATATCACAAAAGTAATGAGTAATTTTAGTGTTGTTTTTTTTTTGAAAATTTAATTACAATGAATATCTATTTTGTAGAACATATTCTTTGTCTGTAACTTCATGTTATCGTGACTTCGTCTGCGTATTTATCTGTTTGTCATCATTTGGTGTTGATCTTTTATTAAGATTTAACGGACTGAAACCTAATATTATATATGTAAATGAGAGTTTGTTTGTTTGTACGCCTTCACACTTTAACTATTCAACAGATCATTATCAAATCTCAAATAAATGTTATTAGTCGTACAGGAAAGAATATAATGTACTTATTAACTAAAAAAAAGTACTGTTCTCGAGAGATTAGCTAAATGTATATTGACGTGAGCGTAGACAGAGGCAAAAGCTGGTTATAAATCATTACATAGTATAAAACAAAGTCCCCTACCGCGTCTATCTGTCTGTCTGTTCGCGATAAACTCAAAAACTACTGAACGTATTTTCACCAGTAAATAAAGTGATTCATGAGGAACATTTTGGTATATAATTTGTCAAAGATTTGTTTATAATCAGGGCGGGACAACGTCTGCCGGGCCCGCTAGTAAATATATAATTAAAAAACCAAATACTGTAACTATGCCCATAAGCAATATCCAAAAGAATAAAGAAATTAATGTTTTATTGAATCATTCGTTCGTTCGGTAGAATATAATAATTGGGCCTGACAGATCTGCCTTAGTGATACATTTAATCATTTCGCGTTCAGGGATCAACTGACTTATATCCAGTAATTAAGTTGGGTTGAACGATGTCTGTACCTAATTGGAGAGCTACCATCATACACGTGATGAGAAACCCATTCATGATAAACCCACCAGTGAGAATCTTGAGATCAGCCAGTATAGTATATTCAGCTGCTGAGAGGATTGCTAGCCGGTGTGACATCGGTGCCTGTCAATGGATTACAGATCTTACTACTATCGTCATTGCGTTCAGATTCCATTGTCCATAAGGTACAATTCCGTTATTGTGTTGCGATAGGTACAATAAAAAAAATGTATAAAATATAAATACACGATAGAAGTAGACTTCGATCAATTTTATACGATATATTACTTAGAGACTTGGTCTTTATCTAAAGAATTATTATGATACTTTCATTTAAAGATATTAAAGTTATAAGGTAATACAATTTTTATAAGATCTACGCGTTCAGTGAAGTATGACGTAGAGCAAGCGGTGTGGTACGCACGCGCAGGATACGGAAAATAAACAACATTATCAATAAAGATATTTTATAAGCAAAGTGTATTTTTGCTATCAATTCTCTGCTTTTTCCTCTGTACATAAAATATCATTAAGATAATAAGCGACCCAGACAAAGTCACGGCTATGAAGGATCTTATAAAAGTATTAATAAAAAAAAAATTATCCCGTAATTTGAGCAAACTATAAAACTATGAAAGAGGTCTAATATGTAAAAATAAATATGTATAGAAATTCCTTAACCTTCTTTTAACGTTGGTCTGTGAGACCGACGACAAACGTTTGACTCGTTTTTTTAAATGCAATACAATTTGAGCTTCTCAATAGTCACATAGTTCATGGTCTACATCAAATGAGTATCGCGTGAACGTTCGGGTGTACATTACACGTACCTACACGACGCAGCTGGGTCCATCAGACCAACGCACGGGTATAGGAAGGTTAAAGATATTAACGTAGATACCATACTGCAACTTGTTTCTATAAAGCAGAGGATATCGAGGTTAATGAGGTCTCTAAACACGATTTGTCAGGCCTCAGGGAGTGGTATGGTTACTGAAATCTACACCATAAGATACTTCCTTAACTTTAGTAGATGTATTAAGCAAGTATAGGATGGTTTTTTTTTCGAACTGACTATGTTATTGGCCTTCTAAGGCCTTTACAGCTTCACCAGACTACTTATGGGATGGTATCTCAATGTTAACTCAGTTCAATACACCTTAGTATAAATGTAATGTGTTGACTCACTAAAGTTATTTTAGAAATAAAATAATAATTATCGAATGGTAGAAACAATAAAAATAAGGATCCTTTAAAATACAAATTGGATATTAAAATTTTGTAGGAATTAATTTTTCAAGGTTATTTGGATAGTTGGTTGTCATCGAGCTTTGTTGTATCCTTCTCTGATCCTAAAAGGCACTGCCACTATGTTATGCATTCATTATGATATTTTCCCTTATAGGTGATTCAAACTGATTGTACAATTATAAACAATGGTTTCATAGCCATGAGCTCAAGTAGTACGGGCGTTTTGTGCTGTATTCCCTTGATAATTATGAAAGTAATTTCATTTCATTTAATAATTTAATGAAATAAAGTAAATTTTGATGTATTATTTGCTTCAATAATTTCATACTCTACAAAATACTATAAGCTTAAGAATAGTACAAAATATTTTGTTTCATGTTAGTTCTGCTTGTAAAGTTTTCACATTTATTTCATCTTTTATGATTTATATAAAGCGTTCAAATGATTTGTTAACAAAAAATGTGTTTTTTTATTATGTCATAGGAGGCAAACGGACAGGTGTGTTACCTGATGTTAAGTGATCACCACCGTCCATAGGCACTTGAAACACCAGGGGAGTCGCAAGTGCGTTGCCAGTCTGTGTTGGGGGAGGGAGGAAGGAAAGGGTGAAAGGAGAGGAGAAAGGGGAAGGGAGTTGCGCCTCCGGCACTCTCAATGACCGAACGAAACGCAACAATGCAAGCACTGTTACTTCACGTCGATTTTCTGTTGGTCGGGTGGTACTACCCCGGGCGAGCCGACCCATTCATGCTGAAACCAGTAATAGCTTGAGCGTGGCTCTACTACCTAAAGCGTGGCTCTACCACCTAAAAAATATGTATTTACAAATGATACAATGATTGTTATAAACAGCATGCCTATAATACAGTTATTAATTAGGATGATTGTATCTTGAAATATAAAAATTAAATGATTCTTTTATGTATTTTACTTGCAAGTTTAGGCGAGATACTTTAATCAACTAAAATCAGATATAAATCACTGCAATAATATTTCAATAACGCAAACATGATTATCTCGCCTTGCCTCTGTCTACAGTCGCAACAGCTTTAGGTATTTCTAACTATCCACCATTAGTTATTACATTTTATTCCAATACACTTAATTATAACAAAAATGTCAGAAAATTACTATCTTATACTACAAAAATGATAAATATGTTACACTAACAAGAACTAGGATGCTTTATTTGACAGCGTGTTCGCACACAGCTTCGATGGACGTAGTTCCAATCCTGGCAACTGTGTCGGAGCTTCTGGTGAAGGAAAACATCTTGACGAAACTATAGCGTGGTGCCAAGGCTTTTTCTATGTCCGCCTTGCTAGCCAACCTTAGGTTGAAAGCACCAAGCACCTGTTGGTGCGTTCCGGCAGTTACACTTGAGAGCCAGTCCCCTCTAGGTGTGGCGTGCTTACCATCTTAGATCAGGTAAATTTATCATCAAATGAGAATGTGGTCAAACGCTAAAACCTATGAGCTCCGACTCAATTGCAAGGATTCCAACCAACGTCCATCGACTCCACACGATATAAACTAAGTCATTATCGTTTCAAAGAGTTGTTAAAAAAGTTTTATTTACATAACTATATCGTAAATAACATTACCTTTTTCTTTTTCAATCTATCTATATACTATAACTAGCTTCTGCTCGCGACTTCATCCGCGTGGAATAGTTATTATTTTGAAACTGGTTCAGCAAAATGACTGCACTGTACCTGATGGAAAGTACAGTACAGTCTATAAATAACGGCGACTGTCAGTGTTAAATAGGAATGGCAGTCATCGCTATCATGCCGACCTGCAAAAGTGATTTTTCACGCCTCGTTTGAAGGGCCCCATTTCATAAGGGGAAGGGAACACACTGGCTGGGAGACGATTCCACATCTTCACAGTGCGACAAAAATAAGAGCTTTCGAACTTCTTCGTTCTTGCCGGGATGGTTGCTACTGTGAAACTGTGGAGCCGCGTACCCGCCCGTGTAGTTCTATAGTGGAAAGGAGAATATGGAATTATATCATAGGAGGCAAACGAGCAGGTGGGTCACCTGATGTTAAGTTATCACCACCGTCCATAGACACTTGCAACACCAAGGGAGTCGCAAGTGCGTTGCCAGCCTGTGTTTGGAGGGAAGAGGGGAGAAGGGTAGTAGGAGTGGGGAGGAGAGAGGGAAGGGGAGGTGGGCCTGCGGCGCTCTCACTGACCGAACGAAACGCAACAATGCAAGCACTGTTACTTCACGTTGGTGTTCTGTGAGAGGGTGCTTAGGTTAGGTGAGGTTTATCTATCTATATGCTATAAATAGTTTCTGCTCGCGACTTCGTCCGTGTGGTATAGTTACTTTGGGTGTTAGCTGTTAGCGTTAGCTAACACGCATCGGAAACTCTGAAAAGGAAAAAATACCCGATTTTCAAACATTCTTCATTGCTTCTCTGCTTTATTTATCTTAGTGTGATATGTATAGCCTTATAGCCTTCGATAAATAAACTATTTAACACTTAAAGAATTTTTCAAATCGGACCAATAGTTCCTGAGATTAATGCGTTCAACCAAACAAACCCTCCAGCTGTATAATATTAGTATAGAAAATACTGTAGAACCGTTTGTCTATACCTCGAAAATAACTGTTTAAGGTTTCATAAGTAACTTGAGCGTGGATTGAGGTAATAAATAAGCCTTATTTGATTAAAATCAATTCAAGGCAAAATATTTCATTATTTAAAATTTTCGAAGTCTGCTCGCGTTAGTACATTCTTATCGAAAAGTCATAAGATGGCATGGCGCTTCCTTAGTTAATTTCCAGACACTGCGTGTTGCAGAAATGGACCTTTTTATTAGTTGTTTTTTACATTGCCAGCTCTATATGGCTCTCTTATCTATTAGTAAGGCAAACGAACTCTTTCTTCATTTCCTCGACCATAATATTTCAAACGTTTTATTACAAATAAGCGTAAGAAGTCCTCAATTTCGGATACGTAATATATTAGTTATGTTTGCATTTATTACTTTTACATTTAATTATATGAATAGTTTGTTACTAGGCTGATGAATATTCGTACCGGTAGTTTTCCACGGCGTTTATCGATCCGCGCAGATAACTAGCTCTGTGCCGATGTCCTGACAGAGGGTGGGGTGGTACATCCACCTCCCTCATCGATACATCGTTGATAGTACCCGCATCGTGTAGCACAACAGTTGGGGTGGCGTTACCTAATTTAAATTAAAGCGTTCAGCATCCTAAACACATGCTCCTGAAATGCAGTCCGCATTAGTTATTTTCGTTTTTTAAACGTCAAAATATATGAACAGAACTTCATTTGTTTTTATTTGTCCCGAATGGGGTCATGTTTTTATATAGTGTGCAGGAATGTCTATCTTTCTGACACGCTGTATAGCCCAGACGGTTTGTTGAATCTTTAATATATGAGGTGTTATTGAATTCGTTTTAAAGTAACTGCTCCGAAGAGGTATAAAAATAAGGTTTTGTACTTACAAATAATCAGCTGAATACTTACAAGCTTACAGAAGCTTACAAATACGCTTATTAACATAATGGAAAAGATTTCAGAGCTTTTGCAGTTTATTGTTTTTCTTCATTAATAAGTAATTCTATCTGTTTGATTTTTAAAGATTGTACACTACCAAATGCATACTTACTCTTTATCTAAGTTACATATGTAATTACATAAGTAAAAGCAGATTAGTTCTAACTTGGGTCAATATGAATCTTAGGCGACCCGTTATGTTTCTTTTAGAGGTATTATTTTTACTTATTTTAAGCAACTCAGGATAAATATAGAATTTATAATTATAACTTTCCACTAAAATAAATATACTTAAAACAATTTTTCAAAAAGAATATTGGTACCTACAGTGAATTCCACCGAAAAGGCATGAGAGTTTCGCAAGCCCTATATATTTGTCATTGAGTTATTTATTTACTTTGCTTTCTGATGAATTCCACAACTGGGTCCGAATATTGTTTTGAAATAGTGCAATAATTATAATACATATTTTTATTCTAATCTGAAATTGCACTGATTTTCATGTGACATTATTGAATGAAGGGCTAAAACATAAGCTGAAAGTCACTGTGGTACTCTCATGTACGCACGAATTCTAAAAGTGGACGTAGTATCGGATAACTAATCTGGTATAATGTAATACCATTTGTAAACACAAAGGACTTTTTCCGTGATTCATTGTATAAGAGCCGCTGATTTAGAAAATTTATCTTTTAAGATAATTCAGTGAAATAAGAATATAACCTTCTACGTGTACTTCTAAGAATGTCGATGTAAGATTGTTTTATATTAAAGCATATTATTTGCTGTTTTATTGTTATATAAAAAACTGAAATATTACACTACACGTTTAAATAATATTTCAGATCTATAAAGATCTAAGGATAACCGTATGATACATATAAATCTCAAAACTACAAACTTCGAGGTAATAACATAGTACTATTTCGCGTTTACACTGAAAATTAACTTATAACTGTGGACCTTAATGCTACCATTAGAAAGGTCACAAATAGCATTAGTAAAGGTAATCTAATCTCTTTCAAGTCTTATACATAGGTACCACACTTCAGTAGTGGGTTCAGGGTTTTATATATCCATACAAGTTTGAGTAAAAAGAATGTATATGTTATTCCGAATCACAACACAATATATTTATGAAAATTGTAGTATATTTAACTATTGGTACCTTTTTTGTTTAATAGAATCAACAAGCTCTATATTAGCAAATAAGACTAAATATAAACTAAAAATAGATCTCACACAGTGACTTCTGTCATTAACATACAAACAGGCATAGAATTTATTTGTAATAATACAGTAATAATCATCTTTTTCTTTAATCGTTGTAAATCATCATTTTTTACTTTTGAGAGCTTTCGCTGCGTGCCATCGTTAGCTCAAAGTAAGTATATCACACGCGGACGAAGCCGCGAGAACAGCTAGTTTGTTAATAAATTTATAAGGTAGCCTAAGATACCGACAAAAGTGTTAAAGAATACAAATCTTAATATGTATTTCGTTGTAGTAATTGTACGAAAATGAATAGATATGTAAGCAAGTTTTATTTTTAAAATGTACGTAATAAGGCCTTGCGCGACACACTGACCAGTGTACGAACGCGGTCAGAAACAAGACAAAACGAACGTGAACAAAAAAGAGCCGGTCAACCCCCTTTCGAATACGGAAAAAAGTACAAAACTAAACTGCCTTCTGGCGTTCACAGGAATGCTCTACGTACCCCTTCATTTTTAAGAACAAGCACATTGCACGGATTCCATTATTTCATGAACAATATCATTAATTCTTCAGAGACCGTTTACTTAGTATGTACGAGGAATATCTATCTACGCTAATAATATATCTATCTCCATTATAAAACTGTAGTCCGGTGAAACTGTTAAGACCTTGCTAGGTCAATAGCGTAGTCAGTTCGAAAAAAAACTATTATAAAACTGAAGAGTTTGTTTACTTGTACGCGCTAATCTCAGGAAGTAATGGTCCGATTTGAAAAATTATTTCAGTATTATATAGCTCATTTATCGAGGAAAGTTATAGGCTATATATCATCATGCTAAGACCAATAGGAGCGGAGCACCAATAAAGAATGTTTCAAAATCGTTTTTTTAGAGCTTCCGCTGCGTGTTAGCCTTAGCCCAATGGAACTTACTCCACATGCCAGTCGCAGGCAGAAGCTAGTAATTCGATATATATAAAAATGTAAGTTACCTAAATTCTCTCAAATTTGGCCAATCACCATGAAAATGACTTATTTTATATAGAAGTATGTATGCTATCTTTTATATTTTAATTCGCCTCTAGGTGTCGGTAGGTTATACTTTACTGTTATACTGCTTATATGGTAATGTAACCCGAATGAAATCGCGGGCAATTATTAATCCTAAGTAACATTATGAATGCGAATATGAGTTTGTTTTGTTACGCTTTCTCGCTTTAGCTACTCAACCGGTCATCATGTAATTTTGTATACACATGGTCAGATAAAGGAACAGATAAAGCACATTTTATCCAGAAATAAGTAATGTTCCCGAGGAATAATTCAGATATACATTAATGCGAGCGAAATTGCCAGCAAAAGCTGGAATAGAGACGGCTGTTTGATCACATCAAGTTTAAATGTGTTTTAAGGGTAATTTAATTATATTTTTAGTGATATTCTAAATTAAAGATCTAAACTCGGATTTATCTCTTTATCATATGTATAATGAGAAATGAGTTGAACATCGAGAAAATAATTGAAGTTATTGTAAAGGAGACGTTATGTTATTAAATACGAAATACTATAGGTACTTTACAAGGATAATCCAGTAAGTAGTACTGATCTCTATTGTGCAGTTCGTTCGTATAACTAAGTACTGGCTGACTGAATACAGTTTATACTTATGTAATGACTCGCGACTTTGCTCGCGTTAGTGCATATTTTGATTTATACATCGGTAACAGCCATCTATATACAAAAACCCAACATGCACACTTAACGTCACACGGCCGGCACACAAAAATGAGTGCACAATTTTGGATTATGCACTCATTTCAAATAGCCTCGCGTTGCTTGCGTCCTTGTAAAAACAACTTTAAATCATTTAGGTAAGGTCGAATTTGCAAAATCATAAATTTATCACATAACTATCACCACGCTATTTAGGAGTTTTTGCGGGACCGATTTGAGCATTACTTTTATACGAAACTGTGTGTTTTGGGTTTTATATTTCAATGGTAAAAGCACTTTTATCTAGATAAAAGGTAACCCTATGTTATATTCTGTACGTCTATGCAAAATTAATTAATTATCATTACATAGTATAAAACAAAGTCCCCTACCGCGTCTGTCTGTCTGTCTGTTCGCGATAAACTCAAAAACTACTGAACGGATCTTTATGCGGTTTGCACCGGTGGATAGAGTGATTGATGAGGAACGTTTTAGTATATAATTTGTCCAGGATTTTTTTATAATTAGGGCGGGACAACTTTGCCGGGCCCGCTAGTTTATTATATATTAAATATAACTAATTAATTAGGATGCGAATTTGACTTTGTTTGTTATGCTTCTACGGCGTAACTATTCTATCAGGGGTATAGAAAAGGACAAAGGGTACATATCATACCTTCATCCCCATTCAGTAATAAAAGTATAGTTCCCCGAGAGATAGGTCAAACGCAAACGAAGTTGCGAGTAAAAGCTAGTATATAATATGAGTAACGATGATACACAACAAAATAAAAGATATAAATCCGCGCATGGTTACCCTTGAAAATTACTTTTTATTTTGCAACTGAAAGTGTACTTCTGCGCTGACCGCCTCACAAACCTTGTAACTCGCTCGCTAAAACTGTTGTTTAGAGTTGTAAACAGTGATTTTATAACTGTGATTAGAAGCTATACAAACATTTTATTATCATCGCGGGCATTAGAGCGAAAAAATTATGAATGAACTCACTCCCCCATGTCGATGGAATGTCACGTGATGCGTCGTGACCGGCCCGACGTGGAAACTATAAAACAAATGACAACTGTCGGAATACTGGAAGAGCTGTGAAGTTGTCCTTACGGAATCGATAATACCGAGTTCGGAAACTTGCGAGTTATCTTATCTCAGCCGGTGTCAGTGTCCATCCATTGATCACAGAGGTGCTTTGACCCATTGAGTTTCTTTGACTGTTCCTGTTTTGTCTCTCATCTTCAGATTAAAACTATTGCGGTGTTATTATAAAAAAGTGAAATACGTATTGAATATTTGCTTTAAAAAGGTTTTGAATTAAATGCACCGCGGTCCCTGAATGTTCGCCGTCTTGCTCTTTTGTCTCTCTTTGGTTATGTTAGATTAGACTTGCGAAAAAGGATAACGCGAACTTGCCTCGGGCCACCGCGGTGCATTTAATTCGAAACCTTTTTAAAGCAAGTATTTAACTTTTTTGTAATAACACCGTTGTAGTTTATTTGACTATACTAGTGTTCGTTCCATTTAATATTTATGGACATAAATCGATAATAATTCATTAATTTTATATGTTTGAATATTATTAACGTCTTTATACCAAATAAGGTAGAAATATTGTAAATTAGTAGAAGTAAGGATCGTGAAGTATGAGACTTTTAAACAGAAGCTTTGACTCGTCGATGGTAAAGAAAAAACAGTTTTCAATTTTTGGTAACTGAAACTTTTTATGGGAGCTCTTTGGAATTGTGATTGGTAACCTTTTTGTGTAACGAAAAGTGGTGGGTGCAAACACTGTGCTGGATTTTTGTTGTATTTTTTTAATTAAAATGTTTCCCTGTAATACAAAGATTTCAACTTCTGTCGCATATCTTATGATACATCCTGTTTTTATTTAAATTGAAACTCGTCTATAGCTTCGAAACAAAGAAGATCAGTTGACAACAGAGGTGAAAATGGCTCTGCACTGGTTTATCTTCACTTACTTATATATAAACTAGTGATCGTTTAGAGTTGACACAACATGTTTCCCTCTTCCACTCTCCCCTATCAAATGTCATCTGAAAATACACACCATTTATACACAATATATCATTTTTCACACAATTCATCTGAACCGTTTTCGGCCTCTTAAGAGGTGAATACTAAAGTGTCACATTATGAAACTTGAAGAAAAACCATGCAAAGACGATCTTCTAAAAAATAAAATTACTACAATAAAACATAGCTTATCCTTCTCCCTTATCTATATTAGTAGATCTCATAAATAACTATATACGACACGACTCAATATTTACGACTTCTGCTACAGATTTGCTCTTGCGAATTACGTAATTATTGAATGGAATTACCATATAATTAGTACTCATTATTATAGAGCCGCTATAGTAGAACCGGTCTTTTCTTTTCAATTTGTAATTTCACATTGTATAATTATGAATATGGTTAAAAATGTGAAGAATATTTTATATCCAATAAAGTATTTCTCTTTAACTCATTACTGTTAATACCTGTTCTTTCTATCATAATTGTTTCGGAATCCTTTAAACTCAATCTTTTAATAGGTTCTTAATTGATAACAGGGATTGATTTATTAAAATTGATCGACAGGTGAGTTGTATCTAACATTTATTGAGCCACCTGCCGTCGGTACTAAAATTTTCTTGATTACTCATAACACTTGTACTATAGTCGCTTCCAGTGTGTTATATGAATCATTGTGGTTGTAACAAAGAGTGGAAACCACGAGCACTTGTCGTTTGACACGGACACTCGGCGATAAGCGTCGAGGGGCGCTTACAGCCCACGGGTTATTAAACCGGCCCCACTACGAGGGAGTATTTGGTTTGGTACTCGTATAATATTAATAGCGATAAATGTACACTCGTGTATCAGGTTACAATAAAATTGTGGGAGGCGATTGTTTATTATTTAGGATATTATTGTGATTCCCTAATCTGTTAGGGGGGGCTAAGGGTTGATTAAAACCTCATTTTTTGGTTACTATGGTCGATAATAAAGTCGTGGTGCTGTAGTAGTTTGTCCGGTGGAATATGATTTTGATAACCGCAAATTCGAACCCCGGCATGTACCAACGAATTTTTCGGAATTCGCGTACATTTACTAATTTAAATTGGTAATACTATCGGCTGTTTATCGGAAAAACATAGAACTGTGAATTTCTCAGAGTTTGAAATCACCAATACGTCGTGGGCTGGCGTGGTGATTATGGCCATACCTTCCTTCGGGAAGAGGCCTATGACCCTGCAGTAGATCTCTTACAGGCTGATGATGATGGTCGATACATTAGTATTACTATATTATGTGCATAGTAAGTTATAATCGATTGTAATCGGTCAAACAAACATTAGAATCGATAAATAAGCGATATTAAACCCAGTTTTGAGACAAGAACTTGCAATTCTAAGCCCATAACACGAGCAACTGTTACCTGATGTTAAATACATGCTCACTGCGTCTGCAAAACTTGACAAAAAAAAATCACAATATATGTTTATATTTTAGTACAGTTTTTGAAGTTATTCTTCTTTTGGCGCGTTAGGGAAAAATGATGAGAGTAAATTTTTATGATGCGCGCGCACACCGTCCCGAAAAACCGACACCCTGAGTTATTACGATGAGCGCGCACACCGTCACGAAAAACCGACACCCTGAAGTTAGCTATAGTCAACTTTTTCTATTGTTAGTGTTGTTTTTTCTATAAACGTACAATAAGGCGAAAGATAAAATTTTTGAAAAGATTTTTATCTTGTTACGCCAAATAAGGATAACTTCTAACGCGTGTACATAAGTACATACACACAATTATTTTTTTAATCATTATTTATTTAACCGTTTTAATTTTAAAACAGATATTACTACAAGAAATGTTGTACGCGTGTCTATTGTAATTACTGAAAAGTGAAATGAAACTATCGTGATATATTTTTAGATAAGTACGTACTGTCTAAGATGTAAAACAAAAAGAAAAAGAAATCTATCCAGTAGTTTTTAAGTGATGCATATATGAAAGCACACCTCTATTATTCTATTTATATAGATTATGTTCTGTGTATCCGATACTATATGATACTAATACATTTATTGTTATAACATCTATACTAATATTATAAAGAGGTAAAGTTTGTGAGTTTGTGACGTTGTAGGGGACTGAGATTACACTAACTACTGGTCCGATTTGAAAAATTCTTTCATTGTTATATAGCTCATTTATCGAGCAAAATTATACGCTATATATCATCACGCTAAGACCAATAGAAGCCGAACACTAATGAAGAATGTTTCGTAATCGTTTTGTTTTCCTCTTGAGTGCTTCCGCTGCGTGTTAGCGTTAGCCCAAAGTAACTATTCCACGCGGGCGAAGTCGCGGGCAGAGGCTAGTCAATTATAAACTTAACCGTATACTTGAAGAAAATGTATAAACTGAGTATTTATAACTAGTGCACGTTTTCTATGACATTACCTTTCGAATACTTTGCGTGTTTTAAAGTTTATGTTTATTTGTTCAAAGACCATATCGGTGAGTTATCCGTCCTCCAGATTGTAATTCCGAAACACGTTCGTTATTTCTTACAATCGTACTTACCGTTCTACAAACACGTTCACATTATGTTTCACACGTTGCATTATTATAATTCTTCTTCATAGTATTAATTGAATGATTTTGCTTACATATTTTCAACTTATTGCAATTCCATAAAAAAGGCTAACTTTTAAATTAACTACGTCTTCCAGTGGTCGAATATCATCCATAATAAGAAGTACAAAGTTTTTACTCATGTGTTAATAATATGTAACTGTATTTGAATAACGATCTGTATTTCTTTTTGATTTTTTGAAGTTATAATTCTTTTGGCGCGTTAGGGAAAAATGATGAGAGTAAATGTTTACGATGCGCGCGCACACCGTCACGAAAAACCGACACCCTGAACTTATTACGATGCGCGCGCACACCGTCACGAAAAACCGACACCCTGAAGTTATTACGATGCGCGCGCACACCGTCACGAAAAACCGACACCCTCAAGTTATTACGATGGCGCACACCGTCACGAAAAACCGACACCCTGAAGTTATTACGATGCGCGCGCACACCGTCGTAAAAAACCGACACCCTGAAGTTAGCTATAGTCAACATTTTGTTTCTTTGTATTTGTTGTTTGTATTTCTTTGTATTAAAACTTTCAATGTATTAAATACCTTTTTTCTATTATTAGTGTAGTTTTTTCTACAAACGTAGAATAAGGCGAAAAATAAAATTTTTGAAAATATTTTTATCTTGTTACGCCAAAGAAGTATAACTTCTAACGCGTGTAATAAGTATACACACACTTTTTTTTATTGCCAAATAACTGTATTATTATCAAACATTGTTGATTTCACAATAAATAAGGAGTATAGAGTATGATGAATAGACAATTATAAATAAAGGCTTTGAATCTTCAATGTTACGGAAGAAAAATATTTCCAATTTTTTTTTAAACACCAAAATTCGTCAAACGCTACTAAGCAAAAAAAAAGATAATCGGTTCAAAAACTGATTTATTTGGTTTAATAGAATCTTCCCTTTATCAATAAAACCCTTATGTTCATATTTACAACCCTCTCATACACCCTTGTGCGAGCGTAACCCTTTCAAATTGCCAACTCAATTATATGTCATTTCTGAACACTATAAATTACAATTATTTGGCACTAAGCAGGTAATATTTTTTTTAGAATTTTTCCGAATTTTTAGTTTATTTTTAGCGGCTCCGTCTAGGTGCATCAATGTGCTGTTTTGTTTTTTTTTATTCCATTGTTATTTATCGTAGAAAACCAACGTGTGGTAGTTAGTTTTATATAATACATTCTAGTATTTCGAGGTGTTAATAAACCGATCATAATCTATAATGTTTTTTTACTAAAGATCAAAACTGAATCTTTTAAAATAAATGGAGTTTTTAAATAATATATATGTAGTATAATAAAAAGCAGAATATGTGTGAACATTAGATGTTTTTTTTTAATCGTAATTCCATCTCAATATCGCGTTAACAAAATAAGAGAGACAATATTTATCAGTGTTAATTTCTTTAAATTGTTTGAGCACTGAATAAAATTGAAATTACGTCGTAGTCGTTTCAAGTATGCCTGAGAGCTATACGATTGTTCTGTGAGTGCAGTAAATTCACTTCAATTTGACACGAGTAGGGGCGCGTCGCGTCTGTATGCGGGCGGGGTGCGTCATTCTTTTGTTTTTATATTCAAATCCACTAGCTGTTACTGCGATGAATAGAAGGGTGCCTATCGTTTTTTTTTTGATTGAATAAAAGTATAAAAAGTAGATGAGTTTTATTACACACTTATTCAAACAATTAACTGCGTATTGTACGCGATTAGTACAGCAAGAGTTACTTTTTGGGGAATTTTTTATTTCCATTACATTAAAAAAAGTGTGTGTAGATACCTATGCACAGGATAAGGTATACGTTTTTGGTGTGAATATAATGAGTATATTTTTACATAATTTAACAGCTTTAAAAGAAATCGTTTGTATAATATTTGAAAAAAAAATCATTAACTTCGTGGTGTGTTACAAGAGAAAACACCACATTCGTTTTAGGCTAAAGCTAATTTCATGATGTGTTACGTCGGTTACATGTGTTCGCAATTTTCCTTTGAGCTTAAAGATTCTCTGTCAAAGATTTATCACAACGTATAATACTATATATATTATAATGGCGCCAAAAGGCGTATAATAATTACAAGTTATTTAAATATAAGACTTTCTTTTTTAGTTTTGTATATTTTATTATAAAAATAGGTGAGAGTGAATTTTTAGTTTGAACGATAGTTGCGCGTAACATGTAACACACCATGAAATTAGTTGATAGTATTTAATTTCGTCGCGAAAACTTTTGAATTACAATAACGTTTGATATAGAAAACCAATTTAAATAAAACATAGACTCAATGTTACTCGAGGATATACTTTATAATTTTCTTAGTGACGTTTTTTTTACAAACATAGTACTTTAGGTGCTTAGGTGAGTTACTTTACGTGCACAAACAAATAGATAGATAATTCTAAAAATGATTTAAATGTTTTTAATCGCTTATTCTTAGTCACTTGCCATATTTTTCTTCACAAAAACCCGAAAAGTACAGATACGTTAAAATTATATATTTATTATGTGTATGTATATAGATAAGGTTTATTTTGTAATATTTCCTATTGAGCCACGGTCATGAGTAGTATGAAAATAGTTGCCAGAAAATTGGTATTTGTCACAGCATCTTGACTGATCCCTGTTCGGATGGAGCTAAGATGCTGTATGACTTGGTAATGATACCTCATCAACGACTCTCCTGATGGAGTTAGAAAGATTGGGAAACAATGGGGCTGATATTATCGGTGGAATAAAAGCCACTAAAAATAAAATAAATTAAAAAAATAATGTTGTGGCTCAGTTGTAATACGTTGTTCTCGACAGCTCTTGGTGGGTAAAATGCATAGAATTTATTGTTTCCTGTGATGAACCGATGCATAAAACCGCCGCACTTGTAACTACCCCTAGCAAGTGGGGCGCCGTTTAACATCTTTTAAATAATTACTTAGGGTTCCATGGTAGATTGCACCGTAGCCATCGCGCTCCGATACTCTCCATTCTAGTGTTTAGGGGAAACGGGGTGCTTTATTAACTTTACGATTTAATTGAGGATGTGAATGTCCTGTTGTTATAGATAATATCCGACCCTTCATCCTTTGATCTACCAATTTCAGGTAGTGAACAATAGTCTAGTTTTGAAAATAAAGAAAAACAACTTTTAAATATTTGTTAATGTAACTGTTACTAGATTTTTTTTTAACTGGTTCGGCAATATGACTGCACAGTATCTTAGGGAAAGTACATTACAGTCCATAAATAACGGCGACTGTCGATGTTAAATAGCAACAGCAGTTATTGCTATCATGCCGATCTGCGAAAAGTGCTTCTTCACGCCTCGTTTGAAGGACCCCATGTCATAAGATGATGGGAACACACTGGCTGGGAGGCGATTCCACATCTCCACAGTTATGACAAAGATAAGAAGTCTTTTCGTGGTTAGAAAACTGATGCCTGTTTTCGTTCCTTACGGTCCCATTAATATATGCTTATTGGTATATTTAGTTCAGAATATCTAAAGCATTTTGATCTAACGTGTGTCTTGGTTGCCCTAGATCACTGAAGTTTATAAAATATCGTAGTTCGATTTTAAATCGGAAAATTCTAGTAATATTTTTGATTACATAGTTTGTAGACTTGTCTACATGTAATAATATAAAATAGCCTTTTATTTCTTGCAATATTAATAAGTTCTAAACAAGAAATGACCTTAAAAATAAAAAAAATATAAACTTAAAAATGTTTACAATTTACAATGTACTATTTTTTTTTAAGTTAAAAGTTAGTTATCATCTGCAAGAACCCCTCTACATGTGAAGGCCTCCTCCAAAGAATGTCATTTCTCTTTGGTTTGGGCTGTCTCAAACCAATCTAAACCAGCTGTTTTTAAGATTTCGTCTTCTCATCGGGCATGTCTACAAGTACCATATAATAATAAATAAGACATATTTGCAGTGGCATCAATTTTATCATTATTTATATAATTTTAATAATTACATCGCGTTCTGTCATGGAGGTAGCCACAATATTTGTTAATATTACAATAGTGACAAGGTCCGAGTATGGCGAGTATGAGCTCCATAATATTTCGTTCTAATCATAATATTACAATTAGTATAAGACATTTATCGGTCATTCATTCTTTATATATAAGTATGTGTATAGATATTTTTCTTTTAATTACAGTAATAAAATTATGACTTATTCTTTGCATATGGATTTGTTATGTACATTTTACTCAGAAAATGCAAAAACATTGAATCAGATTTAAATTTTTGAAGTGAAACTTCTTTATCGGCGTTGGAAAAAATTTACCGTCACATTTTTCCGTTACGCGCCATCTTGTTTGTATTCATGTCCATGATAATAAAATCCCTTTGTTTAAACTTTATCTAATTTAACTTTATTTAATATATTAATGAAATTGTTTGCCATAAAGAAAGAAAGGGTTTTTTTTTTTTTTTTTTAACCAGTTTCTGGAAAGTTGCATATAGATCATTTTGCGAAAAATAAGGCCTTAAACAAGTTTCACTTCTTACGTGTGTACACTAGTACACGCACACATTTTTTTAACTACCAAGACAGTTATCATGTTGGTAAATTATGCAAACATGTGACAACAATTTGTATTCGACAATCTCGAATTTCGAAGTTCATGTCTCATATTTTGCCGTGATTCAATTTATTCATCTAACTTGTAAATTTATTTCACGGTAGCTTTTTAAAAACGAATCATGACCAATCGCCGATGTTACCTGAGTCCCTCTTAACTTCGAAGGCATTTCAAAACAAAGAAATGGAGTCCTTGCCCTCAGAGTAGCCCTCGGTGGGAGCGCACAAAGGGCTGTGATTGCGAAGGGGCGAGGCTCAGGGTGCGGGGGAGCCGTCGGGGTAGGTGAACGACCCCAGCCGGGGTGGGCGCCCCCTGCGTCCGCGCACGCTTGGGCGACGGTCTGTAACGTCCCTCATTATAATATATGAGTAATTTATAAAAATCTAACAAAGCTCTCACGTCCTAAAAAAAAAAATTGGTTATCTGTAAAGTCGGTTTACGGACGATAATTTTATGTAATAACGTTGCAAGAAAACGTTGATGAAAAATTGCATACTTGACATAATTGAATTATTCTATACTAGCGGGCCCGGCGGACGTTGTCCCGCTCTGATTATAAAACACCTTAACATATTATATATCTCAACCTTCCTCATGAATCATTCTATCTACTGGTGAAAAGCGCATGAAAATCCGTTCAGTAGATTTTGAGTTTAACGCGAACAGACAGACAGACATGGCGGAGGATTTTGTTTTATACTATGTAATGATATAGATAGATGCGTCACAAGCCGAACGCTTAAGCCGATCGCGCCTCTCTATCGCTTATTCCGCGCTCTCTTGCTTGTACGCTCGGCTCAAGCTGAACGTGACAATGAGTCGTGCTTTGCAGTGCGTGCAGCCGGCGTTCATCGACTTATAAGGCGTTATCACGTCAAAAAAAGAAGATTAAAATGGACATTAAAAGTCTTCATATACCTAAATGTTCAACGTTTCATAAATCTTCCATCTAACACATTTTAAGTAACACCTAAGTACATATTATGTTTGCTCGCGTTGAACCTTGATTTATGAAATCTCATTCTTGACCTCATGTAAATTTTGTAATATTTATGTAGTATGTCTGTCAGAAGGTCGAGGTAGCTTATTACGGATATTTTTTCGAAACCGAGAGTATCCATAATATCTAAATTCTTATTTCAACTGAATAAGTAACTCCACTTTTTTTTAAATATATAATTGATAGCATTTACATGAAGGGGAAAACTATTTAACGATACAGTAAAAGGTAACTTCGACATATATACGTCGAGTAATCCTAGACCAGGCCTAACTTCATTATATAATTATCGTTTTTTTAGGAAAAGGCTCTTTTTATTAGCCAATAACAAAATAAATTATTTGTAAATAGTTTCAGCTCACAGCTTTGTACCAATATTCAACGGATTATGAAATATTCATTAATAAACAATATAATAAACATTAACGTATTTATTCATTTGAACGAATTTATTCAGGTTTATGTGTATCACTCGATATTAGAATGTATATAGAATGTACTTTATTTTTATTATAGTAAATAGTTTTTTAGAGTTTTCGCATAATTAATAATCTTCTATCTATATATGTAAAACAATAACTGATTGATTGATGCCCGGTTTCTGAGGTACTTTAATTATAGTTTATCTGTTCAATAGCGTTATCGGTTCGATAAATTGTCAAATTGCGTTTCTGAACACACAATATTATGATAAATGTCAGTAACACTCAACGGGCCGTTTGACAGTTTATCTTATGGATAACTTTGTTGAGTCAATAGCTATTGGTAGTTTAACCGAATATCTCAGAAACCGGGCATAAGTGACATATCAATGCATAGGTCAAACTACTAGGACTAGGGACGTGAAAATATCAGTGTGGGGTGGGGTTTCTTTTATACTGTAGGTGAGAACTAAGATTTTTTTTTTGAAATTCAAGCCTTAAGACGTTAAAAAAGGTGATAAACTGTTTATATGGAAATTCGTCGTTTTTTCGTTAGTCAGTTCGTTAATTATTGTTTTATGTCATGAAGGCTATATATCATCACGCTAAGACCAATAGGAGAGGAGCACCAATGAAAAATGTTTCAAAATCGGGGTAAACGTAGGTATTATTTAAAAATATTTTCACCTTCTAAGTAAACGAAGTCGCGAGTTAAAGTTAGCGTTAGCCCAAAGTAACTATTCCACATGGACGAAGTCGCGAGCAGAAGCTTGTAAAGCCATAAAATAGAGAGTTCAAGATAATTACTGCACTAGAAAACGCGTGCAAAGCCGTGGGATATTGTTATATATAATATATTATATATATATATATAAAAATGGTTGTTGGTATATATTTACGATATTAATAAACTCCACTACTAAATGTCTACTAATGGTCTACGACTAAATGGTCACCATGAGAGTTGGCGCTACGAAGTATTTTCTCACGAGAGATATCTACAATATCCTATCTACTATAACTCGCTACTAGTTGGCGCTGTATCTTATTGACTTCTGTAACGATAAGTCGATCGCGATGATATTATACTGTGGTATAAAATTAGTATGTATATATTAGAGTTAATAGAATTGTTCGGAGTTACACAACCGAACTGCTCTTTAAGTATTCTATATGATTTGTGCACTGCGTGCACTTTAACATTTTAGTATTAAGACAATTATTTGTATTACATCAGTTCGCAATCAACCACGAGCGACTCACCACCACTGTTCGCTTTATTAGCCATTAGCGGCTGAATTAATAACCATTTTACCAATAAAACATTTACCAAATAAAAAAAAATAAAAAACAAGAATACAGAATTATCTAAACAAATAGTAAATCATTACATAGTATAAAACAAAGTCCCCTACCGCGTCTGTCTGTCTGTCTGTTCGCGATAAACTCAGAAACTACTGAACGGATTTTCATGCAGTTTTCACCAGTGGAATAAAGTGATTCATGAGGAAGATTTTGGCATGTAATTTGCCAAAGATTTTTTTATAGTCAGGGTGGGACAACGTCTGCCGTGCCCGCTAGTATATAATAAAAAAACTTGCGGAGCTGCGTGCTTAGCTAGTTATTCATACCTAAAGACCATTTTAATTAAATAAAAATAAATATTATAACTTTTAATTGAATAAGAAGGTTTAAAGAGATCGTATATCTTAAAACGATATAGTATCGAATGACATCGTACGTTAAGTTTTTGTAGGGATCTTGCAATGCCATGTAGTGGTCTTTATATTTTATCCATAATCTTGTGTTATTTGGCTCTATATTGTGTAATGTTGGTGGTGCTTTACGTAATATAGTTTGGTTATTGTGCGCACAAGTGAAGTGGATCGGAAATATACCACGGAGCGTGGATTCTGACTTGCCACAAAAACCCCCAGGAAAGTTCTAACAAGATGGCCACCATCTTGATAGTTCATTGGAATTATATCAAGAAACTTGTAATATCCTTACTCACTTGACAATGGCAGTAATAGTTTACTAGAAGACTGGTTGCCAAAAATAAAATAGAAGACATCGTATGTAATTGATATTTTATGATATATTTAACATATTACGTATTGCTAACATAACGTTCCAGTTACAATGTTACACTGATGGTCGAGCAACGACATCAATGTTACAGTGATTGGATCCCACCGTTGAGGTTGGAGCTCGCGACCCCCGCCTGACATAGGGCCCCCCTCGCCGGAAGCAAGGAATTTGCATCACAATCAAATAAACCCTAGCTCGCAGCTCCTGTCCCGCTGAATCGAGTCCTTAATCGATGCTACCTACGTTTTTATCGTTTGTGATTTTTGTACCGTAAAGTTTCATTTCCTGTTCGTTTTTAACTTTAATTCGAAAAAGCGCAAAGTGTGAGGTGTTTATGGGATTACCAAACTATTTATAGTCGTCGCCAAACTTTTTGACCGCTCTGAATATAGTTGCAGAAAACACAAATTACGATATAAATATTTAATTATATGTATAGCATCGAAACAACTGAAGGATAAGTTAATATTAATTTTAGATTGCTACGGTAATATTTTAAATTTGTTTTGTATTAAACTCTGAACTATATTACACGTGAGCCCGAACTTACGGCTATACTCAGAGCGGCCAAAAAGATTGACGAAGACTCTATATTTTCTATATTGTGTTTTAATATATTCACCCTACGATTTATCTGTTAATCTACGTTTGTTTCTTCTCAGTCTCTTCGATTCAAGTTATCATCATTGACTTTATTGGGAACTAGCTGATATTTGTCCGTTTCGCTGGGCATTGAATAAATTATTAATTTAAAAAAATGGTTAAATGTCAATGGAATCCAAAAAAATGTAGAAAATATCCAAAAATTCCGCATCGCATGGTCACAGTCCTAAGCCGATATGTTCAGTAGTTTTAACGTGATTATACCTCCTAGAAACTGTATTTTCATTATATATATAGACAGATGAAGCTATCCTAATATTTTTGAAGTGAAAACTTATTCAAGCGCGTTGAGCGGTATTTTTGGCAGGAGTATTTTTGTAATTTCATGTATCAGAAATTGGTAATTTCGCGTCATGACATCCTGCATCAGCAATAACGGCTGTGTTACGCTTGCTCGGTTTTCGTCAGACTAGCGACGCGCAGTATAGGGGCCTGTGTACATGTAATATTGATATTTTGCAGCTCCTTATTTAATTGATTAATAGACTTTATAAAAATGTAGGTATATAATTATTGTTCCGAGTGCCAATAGAAATGAAAACCCTAAACACTAATGTTAATAATTTAAATGAACAACTTCTGAAATGTAAATATTCTCATTCACACATTTATTCATTACTAGCGGGCCCGGCTGACGTTGTCCCGCCCTGATTACCACCCCGCAACCCCCCTTGTGAGTGGAATTTCGTAAAATCCGTTCTTAGCTGACCTCTATTCGGCGAAAGGAATATTCCTACCATATTTCAAGTCGCTACGCCTTATGGTTCCAGAGATATCGTGATGAGTCAATATATAGGTGGGAATCTCTTATATATATATAATAATATAATATAGAATAGATTTTCATTAATATGAATTAAAAAGAAAACTATTTTTTTCATTGTTTTGATTTTTTACTTCTGTCGGCAGTCCTTATGACTGCCTCGACTCTTTTTTTTTAAATAAGGACCAAATTTTTATGAAATAAAACGAATTTTTATTTCAAAATCTTTCTAGTAGTTTTTGAGTGATGCGCGGACAATAAGACCTCTATCATTTTATCTGTATAGACTATGACGTGAAGAAAATAGATCATCGTTGCAAAATAAAGTAGTAATACTCCTTCTACTCTATTTTGGACCGAAGAGAGTCTTAACAACATGTAATAGCACTAGAGGCCTATCAAGTGAATCCTCGGGAGTAGCAGTCTATTATGACAGATCATATTCTTGCAGTTCTTTTTGAAGCTATTTATACATGCTATAGGCTGCAGTGACCACGTATCTTCAAGTAAACTGCTTGCCTGCTCGCTACTTTATAGCATAGCATATAGTAGTAGGGGTTACTAAAAACGGACCTATAACAATAATAGTTAAGTACTATACATAAATAATTTCATTTACCCGCTTTGCTGGGCGTACAAAGAGTAAGGTTGGTTTAGTCGTATCATAGCCTATGTCATATTTCTTTAATTTCTGGTTTCACGTTTGTAAAATGTGACACATTTGTATGCAACTCAACCATTTCAAAGTGTAAGTAAACCAATGTCGTACGTGGTCTTAAAATGACTTCGTATCAGAATTACTTGGGGGATGTGTGTAATTTCTTACCGTTGAAAATACCGACATGTGAAAAGGCATCTTTATTACCTACAATCTCTTCATGTTTCCATTATTTATTTATTCAGTGTATATTGCAGAAACGGTGGATGATATTTAAGAATAGTATACATACATACATATAGCATACGGGGGCCCCGTATCATTAATATGACGGCTGGATACGGTGGTAGCTACTACGCCTCTGAAGTAAACATAACATAATAAATGTGGACCAGGTGCCTTAATCGTACTGAAGGTGTCTTTAGAGACGGTTAAATACCTATTTTGATAAAAAATTGTATGTTTACAAAAGCGGGTTGATAATAAAATGAAGTGGGTGCGAAACATTATGTTAAATTCAGATTATACTAACAATTATAGCAATTTTCGTTTAGGGGATACCATTCGATTAACCTTACTATAGTTTAAAATTGTTTTTTGGTAAAATTGGTAATTGATAAAAGTATTATGGAAAATGGAAATATGGGAAAGGCCATGATTTACGGACAAAATTTAAATAAACTTACTCTCACATTTGATACAACTAATCGAATCATAGAATATCTCTTACATATTTATCAAATTTATTAAACTTTCAGAGCTATAAATAATTAAACAAATGATTGGAAATAACTATTTTATCTTTAGGACCATGGCTGTTGCTGAGATCCTTTCCGTGAACTTGGATGTCTATCCAAATTTTACTTTATTTTTAAAACACTACCTACTAAAAATATATATTTGATATAGAAGTAAAACTGCTTTACGTACGCATGACTTGGGGAAGTAAGTTGGTGAATGCCCACTTTCCTTCCCCCTTCCCCCTCCCCCTCCCCTCGCCCAAACACAGGCTGGCAACGCACTTGCGACTCCTCTGGTGTTGCAAGTGGCAATGGACGGTGGTGATCACTAAACTTCAGGTGACCCACCTGCACGTTTGCCTTCTATGATATAAGAAAAAAGAGAGCGTTATGAAAAGCGTGATCGGCCGAGGCGAATGGAAGTTGAGAGGGAAATATAAGTTAGTGAAGACAGAAAAAGAGAGAGTTAGGTTTCGGATTATCAATGAAAACCCATAATCAGTTGAAATATTTGTAGAAAATTAATATACCTGTGTATATTGTACATATATACATTTATATATACATACACAGAGATGGAGCTAAAGAAGTTTTACTTCAGTCGTGTGGTCACTAAAGCACACTCGTTTTTTTTAAATTATTACATTATAATTCGTTTACAATGCAAGCGTTGACGTAGAATCGCGCTCTACGAGGTTAATTGATAGTTTGCGATGTGCATACGATTCATACAGAGCGTAGGTACATACATAGCAGCGCACTGCAGACCCTGCTGTGACCTTCCTATTATAGTAGGACACGCTCGCCCCTCGCGTCCTGCGTGATCTTGCCTCCCCCGTCATAATGTTGGTATTTCAAAGTAATCACGACTAATCTTAAATGATTTATACTATAAATTATTCACTTTATCACATTAAGTTATATTATATTTTATAAGATTTGCCTTCGTTATGGTGACAAGGTTTATTTTGTTATATCTACAAAATGGTAATTATATCAGCTGTACGTGAAATAGTCATACCTCCTTTTCTAAGTGTATCCATTATGTTAGTAGTAAGTACTACTTTAACACTCTCACATAAAATCTTGGAATAATAAAAGATACTATCTATACCTACACATATAATAAAAATTAAGTGTATGTATGTTATATCAAAATAACAAATTTTTAATGATTGGATATGGAAGGATACTCGCTACTGATGTACAAATGTAAATGTACAAAAATGTAATTTAAAAAAAATGTTGGTCTGTCTGATTATTTGTTCAGATTAATCTCCGAAACAGATGAACCGATTTTGACGGGAATTTCATTGACAGATTGCTTAAATTACAGCGGGTGACATAGGCTACTTTATTTTATACTAGCTTTTACCCGCGGCTTTGTCTGCATTGCTATCTCCAAAACCGTTGTCCCGATTTCCTTAGTACCTTCACTGGCAGATAGCTGACCTTATACGATGTCATTTCGATTATTTGATTTTAGACTAGGTGGTACCCATGGCTTCGTCCGCAGTAATATCTCCAAAACGGTTGAACTGATTTTTAATGTTGAAGATAGAAGAAGTTTTTCTAATAAGATCTTAGACCATACAGGTGTTACCTTAAGAGTTCCATAATACAATTTCTTGCGAAATAGACGAGCGATTATTTTTTGTATAGTCACAAAAACTTAATTATATTGATAATATGGGCATATTATAACTTTATAATAACAATTATAAGACATTGTTTCATAGTTCCTTATACAGTGTGAGTACTGAGGTAGCTATATGGTGGGTTAAAGTTCTAAATATGTTATTAATGGTAAACCTCATTAGACACACTTTTAGTATTTATATATCTAATGTCCACGTTACACGTTACTGTAGGTGGCGTGTGTGTCGTACTTATAAGTCTTTTTGAAAGAGCATTTCTGTAATTGTACATATTCTCTCATATTCTCAATTTTACATTTCTTTAATGCGGAATTGCGGGTATAACTAGTATTATATAAGTCTACATACAGTAATTACCTATACATTTGTATTTGTAATGGATTTAAAGAATGTCCTTTGTTTCGCTAGTTTGTTTTTATATACCTATGCCTTTTTTTTTAGAAACTACAAATTTTATTTTATGACTGTTTTATTGGATAAATCTGTATAACTTTAGGAACGTTATAGCATATAAAATATTAACCTACCATTGTAATCTGAGACTCGTGTTTATTGTTGATTTTTAATGAAATCTCTTTTGCATTTTTTATTTCTTAGTTTTATTTTTAAATGAATTTATACTAGACGTAATATATGTTGGAAGAAGAAGAAATTACCTTAATTTCATATAACCACTATCTACAGCACTAAATATAACTACCCGTGGTTACGTTCGGATGAAATGTAAAATTATTGTTAAGGTTATTTTTTTATAAAACTTTTTAATTATTGCTTGGTTTATATCAAAATATTTACTATAAAAAATTTCATACATAGTGTTTATTATTCAAGGAACGGGACCGAATTGAATACAGTAAAGGAGTATAATTTATTTTGATAACGAGTTTATTTTATCCTATTGGGATAAATGTTTCGTATATCGCATTATAATGTTTAATCTGTTTTAACACATGAACTCTGTCACTATGATTTAAATAAAATGTTACATTTATGATACTGCTAATTTTTTCAGTAATCTATATTCTAAACAATTGTCTATTGGATTATTTTCATTAATATTTAATAGTTTGAGTAAAATATTTTAACATAATGTCTTGGTAGTTTTTTGTATTAATTTGATGTATTTTTAACTTCATAAACCCGTTCCTTTTCTCCTTTTAAAAGCAGCAAACAATTATACTCATACATAAATACACACATCAAAAAAGTCTAAGCAACATGCGTGATATTACAAATTTTACCATTTATATTAATTAATTTCTAAGTATTTACTCAAACAAAGTGCGTAGGTAAGTAAACTTTTTTGTTATGGATGACATACTGGCTGGTTGTAAAAAAAAAAATTTGATTATGTTTTGTTTTTTCATAAAATTCAAATGACTGCGAATTTGTTTGAATTTAAGTGCGTTTTAATTGCTACGTTTAGTCTTGATTTTATAATTTTACCAACCATTTAAATAAAGTTAGCGACAAAATTGAATTGTTAGATATTCTTTACGTCATGAAGCGACGTCATTTGATGGCAGATGAAATGCAAAGAGCTGTAGGGATGTTGCAAGCGGGAAGTAATCAATCTCAGGTATCTCGACATTTTGGCATTCATAGAAGTGTTATTTGTCGTCTTTGGCAGCGCTACAATAATACAGGAGAACCCGCTGAACAGCATCCAGGCCGTAAAAGGAGTACAACCACTCGGCAAGACCGGTACATACAACTGACTGCAAGACGCTAGCCGATGTTAACCGCTCGAGAGATAAGTTTGAGGCTACAAATTTCAAGTGGTGTTGATGTAAGTCCTCAAACTGTGCGAAATCGACTGCATGAGTACGGCCTACGAGCTCGACGCCCAATCAGGTGCCCACCGATACGTCACGGGAATCGCGCTCGTCGATATGAATGGTGTACAGAACGCATAACATGGACCCAGGAACAATGGGATAAAATTATGTTTTCCGATGAGTCGCGATTCGGGTTTAAGCCTGATACAAGAAGGGTGCGAGTGTATCGTCGGCCCGGAAATACTGAAAGGCTCAGGTGCGTTCAGGAAGTTCATCCATACAGCGGCTCAACAGTTATGTTGTGGGCGGGTATTATGAAGAACAGGCGATCTGAGCTCGTTTTTGTAAATGGAAACATGAATGCTGAAAATTACATTGAGGATATTCTCAGACCTTATGTCTACCCATTTGCACAAACCTTTGGCTCCGATTTTAGGTTAATGCATGACAATGCGCGTTCACATGCAGCTCGGCGAACCAGTGAATACTTTGCAACGGAGAACATCCGGGTATTGCCCTGGCCTGCACAATCGCCAATCTCAACCCCATCGAGCACGCATGGGACATGCTCCAGAGACGTGTTTTGAAGGACTTGGATGGAGCGACAACAACCCAACAGCTGAAGGATTTGCTACAATTCCATTGGGAGCGAATACCGCAAGATGACATAAACAGTCTCATTAATTCAATGAATAATCGTTGCCGACAAGTTCTGAATAGCAGAGGAGCCCATACTTTGTATTAAATTGTTCTATTCTTTCACAATAAATACATTTTCTTTAGAAATTTCATTTTGTAAGAAAAAAGTTTAGTTTCTTATGTATCTTAGTTTCTACAGTATATTCTAATATTGTTCATTTCTGTTATTAAAAGAACTTATAAAGACAACAGCTGTTATTTTTACATCATAGAACCCTAAAGATATTATTTTAAAAATAAAATACAACGTTATAAAGTGAAGAACCATCCTAAAATTTTAATTAGTACATGTTGCTTAGACTTTTTTGATGAGTGTATATATAGGTTAAAATATTACCAAAAAAATCAAAGTTTCGTTATTACCTGACATGGACAATAATTATAATGTACTGAAATCTGCTCAGAGATATCTTCAATTCAGAAAAATAATCATGTCACTCGGTTTAAAGATTTCCATGTTATTAGCACAGGAACCGACACACAGGTAAGTTTTGTAGGTGGTAGAGCCACGCTGAATCGATTACTGGTTTTAGCATCAATGGGTTGGCTCGCCTGGGATAGTACCACCCTCTCACAGAAAACCGACGTGAAGTAATAGCGCTTGCATTGTTGTGTTTCGTTCGGTCAGTGAGAGCGCCGGTAGCCCACCTCCCCTCTCCCTTCCCCCATCCCCCTACTCCCCCAACACAGACTGGCAACGCACTTGCGACTGGTGTTGCTAGTGTCTGTGGACGGTGGTGATCACTTAACATCATTTATTTAAATGCGAAAATAAGTCTATTTGTTTTTTTGTTATGCTTTCACGCCTTAACTACTCAAACGATAATTATGAAATTTTGGATACACGATGTCAGGTTTACAGAAAAGGTATGCTCTTTCTATAGGAACCTTTCTTCTAGTAAATAGTACTTTTCGTGGGGGACTGATCAAAAATACATTAACGATTTAATACTTATGAAGCCGTAAGCAAAGACTTTAAAGATCGTAATAAAATGTATTGGCTAAGTATTAGAATGCTTGTTATTGGGAACTAACCGATTTTAACGAAATGGTGTATGACAGAGAATATATTATATCTTTCCGAAATTTAATAATATAATAGCTAGATTCTGTACGTGGCTTGGCCCGTGTTAATGTAGATTTAACTTATCCCTCGAGAACAAGTATTTTAATTAAGTACTCAAGGTGTACGTAAGTGTTACGGGAAGAAAAACACGTTTTTCTTGATGAATGGTATCCTATGTCCTTTCTGTGCCCCTCACAAGGCATGAAAAATAGAAAAAGTAATAACAAACAAAGAAACTTACATTTGTATTTAAAAATGAAACGACTTTTACGGGAAGTTTTGTATTATCACTACAAAACAACGGCTGAACTGATTTTGATGGCACTTTCACCCACGAATAGAATTTTTTTCTTTACACCATCTAAGCAACATCATTACGTTTTTTCCACAGAGAGTAAGCATTAGTAATAAAATATAACATAGACAACATGAATTCCGTAACAGGATAGTAATTGGGAAATTACAATAAACAACGATAGATATATTACATAATTTAGCCAAATAAAACACGTGGTTCCTATAAAAGAACGTCACAATTTTCACCAGAACAAACTCGGAGGCACTAGTTAGTAATGGAACGAAGAATATAAATCACTTAGTATGTACGAGAATAATTACAAAAACACACACCGACATTTTATGTATAACTATTTAATGTACGTTATACATCGATTTTCAAAGAAATCGATTTGTTCTAATATGTAAACTTTAAATTGTAATTTGTAAACAAAGAGCCATTCAAGTAGTTTAGGAGAGGATAAACAAATTCTACTAAAAGTATTTTAATTTCCAAATATTTTAAATCTTTTTTGATTTTAGTTGGAAACAGAATTTCATTTTATATTCACGTTTCTTTATAAAAGTTACTGGATTTCCTGGTTGTATTTTTATCTTTTTCTAGACGCTTACGCAGATGTTCTTGAAAGAGTCGAATGATTAATTTAAAAATTCCTAAATCACTTTTAACGTATCTAAGTATATGTAACAAACATAGTGTAAATTACATTGAATAGTAACTGAATACATCGACAATTTATCATGTTTAGAAACATTCGTCAAATTCACATGACATTCTTAACATAAAACGTAAATACTCCTTGTATTGCTCGCTACCACCGCAGCCATTAATAATTTGACGTTTATTATTTTTGTTCTTCATTTCTTATTGTAATCTTTAACTATTCTATAGACTACGTACATAGCTTAAACGTGGGTCTATAGCCTATGCGATAATCGCTGCATAGGAGTTTCTCATGTAAGGTAACTAAACAATGTTTGACAATCTATTATTCCCTTAAAGGGCTTAAAATATCAAATCTCTTGACACAGTGTTTACCCCAATCAATTTTCGTCACATAAAAAGTTTGCGGATCAGAATTCCAAAACTCTCCTATACGAAGTTTCTTTTTAACAACTTTATAAGTGTGAAGTCACTATATATTTTTTGACCATAAACAGAATTTAAGTATAGTAAAATGTGACGGTAATTGGAAACCGTATTAGAGTCACATTACTCAGTTATGATTTCAGGAGTGCATATATTGATCTCGAGACTCTACAGTAGCCTAGAGCAACAAAGAAGTGAAGGATCCGATTAATTTTTAATAAGAGTTATAAACAGGTCTTTTTGGGGTACGCTAATTTTCGAAAGTTGTAAATCCATAATTTTTTGTATCTCAAAGAGTGCAAAAATGTACATCTTGTTATTTTGGATACATGTGGCATATAATGGTAACGTACTTGTTTTCAGAGCGTCAGCTAATAGTAACTATCGACTTAATTCCTTTTTTTTGCGTGCACCTGAAAAATTCAATACACTTTCCACCACGCTTGATATCGATTTGTTCTGTACCAGCAGCACGACGATAAGATGTCTGATAGCGAAGCAATTTTTCGCCGAGTGATGGCTGGATATGTAGATACTCTCCTACCTAAATAATAATCATTTGTCGGATACAAGTCAATCGGCTAAAATGACTTGTGGCTATTTTTCCTTTTATAATGTTGTCCAACACCCCGCCCTACTTCTTACCATTATTTTACAATGTAAGTTGTTATCGGTGGAGATTTGTAATTGGCAGTGTTTAGACCTAGTATTTTTGCTCTAATGTACAAGTATAGCTGAAAATCTTTCAAAAATGAATAAAATATAATAGTAAAATTTTCAGAACGAAAACTAACGAAAATCACGAGTAATTCATAGTTTTAGGTTGCTTCGCATACATTGAAAACAGTCTCATTCAATTTACTCTTAAACTATAAGTCGAGTCTAAAAAGCGCATTTGTGTACTAATTTTTTTACTTTGACTTATTAAAAAAAATCCAAATATGTTTGTAAAGTTTACCAAGGCGTTTCATTGTTTTCAGTTTTTATGGCAATTTTTTGATATTTTGGAAATTCCCTTTAAGGGCACTACGTGCCTCCACAAAAAACCCTGGTAATAACTACCTACAATATAAGAAAATCTCATTATATCAAAGCCTCTCTCATATAAAGACTCTGTGTTGCCCTCTTCTAAATTCCATTACGAGACTGTGGTTCGATGCTAGCGGCAAACCTTTATTTATTTTACTAATTTATATTATAACATTGGTTTTTCAATAATAATCCCTTGGCTGCAGTGCTGCACCACATCGAGAGAAGCTATGACCACAATCATAACACCAGTCTACGATGTACTGGTGATCTTATAGTCTGAGAAATCCGACGTTCTGTATTTTTCCCAAATGTGGTGGTATTACAAGACACTTTTCTCAAGTTCAAATTTCGTCAGGATGTTTTCCTTCACAGTCAGAGCTGGTAGTGTAAGAATATTCACTACTAAATATACGTGAATTCCGACAAAATCCTTATACGTCGAGGTTCGAAACAGCGGATATCGAAATTGATATTTTACTTGTGAAATGTGAAAACTCGACAACCATGGCCTAATATGCTAGTGATTATAAACATAAATAAGTAATGTTCGCGCTATTATGTTCTGCTTCAAAGTAAATGGTTGTCATCTTGCACTATCACACGAGGCGTTACACTTCGGTCTTCAAAAGCAGAAGTCCTTTATACAAATCTACACATTAACATAACATCATGTGGACTGCATGGCTCTTTGTTACGTTTTACCAAAACTCAATTCTGCAATGAATGACACTGATTTACGGAGGAATAATGGCACAAGTCTGTTATTGAAAACTTGCTGGCGGCCCCGGCTTCGCACGTCTGTGCTAACGGAGAAAATGAGACCAATTCTTTTCTTTATATTACGACGATCTAAATTAACAATGTATACTCATTACTTTTTATAGTGACAAACCCAATCATGCTTATTGCCGAATATTTCTGATTATAGGGGTTTTTCAAGTAGCTGGAAATGTTTTTAAAATACACTAGCGTAGCGGCCGACTCCGACTTCGTTGTGTAACTAACTTTTAGACTCGAACTTTAATTAACTTTTAGACTCGAATCTACTAATACCTAATAGTATTATTTGATTTAATACAGATTAATCAACTGACATTAATAATTTTGTTGTGAAATAATATTCAACATTTTTCTTTTCATTTCAGTAAAATGAATTAATGATGCATGAATAAATTAATATTTAATTAATAGGTGAAGATTACTATCATAACATAGAGAATAAATAAATAAAATAAGCATTGACATTTCCTTTCATTTATTTTTATTGTCACTCATTTGAACCAATTTAAGAAATAATTTATTGTTTTATTGCTTTCTGTGTTACTTTGATTATAAAATAAGACTTTATACTGTTTGGTAATCTGAAGTATAAGCATATTAAAATTCTTATCTGTATACGTGATGGCAATACTACATAACTAATATTTCCCTGTTGTATAATGAACTAATTTTAGTCAAGTATGAATTGTAACTGTTTTAGATACTTATAAATTGTTTTTGCAAAGAAAACTATTATATTAATTTATAATATACGTACTATAATGTCCATATCATGTTAATAATTATAATAATAAGTGAAATTGAAGTTTTTACATAAGTAACGAAAACTTGTTCGTGCAAAAATAAATTATAGCAGCATATTAGTTCACTTATAATGTATATAATAATTTAATGGTATCCAACCTATGAAATCGAAAAAGGGACCAGAAGAATCAATAGCAACAGTACTGAATAAGAATCGTCTTTCAGTTTCAACGTTCAATATAAATTACAATTCTTTTCTCATACAAAATGAAATATTTTATATCATTAATTTCTCATTTTAATACTTTTACAAGACGACTGTTTGAATTGTAAAATAGTTTCTAGATATCACGTTCAGTAATTATAAAGGTAGTAAGTAAGTAGTAGTGTCAACACAATTTTCCCGCGAGATTGAGGGTCGCCATGAGGCAGAGGCAAGCGTGGGGCGTGCGGGGGCGAGGAACACGGCGACACAAGGCGCAGAGGGCGCGGCGCGACGGGCGCCTGCGCACCCACCGGGGCCTCTAGATCACCGCCCGCGTGCAGCCGCCGATTTGCCCGCAATGACGCTACAGACACGAGGGCAACTATCCGGGGGACTTTTCGTCGCCTGTTTGACGTCATTCTGATTAAACTCTATTAAAAGTAACATATACAGATTCACACATTGTTATATGCAACCACGTTACATCCGAAACATCTCGAACGCCAGTCAGAGTACCGTGAAGCCCTTTCTCTAATTAAACATTCCTACTTTTACGATATGAACGACGCTATATAATACCTGCTGAGAAGTAGGAAAAACTAACGGTGCAAAGAATGATGAGTGCGCCTTTCGGATGCACGCGTGTGGGACGCGTTTGCGCAAGCTGCAAGGCGCGTCCCAAACCGCGGACTATCAAACCACGGGCCACAAAGTACCGTCGGAGAAAGGTGTTTAGGTTGCGATACATACGGAAACATCTTCAGTTTAATATTATGTAAACGTTAAATCTAATTGTTGACAAATTATTTCGAAATATAAACAGTTTCGTAAAAGAGCTGGTTGATGTAGCAGTATTGGATGGTTTTCGATCACCTCCGAACTTGTATCCGTACTTATCGAATACACGTGGAAGATGGAGGCTTGCGCAACGGTCGCCTGATTCGGGACAGCGCAGCGCGGCGTGGCATTACTTTTCTTGCGGTCACTACCCTTCACACTACCGAAGGGTCTACTGTAAAACATTCAAAAATAGATTACAGTAAAAGTGAATTTTGTATGCATATACCATGTCAGTAATCGAAAATTATATCAACATGAATAATTTAGTACCTGACTTACTATGTTTTTACAATTCTAAAGTATGTATTCACAGATTTCTGTACGAATATTTCAGGGTACTAAACATACATCTTTAAAAGTGAAGGTCGCAATTATCATACAATAGTATCGAGCTATAATGTTACGTAACATATTATTTAAATATCACAATCTTCGAATAAGTCCCTCAAAAACCTGTGTTAATGTTATGTAAATAATATAAATATTATATAATATTTGATATTTTAATTGCAAATTACACTCAAAGTGTATCGTATTTATTTATAACACGATAGTTAAGTATCTACGTATCGAACTTTAATAAGAAACATAATTTAAAATAGAATAATTATATTTATAATAACGGACATAAATACTACTGTGATGTTTTTTTTTGTGTACGTATTTCATATTCACTTCGTATTAATTTTTTTTTATAAAATTGTCTCTTAATTATTTTTATTCGTAATCGTCTATAGTTTTTTTGTGTCTTAAAAAGATAATTTGGATAAATATTATTTTAAAGATTTTTTTTCATCTATTTATTTGTCCTTAAAAATTGATCGACCTGTTATCGTTATGTATTTTAACATGCCCACCAAATGTTTGTGTAGCAGTATCGTTTAAAAAAAAATCACTGCAATGCGGCTTACAGTATGCATAACTTGAGAACAGGTTTGAACTAAAAGCGTAACATTTCTGTTTACATTACCTGCGTGATGTAGTCTTCCGGGCATTAAAACGGAAATTTTGTCCCAAAATCCAAATTATAAAAATCACCTATACGCGTGTCACGGTAGGTCGTTGACCTCACGTGGAACCACCCTGATTTCACATTGTGCGTTTCTTTCTAACAAGGAGGAAGTTTGTATAGTTGTGTCGTTCTAACAGACCATTCTCACGTGCGCGCGCGTTGCACTATGCCGTACGCCTATCAAAAGTTGCACCTCGTTCTAGGACAAAAAAAAATTACACAATTTTATGATACATGAACCATATCGTATATGCTCATGTTTACAATTCAATACATAATATAATATAAGTATTTTGTATTACAGGTTCACAGATATAATAAGGATTTCTTAATAATTAAAAGTAACCTATATCATTTATTAGATTAAGTACTAAATATTTCCTTAGTTGTATCTATATAGTAAATCGGTGAAGCTGTAAAGGCCTGCTGTAAGATCGAAAAAAAGAATTATGTATATCTATATTCCATATTATAAAAAAATAACAGAAAAGAAAGTATTCCTATGTTAAACGAGAGTTCTTGTTATACTGGCGACTAGAACTCGTTAATGTTTTTAATGGTTTTATTATACCAATATTTCTGACAAAACGTAAAATAGAGGAATAGGTTAGCTAAGCGTGAGCCGCAAGTACTATCCACAGACTGTGATTTTATTTTGAAGATTGCGGTTTATTAGATGGAATCGATCAATTTTCTTCTGTTTATGGTGGAACGGCATATGCTTCGTATGCAAAAGCAAAAAAGTATGCAAGTAATAGTACGGGAGAAGCATATTTCGTGTATAAACTGTTGAAATTACAACTTGTAGGCGAACTTTTGGTATTCGAAATTCCGATCAACTTCTAAATTGAAAATTCTAGTTTAAAAAATGTAATTAATAATGGCACCTACATTTTTTAAATATGAATTTGTAATTAGTCATTATATACAATTGATCTGAATAAAAAAAAAATTAAAAGGTTTAGTGGACACAGAACACGTTTACTAAATTAAACTAATCTTGAAGTCTACGTAAAATGTTTGTACTCGCACTATCTCGTGTATTGATAAATGATAACGCGAGTGTAGAACGTTCGTAGCACTAATACTGTTGGGGCCTAATAGCCGCTCGTAGCCGTACGTACCATTTTTACCGAATCTTTCGTAACCAAAGTTAATAGAAAGGAATTACTGTTTTCCTTTGCAATTCACTTCTCACTTTGTTTTGTTTCTTTTTTTATTCACAAGACGCTTTGAGGCTGTGTGAACGTGAAGTGTACCGCTAGTCTTGGTAACATCTTTTACTTAGTATTATGAATGAAGTGTAGTTAACTTGTTCGTTGCGTTATATCGAATAACTAAAAATCTAACATCAGTTTTATTTTTATTTTATACTGCTTAAGAATTGTCTTTGTGTAGTTAGTCCTTGAATACTCGAGAATGTTTACAAAACTTTTCGATGACATTTTCAAAATATTTAGAAATGTTCCAGACTTTTTATGATTTTACTCCTCTAGGTATCAACATAACGGTAATTAAAAAATAGTATTTCATTAATTAATTTATTTTTTTTATAAGATAATTACATGATATTTTTTTACTTTTTTCATAATCAATGTTGTATATCAGATATATTGAGAATTTTGATTTACTGACTGTAATCGTGGCCTGAAATCAATATTTCTGGACGCTTTGGTAATGTACACATTCCTCACTGTATCCTGGATTGTGCACTCGCTATAAAAATTATTACTTTGATCGCTTGTAATAAAATCTATATTTATTTATAGTTACTGGCCTGTCAAAATGAATGGCTGACACTTAGTGGTTAAAAACAAAGGCGACCAACGGCTACAGATCCCATCGACAGCCGTTGCCGTCATGCCGACCTGCATATGTAATGAAATCTTAGATAGGTGGTGAAAGTGGATATGTTGTATATTTATGAGTGATGGTTAAAGAAAAAGATTGTTGCCTAATTGTATACATTTTAACTTGAGAGTTGAGATATTGTAGTCACGACTAATAGCAGATGTTACATTCATAGTGTACAGCCACGAAAAAAAACTAGTTATGCGTTTCAAATTAATATACGACTTGTACATTTGTGTTGATAGGCACAAATTGTGAGGTGCGGAAATCTTTTTTTTTTCTCGAACTGACTACGCTATTGACCAAGGTTTTTTGCCAACCAAGGTTGAGCAAGGTCTTAACAGCTTCACCGGACTACTAAGGCGAGCGCTTAAGGCGCTTAACCGATTTTATTTGACAACTAGCTCAAGGGTGCACGGCACACCTCGGCTTGGGCTGTTGCCTGATACATGCAATTAACGACCTATCTTTTTTTTTTTTTTTTTTTTTTTTTTTACGTGGGGAAATCCCTTATGGATACGCCACCCTCTCGGGGGAGAGGGTGGGTTATGTCCGACTCGCACGGACTAAAACCCCACGGTGTACGTCTGCCGCTATGGTTGGGGCGGCACGAGATCTCTATAGACTTCATCGTGCCGCCCCAGCGGTTGGCCCAGCAGCGAAAGCGCCGCCGCCAGGCCCCGTCCTGTTAGGAGACAGCCGGGTACACACCGGCCGTCTCCTCCGTCTGCCAGACCTGTGCAATGGGAAGATGGGTCCCCCGACCCACCTTCCCTAGGTCCGGCTACGGTGGGAGGAGGCGGTCGAACTGCCGCCTCCTCCTGCCTGTCCTCCGTTGGCGGAGACGGCCACTTAGAGGATCGTCCTCGCGGGCCCTCTCCGCCGCCTCCTTCTGCGAGACGACTTCCTCGCAGAAGGAGGCCATTGCTTTCCACGCATCCTCGCTGCCGAGCATACTTGAGATGACGCTCGGCAGCGAGAGATCTCCTCCTACCGCCGCAGCCAGAGCGCGGCGCTGATCGTCCCACGCAGCACATTCAGATAGGGTGTGCTGCGCGGTGTCCACCGCAGCGCCGCACTCGTGGCATGCGGCGGTAATTAACGACCTATCTGAGCTAACCTAAGCTAAGCTAACTATTCATACATATATGAGTTGTTGAAACATATATGTACACCAAGCATACATACCTCAAGAACTCTTATATATATTTCTTATCGGAGTGCGGAAATCTGAACCTGAGAAATGTTTTGGTAGTACCGCTGTACATGAGAGAATATAATATAAATGTCGATTTCTCGGAGTTTAATATCTTAAAAAAGAGTTTTAAATAACCAAATATTAATTTAATATAAAAAATAAATAATAATCATTTCCTTTTTAACGTTTTCAAATATTTTACGTTAGTAATAAGTGTAGTATAGTGTTTTGTCTCTTATAACTTGTAATTCAGTTTTTGTAATTGTCACTTATAAATTTCAACTTGAACTTCTTGGGTGTTATTACATAAAAGTTAAATATGTATTGAATAATTGCTTTAAAAAAGTTTGGATACTTACGTATTAAATGCACCGCGCTCGCCGATCGTTCGACATCTTGCTCTTCTATCTCATTTTGGTTAGGTTAGATTAGACTCGCGAAAAAAGATAACACGATCTTGCCGCGGCAGCCGTCGTCAAGTGCGGTGCATTTAATACGTAAGTATTCAAAGTTTTTTAAAGCAAGTATTCAATACGTATTTACCTTTTTTGTAATAACACGGTTTAGTATTAATTTGAATTATACACTTAGCATATTTAAAAGATGTAAATATTGTCAAAATAGATAAGGTCTCTGTCTGTTGTCATAGGATTTACTTGTTACTTAATGATAAAAAATACTAATTTGCATCATAATCTAATTAATTCTATTAATAAAGATTTAAAAGTTAAAACTCTTTTTTTAATTCTCGAGTTTATGTATAAAAATATTCTAATCATTTTAATGAGTAGCATTATTTATAAAGAATAACAAAAATGTCGATTCCAAAACCGTCTTCTTTTAAAATACAGGCCTTACTAATAATAATGGAACAAATGCTTTACAGCGTATGCAAATAACCGAACATCCCCTGCAAATAAGACCTTAAAACTGTTTAGAATACATAGCAGGTCAGACAGACATACGTTATTACATACAAATACTCAATTAACCCTCCCTCTACGCAGTACCTCGTCCCTCCCTCGTCCATTTGCCGATTTTCGACCATAGCAAAAAAACTTTTTCCAATTTTTTTTATTGATAACACTAAAGCTCGTCAATAGTAACAAAATATTTAAAAAAAAATGAAGAAAATCGGCTGAGAAACAAAGGAGGGAGATGTTTTTAACCGTTTCCACACTGCCTATTCGTAGGTATAGACGATAGGTAACTAAAGTTAATTTTCGAATATATAATTTTTGATTATATTAGTACTTTAACGTTTTTTTTCATAATTATATTCTAAACTAGCTTCGGCCGTGTGGAATAGTTACTTTTACAAAAGGAAAAAAAAACGATTGTAAAACTCATTGGTGCTCCGCTCCTATTGGTATTCGCTCGATAAATAAGCTATCTAACACTGAAAGAAATTTTCAAATAGGACCAGTAGTTCCTGAGATTAGCGCATTCAACCAAACAAACTCTTCAACTTTATAATATTAGTATAGATGTAGAGAGTTAAAAGGTTTTCCGTGACGTGCTCATTTACTTCAAGTAGCTATACTTGGTAAGTGAAGCGCAAGTTTGCGCTAGCTCGTCATAAATGTGGAAGGTAGGCGTCGCCTCTCAAGGTCTCACGATGATGGTAGTAGCAGAGATTATCGCTATTTACTCGTTACCTACCTACGTATGGATCTACTACATAAGAACGTATATATGTACCTACAAACAACATATCGTTTGTGTTCGGTGTATATAATTTATTTTTAGCTTTGAGCAAAACATCGATTTGTAAAATAGACGTACTCTAAATGATAGAGATAGCAAATTTTACTCCAAAGAAACAGTTCTTTATTTTTGAAAAGAAATAAAACTGCATTCAATGATTTTCGAAAATTCTCTTGATTCTCCCGGGAATCGAACCGACTAAAATTACACCCTGTAATTTTATTACATCGATCGTTAGGGTCAATCACAAGGATGAAATTTCTCTAACATACTTGGTAAATTTAATGAAAGGAAAACCTTGAAATCTGTACTTATAAATTCAAAGGGTCAAGCTAAGATTTACTCAAAGATCCATCTGTTTCTGTTTATTTATGTTAGTAACTAATAATTTATCATTGACGTTATTTATCAATTAAAATGACAAATTAAGTACTATTTAGATAAGACGATTGCAATAGCACGTGTTTGTAATGCAAACTCCTTTCTTGTATATTAAGCAGATTCTCAGTTCACGGCAGAAACGACGATGACACGTTGTACTGATCCGACTCAGGTATCATATGAGTAAGAAGATTGATAATATAATAATATGTTGCGTTGTTATTACGAGTATAATCGCCATTGTTTCATAGGCTCTTGATGGAACTTCTTTGGAGCGTAATAAACTTTTAATAAAATATCTTTAGATTTCAATTTCATCTACTCAGTGATATGGAGGTGCACCTAAAGGAAAAGAATGATGTGTATGTAGTGTATGCAGTAACAAATATTAATTACCAATGTAAGCCGATCTATTACTGTTTGATCTGCAATACACTAATATGTCAACAGGATATTTTCTTTATTTATTTTAAAGTTAAAAACCACATCGTGCGAGGCGATGCACATCCTTGTATATTAGCCATCATAATTTTAATACTACTTCGGGCTTGTTAGTCAATATTTATGAAGGCATTATTAGAATGTGCAATTAGTAAGAAGCCTTATTAAATATATATTATGCCTCTGGCAGATGGATATATTACGTGAAAGTACTGCAAAACGGTGTCTGTTTTATGATTGTATTAACATTTATGTGTTGTTTCCTTGTCGATAATTAATTGCATATACTCGGTTAAATGAGGATCGGATCTAGCAAACGTTAACGTAATGGATATGTATACTTACCAATAGTTTTTACGGTACGTATTAAAAACAAACATTAATTTTTATTGCGGTAATGATGACTTAGTTGATAGCTTGTTTGGACCCGGCGTCGAGGTACGGAAATTCGAATCTGAAGCCTGAACTGAGCAGGAGCTTTTGGTAAAGGAAAGCGTGCCAAACCATAGCCTGGTTTTTTTTTATATTATAGGAGGCAAACGAACAGACGGGTCACCTGATGGTAAGTGATCACCGCCGTCCATAGACACTAGCAACACCAGGGGAGTTGCAAGTGCGTTGCCAGCCTATGTTTGGGGGGGAGGGAGGAGTGGGGGAATGGGGGGGAGGGGAGACGGGTCTCCGGCGCTGTCACTGACCGAACGAACGCAACAATGCAAGCACTGTTACTTCACGTCGGTTTTCTGTGATTGGCGGTTGGTGTTAATGTTATCTACCACCCTCAAGTAGTAAATCTATTGCTAAGCATCCGTTGGTGTATTCCGGCCAGTCAGTCAGTTAATCTTCCTCGAGGTTTAGCGTAGTTTACCTGTTTAAACCACATCGTCATCATTACATAGTATAATACAAAGTCCCCTACCGCGTCTGTCTGTCTGTCTGTTCACGTTAAACTCAAAAACTACTGAACGGATCTTTATGCGGTTTTCAGCAGTGGATAAAGTGATTCACGAGGAACGTTTTGGTATATAATTTGTCCAGAATTTCTTTATAATCAGGGCGGGACAACGTCTGCCGGGCCCGCTAGTTTAACATAAATCCAATAAACTTAAAAAAGAAAACAGATTGAATGTTTCGTAGTCCCAACCAGACTTACTCCTGAGGACGATACTGGGTTATGTAATATCGAAATACAGACTAGTGACTACTTCTGCATTGCTGCAGAAGTAAGGGTAGTTGTGGTGTTCCGCATTGGAACTCCCAAATGGTATCATTTCAAATTTCAGTTTCGAAATGTTTAGAACTGCGTAAGTGTCTAACATACTACGTGAATGCCTTACTCTCAAAACACTTACTAGTTGGCCAAGAATTATACCCAAGGAAATACTCGAAATTCACGACACATCCGTTATATATGATTTATATTAAACTAGCCAACACGTGCCCACTTCGTTGGGCGGTAATAGGCATTATCAAGCTACAACTTTTCTCTAGAACTCAATCATATATATCTCATAATTAAGGCAGCGTTCATAAGAAACGTTTTCGTTCGACCATTTTTCTCCGACTCCCCAGATATTACCCCCTACAAGCTCACAAACTTTACCTCTTTATAATATTAGTATAGATTATAGATAATATAATTTGTCAATAGGTTCTGCCCGCGACTTCGCACGCGTGGAATAGTTATTTTGGGCTAAGCCGCAGCGGAAGCTCTCAAAAGGAAAAAATACCCCGATTTTAAAATATTTTTCATTGTTGCTCCGCTCCTGTTGCCCTTAGCGTGATGATATATAGCCTATGACACTCACAAATAACGTGGTTTTCTATTGGTAAAAGAATTTTCAAAATCGGTTTAGTAGTTCCTGAGATTACACTCTACAACGTCACAAACTCACAAACTTTACCTCTTTATAATATTAGTATATACATTATAGCCCCTGCCCGCGACTTCGTCCGCGTAGTAATAGTTACTACTCTGGGCTAACGCTGACACACAGCAGAAGCTCTCAAAAAGATAAAAACATCTCGATTTTGAAACATTTTTCATCTGTGCTCCGCTCCTATTAGCCTTAGCTATAGCCTATAACCATTCTTGATGAATGAGCTATATAACGCTGAAAGAATTATTCAAATCGGACCAGTAGTTCCTGAGATTACCCCTTACAACGCCACAACGTCACAAACTTTACCTCTTTATAATATTAGTATAGATTTCAGACACTCGGAATAGAAAGGTTTGTTTTCATTTCATCTAATTAAAAAGCCAAAGCCAACGTCAAATAATCAAAATTCCTTTATGTTATTTTTTAACTAATCCATATTCTCTAAAAGGAAATTAAAATAAACGGAAAACTATACAATTTACAGACCTCGCCAAACTTTTTGACAGCTCTGAATATAGATGCACCAAAACAAATTTAGGTATTATATTATATTGTATGCATAGCAACAACTCAAGGATAAACAAATGCCAATTTTAGATTCCTATATTAATATTTGAATTTTGTTTTGTATCAAACTGTAAGATAATTAACAGTGCAGGCAAAGTCGCGTGTATCAGTTACTATGGGATAATACTACAAAAATATATTAAAAGTTACAATTTTAATTCTAATCTGTTTAAAATTTCACCGTTTTACAATGACATAAAAAAAAACATGTAATAATTTTTTGACTACAATATACCACAATGTTATTCTGTGCTCCTTTCGCTTGTAGATTCGTGATCTTGCATCATACGTTATGACTGAGAATTGTAGGCAATAAACTATTTAATGAATAAACGTACATCTTATACTTTTTTTGCTATTAACACTTTTGAATAAATTTGGTTTTAAATTTCGAAAACGACAACATACAGTAATAAATTTACAACATAATATTATGCTTGGACGTTCCCTGCTTTATGATTACGAGGGTATCAAAACTTGTATGTTAATAAAAATAAATCGGGAAAATAAAATCGACTCTATTTACCCTAATTATAAGGCGATGATAAACAAATTGTAGATCAAGTACGAGCCGTAATATTATCTAAATATGCTAAAGTCCAAAAACAACTGCGACTGTCGATATTTAATACCGGTAGTTGTCGCCATCAGGCCGGGCTACAAAAGTGCTTCTTCACGTCGCGTTACATCTGAGACCCGTAAGGACCCGATATCGTAAGAGGAAGGTAATACACTGTCCGGGAGGCTACTCTACACCTTCACAGTAAGACAGCGATATGAATTTTCAAACGTCTTCGTTCTTGCCGCTACTTTTAATGTGTGGAGAGGTGTACCCGCCCAGATAGTTCTGTAGTGGAAAGGAGAAGATGGGATAAGGTTAAATAACCTTTTTTTTATATTATAGGAGGCAAACGAACAGACGGGTCACCTGATGGTAAGTAATCACCACCGTCCATAGACACTAACAACACCAGGGGAGTCGAAAGTGCGTTACCAGCCTGTGTTATTGGGGGAAAGGGAGGGATGGGTGAGAGGAGAGGGGAGGGGAGGGGAGGTGGTCCTCCAGCGCTCTCACTGACCGAACGAAACGCAACAATGCAAGCACTTCACGTCGGTTTTCTTTGAGAGGGTGGTACTACCCCGGGCTATCCAACCCATTCATGCTGAAACCAATAATAGCTTCAGCGTGGCTCTACCACCTACCAAACTAATAATACCATACCAAAATAAACTAATAACTCTCCACAACACTTGCCATCATACAGACGATAAAACGCGCTCAGTGAGGCAATGTCTCTTCGTAACTGAAACGGTTCAAGATTGTTAGTAATGTCTGCATCATTCACAATAAGGACAGCTCGTCGCTGCAACCTGTCTAGAGCATCAAGATGGTATTGGCTAATTTAAATTTACTCCTAGACAGAATTTGGCATCACGTATTTATATACAGACGGTACTGTTGTTGCATTATTGAAAGTAATTGTGTTCTGAATTTCTCCTTTTGAATCTAATTTTTCGCCATTTCGAATACCGTTTTCCATTAAGAGACACGTAATTGAGGAGTCGACAGTATAGAACATCGCAAATTAGCACATATCACATTTCTTACTCGTACGAATTTACTGGTTACAATGTAAATGAGATATACATTAATCCAAGTGTCTGCACCGTGCTATTTGAATGTAGAACTCAAGATACAGAATGATCATTCCTCTCCAACTTGGTCGATCACAAACACATGGGGTAAAGGCACAGTAAGAAGTTACGGAAAGAGAGAGATCGTTTAGAGAGACGTTTAGAGATCGACTCACTTGCATCCAGATAAACTTGGTTCCATTTTCTGTTTAAATCGCTAGCTGAAACCATTATAATATTGTCTACAGATCCTGATATAAAACAGGGGTTGCCGCAGTTTCTGGATTGCGTTCTATTTTTTACACTCATATATTATGTTGTTACTTTTGATGATCTGGTATAAAAAAGAATTTATAAAAAAAAAAATCGCCTTCGGTTGGCATCGACTTCAAATATATTGTTAGGTAGCGCAAATATCAATAGTTTTTATTAAATTTGGTTAAATTTAATAATTTAGTTATTTTTCGCTTTTTATTGCCTTATTGATTTTTCACATCGAAGTCGGTTTATTTTTGTTATTTTTCCATTTTTAGTGTCCATAAATATATCTGGTTTCTAATGTGTATAATAAAATTATTGAAATCGGTTCCAATTTCACGAAAATACGTAGAGACGAAGTGGGTGAAAATCAAATAAAAAATTTTTCACTACCTTAGGGGTTGAATATTTTCTTCAAATTTATCTGTGACTACCTCTGAATATAATCAATTCAAATAAAAAGAATCATTAAAATCGGTCCACAATTGACGAAAATATCTATTAACATACATAAAAAAAACAACCAAACGTACTGACCTCCTCTTTTTCCGAAGCGGTTTAAAAAGTGTACCATACAAACTCACACAACCAAACCGCTCAATACAGTACGTTTATCTGCATTTGTTTATAGGTGTATACACAATATATATATATAGTATAGGTACACAAAATCAAAAATGGAATTTATACGTTTATAAATCTTTAGTACTCAAGAACTCGGAAATTCAAATTGGCCAATAATAAAACTTCATTCGAATTTCAACGAACTCATTAACAAACATACAATACAACCTGACTAGGTGAAATTAATTTATTATAAAAGATTAAATACGTATGTCTATATATTTATAATAGGATACAAGTTTTCGGTTTCTAAGTTTGAACTTGCGACATCAGGTTAGATTCGATGTTCATTTGTTCTACAAATTGTGTTGTTACATACTGATAAGATAAATGAATCTCTAATATAAATTATTACATAATATATTTCATTCCGTATCTAAAAATTATTCTTTAGTAGATATATGGCTTGAATAAAGTCTCTTTGGAAAGTTTCAAAATCCTTAAACTCGGCGACTTACAACAGTATATTGTGATGAATATGAATTTTTATTAAAAGTTTACGTAAAGATATCGCAAATTAAAATAAGATTGATCTGTATATAAACCTTGAGATTGATAAGAGAAGTAACATGATGTCGTTGAGGTACTTAGAAGTCCTCCGAAACATCGACCTTGTTGCGTGGGAGCCGCGCTAGAAATCGGCCCCGTGCACTTACGCAATCCCAACCACTCGGGCGCGGCGGGTCGGGCGCGCGCCTCTACGTCCTTACCACTCGACTAGGTATGCCTTGCGACCGTGCCCACCTATTTACTCTCTGCAAACGTCGTGGTCGAACGGCTTTGATTGGTGAAAGGTTAATTCGAAATACACAGGTTCGAGCTCCGACATGTACTAACGAATTTTTCCCAATTCGCCCATATTTACTAATTTAATTTTTAATAAAACAATTTAAATTTAAATTGGTAACACTATCGGCTGACGGTGAAGGAAAGTATCGTGAGGAAAGCTGATACTGAGAAATCATGATTATTCTTGTTTCATTACCGTATGTGGGAAAATATATAACAGTGGATGTCTCGGAGTTTGAAATCACCAATAAGTCGTGGGCGGCGCGGCGTGGTGATTATGCCCATACCTTCCTCAAAGAAGAGGCCTATGGCCTTGCAATGGGTTTCCTACATGCTGATGTTATGTGATGATTTGTTCTTTAAATAGAATTACGTCCATAATAAATATATCTATGAAAGTTACTATTAATTTAATTTCTCGTATTATAAACGCAATATGAATTTATACTTTTAATTAAATTTTATATTTGAACCACTATAATTTTGATATACCATTTTACATAAATTATTACTTATTTAAAAAAAAAAAGATTTTTTTTTTGATATAATAATTTTATAATTAATTAATTTTAAAGTTTGTGTCTAAACGATGATTTTAGATACTGGCAACAGCATACGTATAATGTAATATGTAAAAACTAAAGGAAACTCCAGTGATCGATCGAAAGTTACATTTCGTTCATATATTATTCAGAATATTGGCTTAGTCAAATACAAGCCTATAGCTTCAGTTTGCCCACGCTAGAAAATATCCAAATATTTAGGGTAGAACATATTTTAGTCATAAAAACAAAGTTGTAGCGACACCTACATACATCACGTTATTTGAAGGCAAACATCTTTAGGTTGAAGGTTATTGTTTGATATTGTTCTAGAATATAGATAAATATTATAATGTGCTGTAAAATATATCTTAACTGGATATGTTTCACTTATTAGCGATAAGTTTGTTTAGAATTAAAAATATTTTTGATTTTTCCACAGAAACTAGAATCACAGCCGAAGTTCTGTATCAATTTCGACCGAAAAACTACTACCGATGATGATTTTGTAGGTATCTTATTGTAAATCTTGTGGAGAAAGTGAGCTAATAGTACTATTGACTGGTCCTAAATATTTAAAAGTAACACCACCATTACGTTCTTTGCCGGATATTATTTAGGGTTAATTGATTCACCGCCAAAAGTTGAGCTTTCGTGAGATGGAATTAATGATGAGCTGGATAGTAACGGGACCCGTTAACGGCTGTCGTGGTGGGGCTTTGCAAGCAACAACCGTCTATTCAAATTCATCTCGAATAGATCACTCGATTCATACATCATGTCGTCCCCTTTACACACGTAACGATAGAACAGCGTAGAGCTACACCGAATCGTATATGATGTCAGACTTGTCGTGAATAGAAGCGATGATTTACCTTTGAAGCGACAGGTGTACCTGATAGTACGATTTCGGTGTGATAAAACATAGTAAAAGGACTGACATATCAAGATAATTCGGAAATTGATTTTAGTGTACTAACTTATATTTTATTCTGGAGAGTCTTTGTTCGCACATATTTTTTTGCTGTAATAATTTGTTATATACGTGAAAAATAAAATCTGTGAGCAACTATGGAGACTTTTTTTATTTATTATTATTATTATTTTACTTAACACTTAGCTATTTTAGGACGCATTTTTAATGAGGTTATTGTCTTTATGGCACTTGCATTTTGATCTTATATGGCCATTTTTAGGTTATAATCCACAATGTCCCGCGCCGGAGCGTCCACGGCCCGATAGATGAACCTTCTAACCGATGTCGGTATAGTAGACACAGGTTATGATAGAATTGAGCAATAAATACCTATTGTTATACTTCCCCAGTGGAGTTCATTAGTTAAATGATGATTTAGCTCGTTAAAACATCTGAATGTCGTTTGCTTGGTCCTTATTAGTTATTTGGTTTAAATAATTTGTGGAAAGCTAATGATAATTTGTTTTATAATTTACTAGTATTTCGAGTTTTGCAATAAGTAATTAATTATTATCTTAATTGGTAGGTTAATAATGAACGAATTCATAAAATGCCTGAAAGATATATGCCAAATGTTATTATTTTAAGTACACTTTATTTTTAAGGATCGTTAATGGCACATTTCCCGTAATAACTACTTATACAGTTCCTATAATATTTATTACGTTTTCTTTTTTAATAAAATCCATCAAGTTGTTTTCCTACCTTCGCATGAACTGAAATACAAGGAAGAACAGCGACGTATTGTGATTTTGTTCTATTTTTAATTCGAGTTCTGGACACAATATATTTATATTTTCAGGATCAATTTATCCTTTAAAACTTGTAAATATATTATTTTTGTAAAAAACTGTGTTTTTTATGTCAAAAGGAGGCAAACGAACAGGTGGGTCACCTGATGTTAAGTGATCACCACCGTCCATAGACACTAGCAATACCAGGGGAGTCGCAAGTGCCAGCCTGTGTATGGGGGACGGGTAGGGAAAGGAGAAAGAGCAAGGGAAAGGGGAAAGGAGGTGGGCCTCCGGCGCTCTCACTGACCGAACGAAACGCAACAATGCAAGCACTGTTACTTCACGTCGGTGTTCTGTGAGAGGGTGGTACTACCCCGGGCGAGCCGACCCATTCGTGCTGAAACTAAGTAATAGCTACAGCGTGGCTCTACCACTTTCAAAATGTATGTATGTGTGTTAAATGTGATTTTCAAATTGTTACTGCGATTTGGTATTTTAAACGTAATCATTACATAGTATAAAACAAAGTCCCCTACCGCGTCTGTCTGTCTGTCTGTTCGCGATAAACTCAAAAACTACTGAACGGAGTTTCAAGCAATTTTCACCAGTAGATAAAGTGATTCATGAGGAACGTTTTGGAATATAATTTGCCAAGGATTCTTTTATAATCAGGGCGGGACAACGTCTGCCGGACCCGCTAGTAAAGATATATATATATATATATATATATATATATCTCAAAATTGTACAATCTCGTCATATATTCTGAAAATATAAAAACGTGCAAGAATTTCATTGACGATATTGCAGGACAGCTATCATCTGTGTTTTTATGTATTGACTAGCTGTGCCCGCGACTTCCTCCGCATGAAACCTCATGTAAAAAACAGCGATTAATAAAGTCATCTGATCCATTTACTTATCTACTTTTCTCTCGTATTTAAGTCGTATTAAAAGTACAATTACTTTTGATAGACCGAACCGATTTTAATGAAACAAAGACTAAATGTTACTGGTAGATATGCTTTATAATTTTTATGAACGTAGTACTTTAGCTGTGATGCGTGTTCATATATTCAGACAGACATTTCTAAAATTGATTGAAATTTATTTTATTACTTATTCCTAGAAACCTGCTATATTTTTTTTACAAAAATCTAAAAAGTACCTACAGTTATGTTAGATTTAAGTTTTTATTATATGTATAGATTATTATTATACGTATGTATGTAAGAATGAATCATAGATATGGTCGCACTCTCACCCGCTAGCCCTTCTTGGAACTGGGAGTTGGTCAGGCAGAAATCGAGCCGCTCTCATTGCGTTTAGTGCTGACACACATACCATGCAGTACAAAAAGATCTCTTTAATACGTAGCCTTTATTTTTATTACAATGTTTAGTAACATACAAATTTATGATGGAAAATTATAAAATTCTTCGATGATCATTTACTTTTCTTTTATCATTATTAATTTATATTTCTCCATATATTGTGATATATTTTCTACATTTATAATTTAGATGTGGTGTAAAGCTTTTTATTTATGTGTAGTCACTTTGTTGGACATCAGTCCAATATATTTTTGTTTGATCTTGCGTCTTGCCTTTTTTTGTTGGTGTGTGTTATGTTTTCTATGTTAACCGATTTTCTTTATTGACTTATGTTTAGTAGCCATTGACGAGGTTTAGTGCTATCAATAAAAAATATACAAGCTTCATTTATATTCATACCATCGACTATATTATATGTATTTCAATAAATTGAAAATTAATGTTTATAATGTTTAAATGTATATGTATAGATAACGCTCGCAGCTGGAATAAAATAACTAAATATTGTTGAAACTTAAAAAGATGGCGCATTATGGTCGAATTTCGAAAACTGGACAAGCCTATATATACATATAGTGTATATAAATAAACAATATACTTCATTTAACATAACATATTATTGTATATTAACAAGATTATACTCAATATATACCTAATTTAGAATAAAAAGTATAAAACACATGTGGCTGTAGAATGTAGCTCTGATTTAATTTCAATTAATTAGTCGTGACAGTTTCGGGCTATAATACATCGTGGGGGTCTACTGAATATGAATAATAATTATTTATTTATCGTATGTTTAAATATTATCTTAGTAGAACTTTAATTACGAGTATATATGCTCATCTTATTTTATACCACGTAAGTCGAGATCATGTATAGGTATAGTTCGCAAAGATATTTACAGGGTGACAATCAAACACCGTAATTTTATGACGTTAACTTTTGCACTTTTTACGGAAGAACATTTAACTTACTATACCTATTTCACGTATGTATGATCGGGGCTATTAGATAATCTATTAACCTACATATATCGCTACGAGATATAAACCCTTCTGACGTTGTGAAATATGTATCCCCATATTGAAAAAATCTGAGTCATCATCGTTGTAAATTGTAAGAATTGTTGAAGAAGGGATTTTACCAAATTCAAACCTTAGCAGCATACAATGATTAGTAAATATTATATCAGAAGTTTTTTTTTCTCGAACTGACTACGCTATTGGCCTAGCATGACCTTAACAGCTTCACCAGACTACGTCAGAAGTTACATTTTTTATGTTTCATTCATATGATACTTGGTTTTATGACATACAAAATTAATCAGACACGTAATTCAGTTTCTTTCAAAAGTCATCCCCTAATAGTGTGAATAGGGTCGAGAAATTAGTGTGGGATATAATAATAGCATAATAAAAAAGAAATGACAAATAAACAGTCTATATACAGTTTATGTGACCGATGCTGTAGACGTGAAGGTAGTTAAATTACTATGTTGTAAACTATTATTTGAAATTCGACGAGTTCGATTTGTGTTTTCTGAACAAAGAAATATAAAAATACTAGCAGCCTGCCCCGGCTTATTCACGTACGTACTGACGAAGAAAATGAAACCGAATTATTCCATTACAATTTGAGCATGTAATGAAACGAAACGCTAACTGGAGAACTGAAAGTTAGTTTGTCAATTCTCTTAATATTTTTGACGATCTCCCTAATGTCTGCTGTCTTGCTAATTCACTCACTTTTTATATGGAGATTGTACGCAATTTTTTCAGTATTCCCTACGTTTTTCAAACACTCTCTTTCATACAAACCATGTCCTCACAATTACAAACAACAACAAAAAGAATTAGCCAAATAGTTGCAGGCCGTTCTGAAGTATTACGCTTATATACATTAGGCAATTGATTTTTACTTACATAGATATTCGGAGTAATAAGCCTTGATTTATTATAGAAGTTATTGTAAAAGTCACTACCGCGCTGTAACGTATTTATTAAATTGTAGTATATCAGATTAGTAATACGTTAAAGCAAACATTCGCATCCTTAATTTTCATAGTAAGCGCAATTCAAAATATGTAAGAATCGAAATCATTAATCATCAAAACAAATTAGATGTAGCTATAAAACAGATTGTACGGTTAAAAATATATGAATTTAGAAAATGTACACAAAACATTGATGTATGTTTAGTGCAGTTGACATAAGGAGATGTAAACCGCAGCATCGCCTCGAGCCGTTCGGTTCCATCGATGCAGTGTGTTATTGCTTGCCAAGATATCTAACAGTACACGGCGAAAATTGAGCGTCCGAATCGAGTCATTGAACCGAAACTTGGACCGTTAGATGATCTGATTCTAGCAGGACGGGCCCTTCTACCTACTACTTACTGCATCCGATATATTTTTAGGAGTACCTATGCACCGATGTCATAGAAGTGTTATGTTGTTACATATACGTAAATGTGAAGAACCGTTCTTCGCTTGAGTTCGTTAGAGAAATACGAACGGTGAGACGTCGGCAAGTTATTAAAACGCATCTTACACATTATACTTGGTCTAAATAAAATAATGCAAATATGCAGTTAAAGTACATCGTTGTAAAATTGTATGTGGGACAACGTACTGATTTCTTTGACGATTCAACAAATTTTCTAATCACTACGATCAGTTATTAATTAAATATTACATTCTATGCATTCTTAGAAACGAGGTCTGATGATTTATTGTTGCATACGACAACATAAATATTAGTTGACGCTAAAAATGTCTTATTTATTATGAATTTTAAACTTTAATTAGATTATAATAAAGGTCATAACTAAAGGCACCCAAGAAGACTATTAGTTTATTATCCGAAAAATTATATACCTAACATAGAATTCATCCAAAAAAATAAATAGAAATCCTCACAAAATGTGTTCCTGAACGTTCGATGGTAACATTGTTGTTGACAATCATTGTAAACGGTGAATAATAATAACCACATATCCTTACAGATATTTTAAATGCGAATGTGAGTTTGTTTGTTGATTACGATTTAACTGATCATCGTGAAATTTTGCGCACATGTTGTCAGAGATGAGGTAAAGGGCGTACGGTACGTTTCATGCGGAAAACGCGAGCGAAGTTGCGAGCAGAAGCTAGTGATAAATAATATAGGAACCTTAGAACAACCACTACGTCTAACCTATGTTTACATTAACTCTAATACAAGACTATTTACGATGAACAATACAAGGTATTTAATTCTAAATAATTATGAAATTAAAATTTATTTATATCATCAACGATTCCACAATATCTATGAAAATTATAATACGTACATAACATTATATATAATACGTTTGTTTTGACTACATGAATATAAATATTACGTAATAAAGTTGTATGTACGGATACAGATTAAATTCCTTTTCCATCGTAATAGATACTTCGTCAAGATTATTCTTTTTTTATTGTAATTAATTACTAAGACAAATTTAATAAGATACATAATTATTAACCTATGGTAATAATGTTTGTATTGTCTACTGATTCATGTAGATTTCACAGTTTTTAATTTCACTCTAATTAATCTCTATTATAATAACAATAATATAACTGTTATTTTCGTAATGATTTATAATGACGAAACTGAAATTTTTAGCAATAATTTCTGTCTTGTAAATGTAATGCGTCAATTTTGTGTAACGCAAAATTTTCAATAGAGCATGTCGAACATACAATTATTATAACATTTCCTTAATTAATACATATAATAGGAATGTTTCCGTAGAATGTTAGTATGTGTGCAATTTTTCAGAAATTACACTGATTTTTATGGTAATAATATTGCCATTAAACACAGCTTCCACCATTCATTTCCTATTGCTTTATGCATACTGATGCACCTTTACAAGTTTACCCATTATTCTTAAAATACTTTCTAACAATGAGCCCTAACTTTTTGTAAACTTTATGCATTATGGTACAACGATTTGTAGTGCTCGTCTATTCAATAACAGTCTGCAACTATAGTATGTGTTACTTACTTTGTTTAACGTGTTTATCTTTCGGGCATATTTCCATTTAAAAATTAAGTTATATGGTGGTTGTAAATGTATTCTATTTGCTAATAGAATTTCATTCAGAATACTTTTACTATAGTTTTTTACCGAGATGTTATTTTATATAATACTGTGTTTCTGAAGTTAGTATGTATACCCACGATGTGCACACACGTCGCGTCGTCTCATCTCAGTTAGAAAGCCAAAGGATTTCTTTTTGTTCGCAGCTTTTACTACTCGCGTAGTTTTAACAGTTACAGCTGACCGTTCTCCGTGAGCCGTTACAGCTAAATTTGCTTATTCATTAAACACTTCTAAAAGCCCAAACTTAAGAAAAGAGGCTATTCAACGTTTTTGTAGTTTTATTTCGAAGTTTGGATCCACACTGATAAATAATAACTATTCTTTGATAAGTTTTTTATAGAAAATCTTTTTTTTAGTGTAGGTCAGAATACATTATATTTGAAAATGCAAAAATAATTGAGTTTATTTTATATATTGTCTTTTTTTAATTTGTAGTACCAGCCTTTTTATTGATTTTGTTCTTATAAAGATGAAATAACCAATGTCGCAAAGACGTCCGTCCTATCGATCTTATTTAGACTTCTTTTGCAATCAAGTTTTTTGAAACTACTATATCTCTAAAACACCTTATATTAAAGAAAATTTAATCAGTAACGATTATTTACTTATAGTTTAAAATTAAAACTTTCCTAACCCTTCGACTTGCATGTTTTTAGAGTGTGACATATTTATTCCAGGCCACGTTTGTTATTAGGGAAAAGTGTGTTGGCAAGCTTTTATACTGAAACCGCGCGGCCTGAAAACTAGGTCAGCTGGCTGTAAGGACTTCAGCTAACACTGGCACGATGACCTAGGTCAGGTCACTACTGAATTACAGAGCTCGTTCTGTCTAATCGATAGATGTATCCGTCAAGGCAGGTGTGAAAATATTCTGAATCACAGTACTTGTATCAATTTAATTCATTGAATAGTAATTTAAGCAAGTATCCACATCTGAATATCTAATTAGTTTAGTTTAAGATTATCTAAAAAAAATAGTATATATATTCTTCTTCGAGAAATTAAAAATATAGATAAGGAATTCGTTTGATTGATTTTAGACTGGGTTTTTTATTGGTTACTATTTACAGCGTTACCTATGTAGTGTTTGAGATTTTTCGTTATGATCTAAAATAATTATGTGCGGTTTACTAAATTGGGTAGAATTTAAAATGATATGATTATTAGCGTTTTAGAGAAAAAAGTTTTCAAGCTAAGTGGTAGTAGAGTTAGTAGAGGAATTAAAGACGGTGACAATTTTATATAAATAAATCACGTCTAATCTGATATCAATATTATATGTACCATGACCATGATCTGTCAGAGAGGAAGTGCTACAGATAACAGAATTGAAAGGTTTAAGAACATATTCCCCTTTGTCGCAACGACTGTATTTTATTGTAAAATATATGGAAATTATAATATTTAGACAATGACTATAGTTTCAACAAGTTTCTCGCCCTGAACCCTCTCATGATATATTTCATGTCCAGGACGCCGCTGCTATATTCACGTTTTCCACGATTCACTTTTGAAACTTTCTAACCCTGTGCCGGAGAGTTGCGGCAGGGAGGGGCGCGCGCGGGTGCCAGAGAGAGGGTACCGACCTCATTGCCCATTGCCACTCCTCCCGCCGAGGCGGTAGGCCATTTTTATTAAAAATACTTCCGTGTAACAAACGCGCGCGGATTTTTTTCCCACATCCTGAAATTCTTTACGACGTGAACGTGGATTGCATTTAAATTTGAACTGTGGACAACTGTTTATAAGAAAACGTACATTATAATTTATAAACGGTTTATCCTGTATTATAAAAAAAACTTTAGTGTTTGTCAAAGTGGATTTTTAACTTAAATAAATACAAGTGCGCCCCGCGGTCTATTTTCCGTGCGGACTCGGGTGGGTTCGTTGCGAAAAGTGGCGGTGCTCGGTCATCATCGGCGGCGGTCGCCGCGCAGAGGGCGTCCATCCAACCCCGCCCGTGCGGAACAGAGACGGCAAATACTGCTGACATGGCGACGACACGAAAGGATTGATGTTTTTCACGTGGAAAACTCATCCCTTCAATATGTCTATTTAAAGGTAGGAAATATGTGAAAACGATCCCAATACATTAACAAATCATTACAAAATATCCATAGAAGAATAGTCTAGGGTTTAAAATAAATAATGAAAGGACAACTGCAGCTCAGGCTTTCATAAGATATCAAAATAATCTGGTCTTACCATAATCTACACATTCAATAAAACACCCTCGTGATTTTTCACACGAATTTTTTTTTTCACATACACAACAAGTAAAGAAATGTAATAAAACATATTATTTCGGTGCTTAATACAATAAGAAAACGTTTAGCTGTTTTGCCCTCGCGCGATACCCTCGCCCCTTAGTCCTGTTGAATTATCTTAGTACTGTTAGACGTTCATGTTAACTAATAGAGCCAGTGGTATAACAGATAGATGTAAGCTCGCTTACGGGGGATGCTCTTCCCGAGAGGAAAGGAAATCAATATATTTCAATAAATCAATATTTTACCATGCACCCTGCGCTGAATATATCCGCTGCCGCCATTTCGATGATGACGGCGTATTTTTTGTGAGAGATATTCGAGTCGCGGAGCGAGTCGGTGTTCGCCGCGCGGGGTTGCGGGCTGCGGCCGTCAGTCGTCGGGTGAGCGGGGTGCGACGTAAACGCGGACTCGGACTATGGCGGAAGGGCTGATCCTCACTCCCATAAAAGGGTCGAGTTGATCGTGGTGCAGATACGTGTGGTACGTTCCCTTATGTTTGTGCAGTGATATAATTATTCTGAAACTACGCTTATCGCGACGTATCGGTTGAATTAATGTGGATATCAGAGGTAATAATGCCATTGTGATGACGTAATGTAACGCGCTCGACTGGGTGCGTAGTAATAATTCGAGCGCCCGTTTATACCGCGATAACGTTTGTGGTCAGCACCTGTGGATGTGGACCGAATGTTCGTGTTATTGTAGCTTTAAAATAAATTGAGACGATTCCAATTAGATTCTGATTGGAATCGGCATAGCGGTTATTATTTGTTGTCACGTAATTTTTTTTGTGAATGAGAAATTATCTTTTTCTGTATTTCGTTTAGGACTAAAATCTGTCTGAAATAGTGTTCGTATTGTAAGCGACGTTTTGGCAGTTGGTAGTCAATTTTACGCAGACGGTTACATATAGATAAATCTTTTTTCATACTGCAATGCGATCGTTGATGCACACTCCCTCCCGTCGCTACTGGCTAGTCTAATGTAGCAGCGCCCTCGATATGTTTCATCTTGGATTAAATCTATAGACAGTTGATAGATTAATTCACCATCTCGTATTCCAAGTATTTAACGTTTCGAAGTACAAAAAAAAATCCTTGAAACATTTAAAATATAATTATCAACTTACAATATATGGCTAGAACTTTAAGAACAACATTTTAGGTTTTTATGACGGGATTGTATTTTTTTGTTAATAAATAACATTTTTTTATATCGACAATCTGGGGGACAAACTCAAACGGCTATTTGATTTGATAGTAATCATAGCTGGTATGTCACAGCTGATATAATTGTTATTTTCTTAAATTCAATAAAAAAAGCAACCGAAGTAATAACATTCTTTTCCCACAATCATAAAAAAATTGTGTCAAAATTAAACTACATACATATTTCAAAATCACATCATGTTATACAATTTAGAAATTCCAGACAAAAATTGTAAAAGAAATAATTAACGAATAAATTGTACGTACCTATTAACGATATTGTGAGTCACAATAATCGTACTACTAAAATATTTCCTGTTTAAATTTTAGGATCCAATATTTTTAAAGATTAAATGGAATATACTGGTCCTTTTCTTGTAATAAAAACGCGGTTTTTCCTTTCTTAATATCAGAGAGCTTATATTATTTTTTGTATTATTCGGAAAATACCAAACGTAATAGGACACTCCTTATCTATTTATTTGTACAAAAGTTTTTACGTGTCTATACATGTTTACTTGTACATTATATGTATCCGTATATAAAATAAATGTCATTTATGTTGTTTTGTTCCTCTGCTAAAGTAGTTTCCAATCTTTCCGGTCATATTTCTTGTTATTCCATACCGTTTATACAAATACATACATCATTCTTCACATTATCCATTCATATTTCCTTCAGTCTTTCTTAACTTATACTTAACACTCCTCTAGTTATGACTTTTATTTCCTCAACTTCTCGGTTACCGGTGTTATTTTTATAATATTCTGATATAATCATTCCAAATATTTTAACAGTCATATTTTGCCATATACACTCTTTCAGCAATCAGATCCACACATCACGAGAACTCTTTGGACTTCTTTATATTTTATACCGAGTATACAATACAGATAATGTAATCTTATACAAATAACATTTACAGTACACTATTACAATTTTATTATATTAGGTGTAGTGAAAATAAATCCATTATTTTCGCAAGAAATTGAAAGCTTTGTTTACTATAAATGAATTATTCCATTTTGGAATAATTTTATCCGTTTTGTTCGATAGCTTGTTGCCATTTTGAAGGCAATTTCACAATGCCTCTCTGGCAGAAGCCTTGATCTCTTATCATGTAATAATTTGATGACAGGTCTGGACTATAAGGTGAATACATAAAAGTCCCAACCAAGCTTCCATAGCTTCTGGGGAGTTACGAACAATGTATATGTGTGTGTGGCGTAGCGTATTGTCCTGATGGAAGAGAACGGCTTTCCTATTAATCAATTCTGGCCGCTTCTGGACGATTGCTTCAGTAAAGGGGAAATTTTGTTGCGATTCAACAGTAATTGGCAGATAGAAATTAAATCGACTCGTCTTTTTTGTTGTTACTTGTGTGGCATACCATATATATAGAGTTTCTTTTTGTATGTAACTTTATTCAAATGGTTCCACTCTGTTTTTTATGCAATGATTAGCTCCTGTGCAATAGAAACATGACGGTCGGACTTACATGATGGCTTGACTCGACCTTTTCCATGATTTCATTGACATGTTGCGCAACTGCTCTTTCAAAGCGTGGTGCATATTTACGGGAACGTAATTAACTTAATAAAATCGTGCGTGATTGGCTGTCACAGTATCAAAACCATAAACAATATATTATATATTATCCCACAAGACCCTGCCGAAGAAACACAACAAGATATAGCATAGCTTCTATTTACTGGTGTTCATTTTTCATGTGCACTCGAAACAATATTGAGCCAGTCAACCACAAAGCTGTGAAAGAAGTTTTTAGTACGAAATCATCCCTTTCTAACGCCATCTAGTGTAACTCAATCGCACTCATACAATGTGAGGTATAGATTACTAAAGCCATCTATTGGAAAAATAATGGATTTCTGTTTAGTACACCTAAATATATTCTACTATTTGGTGCTCATGACTTTGTTGTCGTGAAAACGTTTATATGGTCTCATGGGAACTACATGTTGTATCTGAATGAATTGTACAATTGACTGTTTTTTTTTTCTATTAGCATTTTGTCATTACTGTCTAGCCTATGGGGGTTATAACAAATACAAATTTGTTTATTTCTAAAATCTTTTACAAAATATTAGCCGTAACTATGACCTAAAACTATGCAATGCCTATCTCATGGAAGCCTAATACCTGATTACTGATTGACTTAGTTGTTGGTGGCGCGTATTACTTAACATTTGGGGGAAATTACAATTTTAAGAAAATCAAAGTTAAGAAAGAAAAGGAACAAGAATCGGAGTTAGTATTAAATATTAGAATGTGTATGTAGTTATGATGAGTGCTGTGTGTAAAATTGAGTGAGTGTACGTGTGACGGATTTTGTGTTATATTGATATTACCTCTTTCAAATGTAATCATTAATACTTAGCTCCTATCGAGAACTATAATGATGAAAGGCCCTCTACCTACTTGTAGGAGTCAAAATCGGTTCAGCCATCATTATTAAGCTTAGTCCAGAGAAGTAAATTACACTTCTTTATAAATTATAAAATTGATGTATCTGTCAAGCTAAGCTTCGACATACTTGCATCAATTTTGATGAAACTTTTATTAGTAAATAGAAACCTTTTAAGAGTATTATCTAGATTAGATATTACTCTTTTTCATGTGGTATAAGCAGTAATGATATAATTCGACACAGATAACTTAAACTCAACAAGCATTGTTGGGGTTCAATAGTATTGACAAAATTACAGTTAAAAAATACAAAAACTCAAAATGAATCCACGGACACCAGGTAATTCGTGTGAAACAATAAAGTTTTTTCATACGACCGAAGACGCGAGTACATGCCGGTATAATAATTATTATATATATTGCAAATCTTTTGCACTTATAAAAATAAATTGAAAACTTGCCTCCTACGTTTATGGGTATGTTAATATTACAGAAAACCTGATTTTATTATTTTTAACCGACTTCATTGTACTAAACGATCGAGATGTCCAACAATCAAGCTAGGAATTAAAACATATTCTTCGATACGGAGAGAGATACTGTAATAAAATATATACTGAACTTATAAACGATGATAGGTAGTCGTACAAATAAATATTTTTAATATTTCATATATTAAAGCACTTAATACGTATAGCAATGGACATTTTTTAAATTGTAAATGAAAATAAACGCGGTGATAATATTTTAAAAGTTATTGAAAAGGTAAAATTGGTCTTATCCATGTTGTCGAAAAACGTTGCCTAAACATTCTCTTGAAGCGTAGGTCCTGAAGCTAAAGTGGTTCCTAAATTAGTCAAACCAGGCCTGCGACACAGAGAATTTGCCGTTAAAATATTCAATTAAATATGTATTCACTAGCCTCTGCCCGCGATTTCATCCACGTGGAATAGTTACTTTGGCCTGACGCCAACATGCAGCGGAAGCTCTCAAAAGGAAAAAAAATATTTTGAAACATTCTTCAATGGTGCTCCGCTTCTATTGGTCTTAGTGTGATGATATATAGCCTATAAGCCTTCCTATTAAATGAGCTATATAATACTGATATTTTTCAAATCGGACCAGTAGTAGTTCCTGAGATTAGGGCGTCCAAGCAAACAAACTCTTCAGCTTTATAATATTAGATATTTCTTATGAAAGGAACGTAAACCATTACATAGTATAAAACAAAGTCCTCTGCCACGTCTGTCTGTTTGTTCGCGATAAACTCAAAAACGACTGAACGGATTTTTATGCGGCTTTTACCAGTAGATAGAGTGATTCATGAGGAAGGTTTAGGTATATAATTTGTCAAGGTTTTTCTTATTATCAGGGCAGGACAACGTCCGCCGGGCCGCTAGTAATTTACATATATAAACTTCGTTTTAAACTAAGGGATCGAATCTGCGCCTTTTGAATTTTAATTGGTTTTAACTGTCGTTTAGATATTGGTGAAAACTTAATCTCCCTAATAAATATATTCTGTTTCTTAAATTTAGAGAAAGTCGATGGAAACGGACATTGTAGTTTTGTCAAATGGTAAACCTTAGTATAATTAAGATTTAGAATGAAATAATACAATTAACACGTTTTTACTTGTAAGATTGCTTCACTAACTTAAAGTACAGTCCTCGTGAATCTTTTTGACCGCTCTGAATGTAGCTGTAAGTTCTATAGTCAAAAGTTTAATCTATATTAATGTTAAAAAGAGGTAAAGTTTCTGAGTTTGCAAGGTTGTAGAGAGTAATATCTGGATCTTTGAAAATTATTTGTGTTAGATAAGTCATTTATCGAAGAAGGTTATTTCAGGTTAAGGTTATTATAGGCTTTATATCATCACGCTAATACCAATAGGAGCGGAGCACCAATGAAGAATGTTTCAAAATCGGGGTTTGGTTTCGTTTTGAGAGCTTCCGCTGCGTGTTAGCGTTAGCCCAAAGTAACTATTCCCCGCGGACGAAGTCGCGGGCAGAAATTAGTACAAACCAAAGTTAAAATATTATTATAGGAATTGTTCATCTTTAAGTTGTCTTAATGCTATACATACAATGTAATACGTACCTATTTATACATAAAATTGTGTATACAAAGATGTGCATATCTTCAGAGCGGCCCAAAAGTTTGGCGAGGACTCTATCTCTTTAAATAATAATTATATAGTATACTAGCTGTGCCCGCGACACCGTCCGCGTGGAACCTAATGTAAAAAACAGTACTTATAAAATCTTCTGAATGTATTAAGTCCATTTACTTATCTACTTTTCCCTCGTACTTAAATCGCGTCGTCGTTAAAACTACAATAACTTTGGATAGAGTGGACCGATTTTAATGAAACAAAGACTTAGTTATTCCCGAGGATATGCTTTACTATTGTCTTGTTGGGAGTTTTTTGCGAACCCACTACTTTAGCAGCTATGCGTGTTCATACAAACAGACAGACAGATTGACAGATATTTCTAAAAATAATGTATGAAATGTATTCTATTACTTATTCTTTTCTCACGAAAATCGAAAAAGTACAGACACGTTTGATTTACATTCTTAATATATGTATAGATTTAACATCATTAAGAGAAATCTATAAAATGTACAAAATATTTTGCATTTTTGTGATCCAGTGAGGCGAGAAGACCATTGTATATCTGTAACTTTAAAAAGAATACAGTTTGCTAAACAATTTTCTTCAATTTTTCTGGTCAGTGTCAGTGGTCAGTGTTATTCTCCAAAATGTTAAACCCCATTGGGACGCTTTTACGCTGATTAAAATAGCATTTAAATTACATATATATGTTATTTTAGGACTGTGTATTGATTTGTTGTCGATCAGTATTGTATATTATTATTATACTAGTACACGGTACATAACACCCAACTCTGTTCTTCTGAAATTATTTTATTGTTGTGTACGTGTATTGTGTAGATTAATTCTGGGTGATCTTTTGTTTTTTAATCACAGTTTTGTCACTAGTATTCAACCTCTACCAATCTTGACTTACCTCTGTTTCTCATTACCGCTTAGCCCTTATGCTAAAGCATAAAGATAGTTTAGGTGATAATCTGAAAGGACCTCATTTGTCAATAAACGTCTTCTCAAAAGTGATTCCATCGTATTGGGTATTAATTAGTCTGAAGAAATAACGGACACTACAATGTTATATGTGACCTAGATATAGATACATAAGTAATAAGTATAATTAAAACTTTTTATGCGGACAAATTTATTTTGAGTACAGATAACTAATTATTAATCATTATAACATCACCGTTGACTTGATGAAGATAGGTTATTTACAAAAACTCAAGGAGTTTTTCCGTATAGGATACAACAAAGACCGTCTATACAACATCTCTACTACGGCAATCGCATTAAAATATTTATCAATCACTAATATAATACCACTGGCTTGAATCAGCTGTTGGGACGTTAGTAAGCACCTACCTATAAATGACCGTGTAGCCAAAAGATAGAAAAGATGAAACTGTAACCTTATAGGTTACACCACTTCATAAAAACCACAAAGATAACACAAAAGTTATAAAATAACTAGCGAAAGGGGTAGTAATACCACTAAGTGTCCATAATTGTATTAGAAATATATATTCGTGTGTTAAAATGTAGAAAATAAATATATACGTTATTTTAAAATCTTTTAGAAAAAATATATTTTTAAACAACATCAATGATGTTATGAGATAAAACGAAATGAGTAGTATTTTCTTGATTGCACCGTTGACATTGTCATATCATAACATGGATAACCTTTCTCGTCGTCGCATATATGCCACGTGCTTATTTGAAGTTAATACGATTGTCTATATTACGAACTTTTCCTACAAATATACATGAGACACTGAATTCATTGATTACGGCCTACGTAATATCTAAAGAAGTTGGATTTAAAGTTAATTCATATATGTAGGTATCTAAATATATATTAATTAATCTGGTAAAAGAGTAAGAAAGGGGAGTTTTTGGCAGAATCTTCGTCTGTCATGTAGTGATTTAAAATTTTATCCATAATCTTGTGTTATTTGAATCCATATTTTGTAATGTTGGTGGCATTTTACGGAATATAGTTCGCTTATTGTGCACAATTGAAGTGGATGGAAAATAATACTACGGAGCATGAATTCTGAGATGCCACATAAACTCCCGGGAAAGTTCTAACAAGGGGGCGCCATTTTGTTAGAACATCGAAAATCACAAGACACTTCTACCTACCAAGACCTACTCGACAATGGCAGTAATAATCTAGAAGATACGTTGTCAAAAATAAAATAAAAGAAAGAGTTTTTTTTCGAACTGTGTTCGCTATTGGCCTAGAAACATCTTAACAGCTTCACCGAACTAAAAAAAGAGTAAGAAAATGCATGAGCTGAAGAATTTCACTATTAATCGTCATAATATTACTTCATAGTTTTAAATATAAGCTTGAAATAGTAGAGTATTTATAAAAGAAAGATCACTATTGTCTAATTTACATTGTGTTTCCATATTAAGAAATAGGAAAAAAGTGAAGAGATATTTCTATTGTAGCCATTCAATGTTAACAATTAGTAGCATATAATATCGCGTGTATCCCACTGTAGATAGACCGGTGTCGAACAAACACTATAGTGAATTTTAAAACATTGTATTATATCTGATCATCACGTAAGCATAGAAATCAGATGATCGGATCAACTTTCTTTTTATCCGTATATTCTATCAAGTATATTAATCAAGTCAGTATTATTAAGTTTATTAACGAGAATATTATCTCTTTTCAGGTCCTCCTGCACCCGTCACACACTGCACTAAACACTATGAAACATACAAATTGAAAATGACTTTATAAAAGTAAACATTATCTATTGTTGAAGTTTTGTTGTATTGTTCATGGAACAAGAGAGAATACTTATGTATACATCATTGAATTATTGTTGGTTTATTATACTTTAATGTTGGACTGGTAAAATCATATCTTTGAAATACGGAAAAATAAAGGTGAAAATGGCGACCCAAAGATTCTGTTTGAGGTGGAACAACCACCAGTCGAATATGTTGTCAGTGTTCGATCAGTTACTGCATGCGGAAACGTTTACTGATGTAACGCTGGCGGTGGATGGGCAACTTCTTAAAGCACACAAAATGGTGCTGTCAGCATGCAGCCCTTACTTCCAAGCTTTATTTGTCAATCATCAAGAGAAACATCCTATTGTTATATTAAAGGACGTGCCCTATTCGGATATGAAGAGTTTATTAGATTTTATGTACAGAGGTGAAGTAAGCGTCGATCAGGAGAGACTGACCGCTTTTCTTAAAGTAGCTGAATGCCTGAGGATAAAGGGTCTCACTGAAGTTAACGAAGAGAAGTGCGATATTCCGGCGCTTACTAATTCGTTAATTCAACAACAACATACGAATGCGTCAACCCACACGCCTCCGCCGCAGCTTCACAGAATACACCCATATGTACATCAGAAGCGACCGGCATCTGGCATGCCAAGCGGAGGCGCTCCTCCGAATTTATTAATGCCCTTATTGGGTAATGCTCTCATGCAACCAAAAAGGAAACGCGGACGACCAAGGAAACTTAGTGGGAGTTCGAGCGACGCGTTAAACACAGCAGCGAGTCCACCAGGAGAATATGTTCCCGAGTCTGCGTCTCATGCTACTCACAACAGACCTGGCGATCAACTTATCAGAGGATCCCCAGAGATGTTGGAAGTGAAAATGTCAATGGATGGGTTTAGTGCGGAAGACGGTGGCACGTCAGGTGGCGAGGAAGCAGGCGAAGCTTTGCTGATAGATGAAGGCGACGACGCTCAGTCAACTGAAACTCCTATGGCCGGCAAAGACTCCGAGTCAGCAGGTATGTGATTCCTTTATTTTCAGCTTTTAGTAGACACTTTGTACTTGTAGTCTTTTATTTTATAAGAACGACACATAAAAAAAAAACAATTAACAACTTCAAAAAAAAATACTTGAAATCATGAATTTATAAAATAATTATAAAGACGCGAATTCAATTTTACGAAAATGTAATGGTGTACTTGCTTACCTTTTGTAAATATATCTACATTAATCTTCCTTTCTGGTGACCTAACATTTTACAACAGACAAAAAAAAAATGATAAGGGAAAAGCTACTGGGATATAAGCTTTGATGTTAGGAAATTCGTAAGTGAAAAAAGTGAAGTGTATTACGAATATGTACCTTATTTATAATGTTTAAAGTTTATCCAAAAGGGGTAAGTGAATATATATGAAATTATTTTTGACATTTACGAGTAACAGACGCTTATTTCTTCTACAAATCAACAATTTTTAACTATTGCTTGCTTTTCTGCTTTTGGGGAGAGCTATTAGAGGAATGGCCAGGGGCGAATTCGGTGTGGTTAATGGTTTGAATAATAATTTTCTTCTATTTAACTTCTTTATACGAAAATAATTGAGTATTATACATGAGAAAGGGAAAACAACAAGGCTTATTCCCAATAGCTTTCCTTCGTAATAAAGCATTTGGAAATATTTTGGTAACTACGTATTCAGCTAAATAAACTTCTTTGAAAATCAGGGGTACTGAAATATTTCCAGATAATACAATATACAAATTCAATACAAGATTACGTTTAAGTAGTATCCAATATGAGAACTGAAATTAAATATTTCAGATCCTGATAAAGCAGCAAAAGAGGATATAACACAACCCTATCCAACAAATGGTCCCGTACTGTCTGTCGAAAATGGAACTATAAAACAGGAGCCCGCTGCTGATGCAAACGATGGTTATAACGAACCGATTGAATATAAATATAATCCTGATAAAAGTCGCGAGAATTCCAATTCACAAGACGGTCCCATCAAGGATTTAGACGATAAAACTCGACTAGGTCGTAATTTAAAACCAAAGAATAGTAAAAAAATAATACCCCAAATGTCTAAGATTAGAGCACGAAACTTATTCAATCAGCTGTCCGGTTTATCCAATTTGAATCCCGCGTTGAACACCTTTGACAAATTTCCACCAGAAACGGTGCTTATGCCCGCTCTTGCCAGCCAACTGTTCGCTGCCGAACTAGAGCAGAATAGTCTTAACTTGCCTAACAACGATATGTCCGATTTAACACAAACTAATTGGGAACATCGTATATTTCCATCGCCTATTAGGAAAACTAATATACCCGGTGTTGGTAACTATCACGAAGATACGAACGAATCCGTGCGAGATTATTGTATCAAAGAGGGGGAAAATGTATTTAGATGTAAAATATGCGCAAGAGTATATACGCATATCAGTAATTTCTGTAGGCATTACGTCACGTCTCACAAGAAAGACGTGAAGGTGTTCCCGTGCCCCATTTGCTTCAAAGAGTTTACACGAAAAGATAACATGATCGCACATTTAAAGATTATACATAAAAATCAATCGAATGCCAACGAGCAAATGGCAAAGCAGGAGTCTTAATTCTCCGTTATCAATGATATTATAAGTAAAAAGGTGTAGATACATCACCTACATGATATTTTAACAAAACAAATGGCACGATAACGCACACATACGTAAAGTAATGTTGTAACGTCTCTATTATATCTTATATAGAAAGTGGAAGTAAGATGGCATATTGTCAATAACGGTGGTGAAAATGAAATAGCTATATGTTGCTCAGATACGGGCGGATTGACGGGCATTGTCATGCTTCCATTAACGATGACAGGATACTGATATCACGTATGCTAGCTAGCCAAGTTTTAACAAAGCGCTATAGAAGCGCTTATGACGTATCTACAGCTTTTTAGTTGTAATATCATAGTCGGTTATCGAATGACAGTCGTACTCAAAATCTTTATTAAGTAAATAATCAGATCTGATTAGTAAGCTTAGAAAACTTATTCACATTTACATTATTTAATTTACAATAAATATCTCTTATGCGTTTGAATAAGAATCGAGCTCTAAATAAAATATACATGAATATATCAATAAGTTTGTTGATATTTATGTCGTTTTAAATGTAATGTAAACGATGAATTTCGTTTGTTGTTAATATTTATCTATTTATTATTTATGTTGTTCCATTTGTTTCTCAGAGTGCTGACTTCAAAGAGGTTTATGAAATTTTCTATGATTTACTTGTTATTTTGCACTTACTTGTTACTTAATTTTATTACTTACAAAATTTTCAGGGTACAAAGTAACCACTCATGGTGATCGTATATTCAAATTTTAGTTAATTACTTTTTGCTGAATATAACATACAATTCTCATTGAACTGAATTAATTAGTGTAAGATTTTAATAGTAGTTAATGATAAAAAAAACCAATGGCATCGTCTTTGAAATTCGATTGCGATCAGTGCTATTTATTGCATATGATAGGGGATAGAGTATTTTACAAAAGAGGCTGCTCTGCGAAGACTTGAATAATATGCCATTGCGTAAGTTGTAGTGGTCGATATGCATTTTCATTTTACTTGCCTTTTTAGTGATCTTAGTTTTAAATGATTTGACTTCTTCGAAGTAAAACTCAACACTGGCTATGATTTTACTTTGTAGATTTTGTTAAGGATTAATTTTAAAATATTTTATCAATGTTGAAATATAATTTGGTCGTATATGTTATGTTAATAATATACTTATATACAGAATACACAAAGATGTTAATAATAGTTAAAAAGGCAATTTTAATATGGTAAATAAGTTTTAAAATTAGTATCACCATAGACAATGGTACCGTAGACGTTAAATTATTCAGTTCCTGATCAATTATGTAGTTTCCCGAAATGTTCAGAAATAGTTTATATATTTTCATATAATCTAAAACTATATAGTTACAATGTGTATATATAATATGTATTAAGTTTTATCAATCAACACACTATTTCTATATCCAATATAGACATACAATAAATATTGCAAATTTGAAAAGTGATTATAATACTCGTTTAAATTTGTTTACACAAAGGTAGGATCTTCCTCTAAATGCGTTTGTAAATTTCATTTGTCAATTGGTATCGTAATCACTTCACCACCTTAGTATATTATTATCATCGTGTTATTAGAAAACAAAATCTGTTGAAATATTAAAAAATATATATTATGACATATTTAAAATTGTACATATTTTAAATGATACAACAAGGCTTTGTTGTTAAAGTGATCTTAGCAAGGTGCTTTGAATGAAGTTAATGATAACTGGAATCATGAGATGATTTGTAAATTCTATTTTGGTAGGAATGAAAAAAGATTGCCTTAAAAGTTTAAAATAAGAAAATTTTATATGTAAAAAAATATTTAGTTAAATTTTAGAGGCAAATGTAGTCTTCCATAAAGATAGCAACACAGTTTTCGGTTCTAAATATGGAAACATCCCAATTGTTATAATATGCATTTTAAAAAAAGAAAACATTTTTTGTTTCACAAGTAATTTGAATTTATGTTGTCAATTCTGATATCAAATATTTCCAACAAATTAAAACGTAGGTCCAGGGAACGCTTGCCTATTAGTGTGCCTTTACTTGTATAATAAATAATAAGTTTAATATTTATTGACTAATAAGGGATTAAGAAATTTCAAAGAATATATTATTATTTATTTCATTATTCAACGTTTACAATATCTACTTTAAGAAGCTTCCTTAGTAATATAGATTACCTTTAGGCCCATGTAGTTAAATTTAAATATATTAAAATTAAGAATTATCATCTCATGTTTCCCATTTTGTTGTTCGGATATTGGGAAAAATGAAATTAAAAAATTATTGACCCTAATTAAAAAGAAAAAATTCGAGGCGTTCGAGTCTTGATAATTACTATTAAGACTGTTAAAAATCATTAAACAAAAAACGAATTTATTCTACCTACCTTTCATAATGTTTATATAAAATTTACCTTGGACACTGATAGGTACTTAAAGGGACAAATTTATACTTAAATAGTGTGAGGCTATTATTATTTCTAAATGTCTTAAATTATTATAGTCAATTTAGCCAGTGCCTAAGCTTAACCTGTTCTATTATTGTTTACTTTTCTCTTTCGAAATAGATCTTTCTTATATTTACAGTATATACCTACCTATATATTACTATGAAGTATAGTAAATTCTTAACAAATGAATTCAATATTAATATTATATTTATGTTATGAAATTATATTTACTATCTTATTAAGAAAATACTTATTATTTGTTAAATTATATCATTATTGGTGCTAAATTATACTTAAGAAATTGTCACATGAAATGCGACATAATACGGATTGTCCCTACATTAAACAATATACATATATCAGATATATTTGTATATATTTTGACATATTATTATGTCCATAAAACTTGTTATTTTACGAAATGGTTACGTAAAACGATCGGTTTGGATTTTCTGAATTACGGTTTTTATGACTCTTCTTTGAAATATAGGTGCGTATCCGAGTAAACACGTGACCTTAATTTAACATCATATACCAGGTGACTGTTTATATAGTAGCAATATTTCTGGAAGACACTCCGCACTCGATTCTCGATCTAAATCAATTTAAAAAATAGGTGCTTAATATTCGACCTAATTATCTAGAAGAATACAAAAATTATACACAAACCTCTATGCGTCTAAGTTAAAGCACAGTGTCAATGACCGTCGGATGATTTCACTTTCATTTAAAAGGGAACGCGGGAACGTCAGGAACAAAGCAAAAGGGTTTATTGCCCGTTTTACTATCGAAAGTTATTAACTCCGGGTCGCCCATTGTAGCTTTTGGCACCGGTCATTGCCCTTAGGTTTATTTACACGTTTGTAGCTATACTTTTGAAAGTTTTAGAACATACTTTAACTTAGGTTTTGCTTGGTTGTTTATTACTATTTGTTTTAATATTATTATTTTATATGTTAAAAGTGATCATGAAGTGTCATATCCTAGATTATTGCGAGTGTCTAAGCAGCCACCTGATATATAGATAAAATATTTTACAATTATATAAATGTGACATACACGGTCTGTTTGTGATGTAAGATTAAGGTAATCTGTTTGCTATATTTATTTCAAACACTTATATTATTCATAGATTTGCATTTCAATGATATAATTAGAGAAATTATAATATTACACTCTGAATGGATAGCAGCTATTATATATATATTTAAAGCTTAAATTTTAAATTTAGCTAGTTAATTAACAGATCAGAATTCTTTACTATTTTGAATAATAATACTAAATAATAGATCTCAGTATATTTTGCTCTACAAAAGAACACTAGATTTTCAAGAATTCGCAGATATATTCAAAAATACATAGTTTCCTTAAGTAGAGCTATTTACCGTTGGGATTATGAAGAATCTATTTTTAAAAAGAATCACTACTAGTTGCAAAACTATATACATAGATTATTAAAAATACACAGATTTTATTATACAGCGTACATGATAAAAAACTAATAATATCAGATATTAATTTGCTTTCAGTAGTTTTTTTGGTAATAAAAATGTGCACAGTCGTATATAGCAGTAGTTCTCAAATATTTATTCCGTTGAAAAATGTGAAATTTAAGTATCATGAAATATCAATTTCAACAAGTGATTGTAATCATTACTTATATCAAATAAAATATATAATTTTCAGATAGTATTTCGTGTGATTTTTCATTAAGTTAAAATTCAGTGGCATTATAAAGATGGCCGAAACTTTGAGAACAATTGCTTTATAGGATTGTTATAATAAATTATGTCTTCTATATTGTTTTTTGTTAAATACGCACATAGAAATATTTAGAAAATGCAAAGAGTAATATTTAGATGAAATTTAGAGTTGAAAGTTACACAACATTAGCGTTACTTATTTGTTAACAGATAAATACAAAGGTATACAATAAGGTGTTAATTACTATTTTTAGAAACTTTAAAGTGAAATAAAAGTTACATTAAATTATCAAAAATTTTCAATTCATATTTTTAACTTATTCTTTTTCATGGTTGTCAATTAAGACTTTTTTACCCTACTTTTATTTTCGTTTATTGTATTGTTGACATAGGCTTATTTTATTTTGATACATATTTCTTGTTAAAGTTCTATACTACGTACTTACTTATTGTATTTGTTTTTTGTTATGTCATGCCTGCAATATGAGGATATATTTATATTGTGAAACATATGTCTTGCCATTCGTTATAGCTTGAAGGAAGATGGCGGCGGTGCTCTGTCATCAGTGATTTTATAGTAACAACGAACGTTAACGATTTCATGGTATACAATTTATATTTAATAGTAGCAAAGTAACAACACGGGTTATTAGTAAAGAGTAGATTAAAAGTTAAGTTATTTATAAATAATATAGATATAATATAGTGTTGTTAACAGTGGAGTGAATTTCTATACTGTAGAAATGATTAATAGTCACGGAGAGAGGACTGATCAGGTACGTTATCCTATACTACTCTCACATTTTGTAGATGGTGTGGTTAGAACTAGAGTACGTTATATGCTTTCTGTGTTGCTCAAATTCACGCTCTAAAAATAATTAAAAAAAAAGTATTTTGGTCCAGTACAAATTTTTGCTTTTTTATTTATATTTGAATAATGTATTTAATTTTCTCCAAACATCAAATAATGAGGCTAATTGATTGTTCCTTTTTTTATTTATTCCATCTTAGAATTTTCGGCTTGTTTGTCTATTCTCCTATGATGTATTTGCTGGCAGAAAAAGTATTTTATTTGCTCGATCTGTATTGATATATTCAATTTATTTAATGCAGTTCTGATTGTCTTTCTATAAACCCACCTTATGTGATCTTAAGAGCTAAGTTATGTACATTACTGAAATGTTATTTTTTTATATTTTATATGTACCTTCAACTGCTGAACTTGCCGAAACAGTTCCAAATACAAACACTTGAGTCCTATTATGTCATAGTGAAATCTATCTTTTTTGTTATTATTTTTAATTTATTATTTAATTAATTATTTATGGATTATTATAATTTTAAATAGTTTAAGAAGTTTGACTTTGCTGCAAATAGTTGTGGTTGACGATTATTGAAAATGCTAAATAGATATTTCAGAAATTTACTTTGCTAAATCGATTTTAATTATAGGACTGATGATAAAATTTTGTTTATTATAATATCTTATAGGTAATATTTTCCAAAATTGATATTATTTCTTTTTCTAGTTTTTAATTGTTTTATTTTCGTTCTATTCCATGGACGGGGTTGTGTGTTATGATAATGGTGACGAGGAAAGAAGACTTTTTATTTGTGCAATATACCTACTTACATACATACTCTATAGAAATGTTTAATTAAAGTACTTATTTCATATGATTCACTTCAATCCCGTTCATGGATTAGTACCATCATTCGTGGTTTTCGTTTTTAATCATGGTGTAATAATATTTCATCATTTTTTGAACAAATAAAGGTTAATTATATTTTCTTTGTTTGTTTTTATTTTTATACGTTTTTTTTTCAGGCACATAGCTAAATGCTGTTAGTTAGCTTAATTAGCGATCGACATGTAGATAAAATAAATGTACACGTCATGCTTCTTTATACCTACATTTAATAAAATCGAGTTATTAATACTTCAGTTAGACAATACTTCAATCTTAATATAAATAAATGTCAGTTTAAAGGAAATTTACATATATCTCAAACATTAACTAAATATTGCATTACCTAGATTATATCGGAAATATCTAACAAAATTCAAAAGAAAACACAAACTCACTGTACCTCCATTTGATGGATTGTAGTATTGTCAATTCTGCGACATAAATGGTTTTCTTATTGATGCCAATATTGATCGAATGAATCATTTTTATAATTTCAGGACGCGGCACACCTGATTCAGAAAATAAAGATATCAAATATGCACAGTCACCTTCACGTGATAGCCAAGGGAAGATCCGCGTGAACCCCGCAACGCAAGCGTCAACGTCCAATGAATATCAAAATGATTCAATAAACAACAATACCTTACAGCCAGGCAGCGCGCAGATGCAAAGGCCGTCTGCGAGGAGGCGGATAAGAAGACGAGCGAATTCCGCCTCAAACGATCCAGCTGAACAACTGACAGAAATGTCAGTGAGGGGATTAAATCTTTTCCGATATGCTTCAGTTAACGAAGGCGTCTACCAATGCACCGAGTGCGCCAAGGAGAACATTCAAAAAACTTTCAAGAACAAATATTCATTTCAGAGGCACGCTTTCCTGTACCACGAGGGTCAACAGAGGAAAGTATTCCCATGTCCCGTATGCTGCAAAGAGTTCTCGAGACCTGACAAAATGAAGAACCATATGAAGACAACTCACGATTGCTACGTGCCCAAGGACTGTGTATATCCACCGAACACGTTTTTTATGTTACCAGGCATAGAGGGACAGTTGCCACCAGGAATTAAGTTGGAACCTATGGGTTCTGTGTCGCCTCACGGGTCGACTCCCACACACTCATCGCCTGATCCAGCGCAAATTTGAATAACCTCAAGCGTTATTCAGTGTAACAAATGCTATTAATTCCATATTAATACATAGAACATTTTTATAAGCGTATTTTAAAGTGCCTTTTAGCACTGTTGTCAGATCAGGGCTTTTCTTCCTAAATTCGGGAGATTTGTAGGGCTTTACGGAGATAATATTTTCAGGGGGATTTGTAGATTTAAAAATATTATGCAGAGAAACTCCGGGAGGTTTGTATGGACATATAGGTGATTATGAATGTATGACTGGTTATGTTTTGTGTGGAGAGAAAAATAGTTTTCGGAAAAATGTAATACGTAGGTTTTACTTTCTTCATTTTGAGCGACTAAAAAACACCTATTCATAAAAAGAGCAAACGATAGAGGGTTTTATTTCTTGAATTCGAATTTTATGTAAATCCTAGATTATATTCGGAGAGAAAATGAATCAGCGATCTGTCAACAGTGCCTTTTAGTAACGTCCAAAATTAACGTTTTTTTTCTGCTAGATTATATTTAGGATTGGTAACATTGTTATAATAATTAACATATATTTGGAGTAAAAAAGATACTTTTTGAAGTTTTTATATTACATGTATATTTCCAATAATAATGTTATGCATTTAATATAAAAGAAAAAAGTTGTTACATAAAGCTCATAAAGTTAACTTGTTTAAAAATTGATGGTTGTGCGAATATTAGACAATAACATATGTATAATAGACGAGGCCAGTTGCTGCGTTAGAAATTTAACTTTTTTTATACATAACTGAAATTAGAATTAACGGGTGCTTAACAAGTCTGAGATGTGCCTTCCAGTAATTACAGTTTTTACTGATATAAATGTTTAGAGATGTTTATTAAGATGATTATCAATTTTCTATTCAAATGCCAATATATGTGTAGTTATTCGATGGACCGCGACACACCAACCAAAGACTGTATTAACTTATAACTTTTCTATACTGAAATCATAATGCTACCATATCACATATTATCCGGCAGTTAAATAGAGAATTTCCGTTCATAAATAAGCCGTTCGATTCCTATCGTCACTGGATTAAGCGAATAGATGCGTGTCTTATTATTATTAAATGTTAATTTTTATACTTCTATCCTTATTAAAGACTTTACATAGTAGATTAAAATAAATATTTTACGATTATAAATAAGTACCTATACAGATTATATAGTATGCGTACCTTTATAAATTTTATTAGAAGAGAGATGATAGTAAACATAACAGTTATATTATTAATAGTGCCATAGCACAGAATAATCGTTTTGCGAGATAATGTTAAAGTTTCCAATATTCATTCATATTTAGGATAATTAGTGAATAGAAGAGATCCTATGTATATATAACATAAAACGAATTCGCAGTTCTTCCATTGATAAGAGAAATAATACTTGTTGTAATGTTATATACGATAATATCAATTTCCAAGTTTTCTTTATTAGTATAATCGATTGATGAATCTACCGAGAACTTCATTAGGGAATTGTATTATTATTGTGCAAAGAAAAACAAATTTTATAGGTCTTGTTACGTGTTTTATATATTAAAAAAAGCGGGCCCGTCGGACGTTATCCCGCACTGATAATTATATAACTAAACCTCCCTCATGAATCACTTTATCTACTGGTGAAAATCGCTTGAAAATCCGTTCAGTAGTTTTTGAGTTTATCGCGAACAGACAGACGGACGTGGTAGTGGACTTTGTTTTATAATTTGTAGTAATAAAGATATATTTTATTGCAATACGGGAAAAAATATTTGGTGAATTATCCTTTTTTAATCCTCATAAAATCATTTAAAAAATATACGTGTGATAATTTTTATAACAAATTATGTAATCATCATTATTTTGCTGTTGATTATACTTTATCCGTTATTATTGCTGACAGTGAGAATGGTTTACCGCTGTTATCGTAACGTACGAACAAGCAAACGTTACGCAATAAACAATAAGTGTGAAAGAGAGAGCACTTCACCTTCCTCACACTAAAAGTCACGATACAAACAACGAATATTCATTTCATTATCGTGTCATTGTTATAAATTGCAAAACGATACAAAATGGCGAATAACACAACAGCAGAATTAATGATAACAGTAATAATTGTAAAATAACACCACAGTATAATTAATTATTCAAGTGTTAACTATAGAGAACTAATAGTCCATAGAGAAATGAATTTATCGTAAGTTATCGGTAGATTCTCTGGAATGTTTATTAGGTATTTTGTCTTGTACCATATTATTTGTAAGAGAACCTGATTAATTAATCTTACAGACAATATTATAAACATAGTTATAATTACATTGGTTTGTTTTAACTGAAACTTTTAACTTGAAGGATCACACTGATCATTCTTAAGTTCAGTTTCAGAATTATAGTTACTAATCTTCATATTTTGTTTATTTTAAGTTCACGTTTGAAAGAGTATAACTTAAGGGCAAGTTATTAATTAAAAATAACTATAACATAGTTCTAACATTTATATGTATACATATATAATCTACTTAAAGGTTATGTAAGTTTTATAAATTGCGTTTTTGTATTTAAAAAAATTTAGCGCACAACTTTATGAGATAGATTATGTTAAGTTTCATATAAGTTTTTATTCGTTAGGTCACGTTCTTGTATATAATATTAAGTTGTATTACTTAAATAAAAAATATCGTAGTCGCCAACAAGGTATTAACAATAATAACAGTGTGATTTTGAATTAAGTAAACACGTCAGCGCCAGTCAATCGCACAAAGTAAAAAGCAAATCACATTCTTAGATGTATAATTGTTTCCAGAATAATGATACCCTTTTTTCTTTTTTATTACATTCGATGTGTGTTTTTTAAATAATTTCTATTAGCTCTTTCTCTGTCTATCTTGATATAAAGCGGTGAAGTGTTATTATTTTCTTTTATCTTTTTTTTTGTAGTATTTTATTTTGTGATATTAGTGCTAACTAAGTTGGCGATGATGTTCATTGTTGATTTATTATAATTCTTTACCTTTCTAACACAAGCTGCAAGGCAGCGTTAACTAAAAAATCATTTCAGATTATATTGTATAGAGGTCATTTATTATGTATCGAAACGTAACGGACTAAACTCGTTTTAATTGCGCCTATTATAGTGTTGGTATTTTTTAATGTTATTATAACATAACGGTATGCACTCGGAGGAGGTTACACTTAGGTTTAAAATATAATAAATTATGGCAATAAACACGTGACCTCAATTTGACATCGCATACAGTACACGTGTATATCATGTTTATAATTATGTCATTTGTGACAGTGACATACGGTCTTTGTATTTTGTCTAAAATCATGTTTTTACTGATATTCTATAAATCAGAACTATATTATATATGTTCTAGAAAATGGATTCTTTTTACGGAGTTTATATTTTATAAAATTATTCGGTTTTGTGCATTTACTACATATGAAGCGTCGGAATATTAAAAAATATATAGACATACATAGTTACGAAAAATGTTACAATCATCTTCTAGTTTAAATTTCATGCTATTATGATTAGTTGATGATTCTCGATTCCAAGTTCATAAAAAAGTAATACTATAGTCCGCGTCATAGGTTTTGGCCGCTCTGAATATAGCTTTAAGTTCGGTCTTGTGCATAGTACAGTCAAGAGGTTAATACAAAACAAATTCAAAATATTATTATAGGAATTTAACATTTACATTTGTTAATCTTTAAGTTGCCTCGATGTTATTCGTACAATATATTACGTTTTAAAGAATTATGATTCAAGTAGATATTTACATATTACATTAAGGCGTAAGAATGCAACGACCACGTTGCTACTTTCAGATTTTTTTTTATGTGAAATAAAAGTTTGATCTTGATTTTGTCGTATTGTAAACGGTTTGACAACTCGTTTACGAAAACCTGTTTATATGAATTGAGCATACATACGAGATAAACATACATATAGAATACTTGCAAAGCTATTAGCTGAATAATAAAGTGATAGACAAAGCCAGAATAGTTCGCCACATCATATATTTGTCAGTTATAATTAAATCCAAACAACACTTAATCACCTGGTTGGTGAGTTTTGGGTGATCGCTTACTTTAATTGAATGATCCCCCTAATGCAGTATTTGTTTCTATCTGTGGTACATATCTTGTAGCATATATTGTGCAGGTATTATGTGTGTTACAATACCGTTATTGTAATTCGTATTAAATAAATAATCTATACTTCTATACTAATATTATAAAGAGGTAAAGTTTGTGACGTTGTGGCGTTGTAAGGGGTAATCTCACGAACTACTGGTCCGATTTGAATAATTCTTTCAGTGTTATATAGCTCATTCATCGAGAATGGTTATAGGCTATCATCACGCTAAGGCCAATAGGAGCGGAGCACAGAAGAAAAATGTTTCAAAATCGAGATGTTTTTTTCTTTTTGAGAGCTTCTGCTGTGTTGTCAGCGGTAGCCTAGAGTAGTAACTATTACTACGCGGACGAAGTCGCGGGCAGGGGCTAGTTTGTAATAAACAACGCCTTCCATAGAAACATCATTTTTCGAAGTGGATAGGTCTTCTAATGATAACAAATATAAACAAGAAAAAGAAAACAACGAAAATAGCTATAATTAACAACAACAAAACTATTCTGAATGTGACTGTACTGCAACCAGTAATGACAGGACACATGTTTCAACGTGGGTGCAATAGGAGGCGTGGTAAGCATGCGGGCGAGCCTGCGTCCCTTTCACCTCATCTGCGTCTAGTCTAGTCAACAAGTTCAAAAACGTGATAAATAGAGATAAAGGTCCTAAAAATATGAGCGATATCTCATTCGATTCGGAATCACCTCTAGAAAAATGTTTTTGAAGGATTTTGGGGCAGGTAAAAAATTGCAATTGTTATTAACAAAATAAGATAAAAAAAATGATATTTAGTTTTTCGCTAATAACTCAAAAAATATTAACATTTAAGCAATTTTGAAAAAGTAACCTAACCTAACCTGCCCCAAAATCCTTCAAAAACATTTTTCTAGAGGTGATTCCGAATCGAATGAGCTATCGCTCATATTTTTAGGACCTTTATCTCTATTTATCACGTTTTTGAACTTGTTGACTAGACTAGTCCCTCTGATAGCTACTTAAATTTGAGTTCTGCGCATCTATTTCAGAGCGATTAAAAAGTTTGACGCGGACTATATTTTTATTATTATTCTCTAAATAATATACAGTACTAGAAGTGGCAATTAATATTATTACAAAATGTTCGTTATAATTTCTACACTTTTAAGTTCGTTTTATGTGCAATCATTTTAAGCGAGTTCTGTTTATTTTTCATTTAATATTCTATTTAATAGCATCTGATTTTCTACTTGCAATGATGATTACGTTTGAAAAATATATAAGTGAACTTCTGTTTATAGTTATATTATAGTTCGTAGTATATCTGAGTATTGATAATAAAGTCTGTATAGCAGAATTTATATACTTTTTTTTTCCAATAAAAATAATATATTTGAAGTTATTTGCAATACATACAACGCATAGATCATTAGACTATACATACATTTGGCCATATATCAATTTAAATTTTCAATTACTTATATAATAGAAGTATAAGACAGTTAGATATTTGATAGTTTATGTAATATATCACAATATTAATAAAATTGGTAAATTACTTAACACTTTGACTGCTACGCCGTAATGACATGTTTCTTTTAGGACACCACGGATGATTTTTTGCAATTGTAAAACGATTTAACACTCTGTTCACCAATGACCACTGCATTGCACCGTGGCGTCACAAGAGAAACCGCGCGTCGCCGGTCATATATGACCAACGTGGCAGTCAAAGTATTGGTAATTAATACATATTTGAATATATCGTTGCAAACATCAAAAGCTTTAACAATAAACTGATGAAAACGATACAAATGTTTATTTTTATTGTAATAAAGATTACATTAGTTGTATGTTAATGGAAGAATCTTACCAACGTATTGAGTAATTATTGTGAAGATAATATGTACACTAAAAATAAATTTGAAAAAAAAAAGAAACCTTTTTGTAATTTATCTAACATCCTTTTTAATATTCCTTGAGTAGGTAACTGCGAGTCGGAGCGAGACGTGGGATAAAAGTAAGGAATTGTTCCAATTCCACAGAATAATCTACGTCTCTGCCAATCTTCTTCATTATGAGCAGTCCAGCCGTAATTGATGAGAATATTATAAAACAAAGTCGCTGTGTATCTTATTTCTTCTAAACTAGGCAACGAATTTTATTATGATTTTTATTGTCATTTACAAAATTTCCTCCGGAAGGTTAGTAATACAACCATAAATATAATAATAAACTAACGGGCCCGTTGAACGTTGTCCTGCCCTGATAATGAAAAAAACCTTGACAAATTATATACCTAAACCTTCCTCATGAATCACTTTATCTAGTGGTGAAAACCGCAGGACAATCCATTCAGTAGTTTTTGTGTTTGTTGCGAACAGACAGACGTGGCGGAGACTTTGTTTTATACTATGTAATGATGTATATTATATTTATATGCAGTAGAGGAAAATCGATATATTCCAATAAAATTGTAAGGAGCTTTTGAATGCCATTCCCAGATCTGGCGAGAGGGGGACACCTGACCCGAGCGGCAATCTCAGGGAGTGTCAAAATGTTATAATATGATTAAAAATATTAAAAAACTTGTTCCACAAAGCGCCTAGCATACAGAAGACTAGTTGTCATGGTCGACTTGTAAGAAAAAGGTGCCACTGATCCATCATACCCCAAGTGAACTTGTACACCAGTGCATTTGTGAACTCGAAATGCCGATTTGAGATTTATTAACAACTGATGTGTCTTTACTAAAATTGTGTGATTTTTTAAAAGCAATTTGTTAAAGAGAGCTTCTGTTCTGCCCCGGTGCGAAAAAATCGTACCTACGTTCGGGGTTGTCAGATGTTTACATTGAAAACGCTAGTTATTACTTTATGAGATATATAAAAATAACGTAGTATAGAATTCTATATCAAAAATGCCTAGAAAAAGGTTCACAATGGTTATACATCAGCCTTTTAAGGATAACTCACAGTAATAATTTTTATCTTTTAGGTACATGTTATTAAAAATAATAGGTTATTTACGACGCTATTTTTAACAATATACAGTATAAAATCTTTAACGCCGTACGTTATAAAGAAAAACTTTCTATAACATGGAAGTTATTTCAATTTGGTTCGTTTATCACAAAACAATTTATTTGTTCTCTAACCCCCGTATTATGAAATCTCTTTATAACGAGAAAAAAATACACTGTATTTGTCCATATCTAAGTAAATGTTTTAATTACGTTGGACATTTAGTGTAGAAGATAACACAGGAATAAATAACAGGAATTAACTGTTCACATAAACCTCAAAAGCTAGACCAAAATCTTTTAGACTTTTATTTTCGAACTGACTACGCTATTGACCTAGCAAGGTCTTAACAGCTTCACCGGACTACGTCTTTTAGACACTTATGACGCCACATTAGTACATTACACCCATATAAAGCCGGGGCGGTTCGCTAGTATTAAATGTAAGAAAAATAAAAAGAAGCTATTCTACTCATCATTACATAGTATAAAATGACGTCGCTTCCGCGATCTGTTCGCTTAGATCTTTTAAACTATTCAACGAATTTTGATACAGTTTTCAGGAATAGATAAAGTGATTCAAAAGGAAGGTTTATATGTATAATACATAGATATTATAGTACAGAAAAGTCGAAAAATTCAAAGATTTGTAATGTGATGTCGTAACAAACATATGTTTGTGCGCTTAAATCGCAAACGCTGGCTAAACCTTACAAGATAGATCAAATTAACGTCTAAGCAATTGTATATCTTAAATAATATTATTAATTACTCCACACCGTCCCATATTAGTATCTACCCGGATCACTAGTTAATAATAAAATGTGTTTCATTTTCTAGAATTATAACCTATTCGTTTTTTTTATTTTCACGAGTCAAATTCGTTCATCAGATTACATTATAATCAATAAGCGCAGATTATTACTATAGCATATAAACTATAGCAGATATTACTACCATTTAAAATTAATATTTAGGTAGCTAGAATATATTTTTAAAACCTTACAACTAAAATTAAACCACAAAATTTTAAGTTAGCTTACTTACAGAAACATTTACTATCGTTGGAAATATTTATAAGTCGATAATCTAGTACTACAGTTTAATCGATACTAGAAAATCCTTTGTTAATATATCAAATTAAAAAGAACTGACAATATTTCTCGCAATTTACCATTTGCACTTACTATTCGTTACTGCCATATACATATTACATACATATACATATTACCTAGTAAACATATGACAGGTCATATGATATATTAGTGTGAATTTGTGTGTGATATGAAATTACAGTCCTAATCAATCTTCTTGGCCGCTCTGAATATAGCCGTAAGTTCGGTCTTGCGCGTGATATAGCCAAGACTTTAATGCAAACCAAAGATAAATTAATATTATTATAGGAGTCTAAAATTGATATTTATTTGTCTTTTAGTTGTTTCGATATCTATTTGTTTATTTTATTATATTTTTGGCAACCAATCTTCTAGTAGATTATTTCTTGCGATCATTTCAATGAACTAAGAAGATAGTGGCCGTCTTATTAGAACTTTTTGTTGATATTATTTCCCATCTACTTCACTTTTGCACAATAACCAAACTATATTACGTAAAACACTACCAATATTACAAAATATAGAGCCAAATAACACAAGTTTATGAATAAAATATAAAATCCACTACATGACATTCCAAGATCCCACCACAAACTCTGTTTTGATGTTACATATAATATAAAATGTACTTATACTTAAATTTGTATTCTGGGCAACCATATTCAGAGCGGTCAAAAAGGTCAACGCAGGTCAAAATAACATCGGCTGAGTGCCTTAACCGCTCGCCTTAGTAGTCCGGTAAAGCTGTTAAGGCTTTGCTAGGGCAATAGCGTAGTCAGTTCGAGAAAAAACAAGTTTAGCGCAGACTGCAAGTCATTTGTTTTCTGAGTAATTCCAAGACAGATTTCAAATATGAGCATGCTAAGGACAAATAAAGTACTCTGTGCTTCACTAGGGTGTCCGTTATTTCCCAAGTTGATTTTTTTTTGCTGCCGCCCCCTGAAGTTTTAGTTTTTACCCTAAAAAAAATTATCCAACGTAAACAAGCTCTTAATTTTCAAGTTAAACCGTGCCCGTGTCATGTTACTTTTCTCATTTAAATAACAAGGGTTTTTTGTACTTTTTGCATTTTATTTTTTATCTCCAAAGCAAATGAACCTACAGCTTTGATAAAGAAATATTCTAATACAAAATTTTGCGCTCTACAAAAAGGTCTCTTTGGTTTTTTCGCTAAAATCATTCCTTTAAAAGTTATACGCAGTTAAAGTCATGTTCATCATTTTTATCATAATTATTTTAGTTTTATCGAAGTTTTCTGTGATATAATTATAAAACTCACTTATAATTGTCATAAAAATTTTATTGAATAATCTTATCAGTTACAATAATGGAAACATTGCATAACAACTAATATTACGATGGATTACTAGTTTTTTTTTTCTTTTTTTAGTCACGTTTCTTTGTTAAGCAGCTTTTTGTAGCGTTAGGGAAAGCATCCTTGTATTCTCGTACAATTTGTATTAAATACTGTTTTTGGTCTTCTTTCGTAGTCAAAATGTTAATGTAATCTTGAGTTAACTGAACTGCTCTTTCAGCTACATCATTAACAACTTGCAGATTATTCACAACATTCAAACCTTCTAATTAAGTACAAGTTGTACGAGAATACAAGGATGCTTTCCCTAACGCTACAAAAAGCTGCTTAACAAAAAAACGTGACTAAAAAAAGAAAAAAAAACTAGTAATCCATCGTAATATTAGTTGTCATGCAACGTTTCCATTATTGTAACTGATAAGATTATTCAATAAAATTTTTATGACAATTATAAGTCAGTTTTATAATTATATCACAGAAAACTTCGATAAAACTAAAATAATTATGATAAAAATGATGAACATGACTTTAACTGCGTATAACTTTTAAAGGAATGATTTTAGCGAAAAAACCAAAGAGACCTTTTTTGTAGAGCACAAAATTTTGTATTAGAATATTTCTTTATCAAACCTGTAGGTTCATTTGCTTTGGAGATAAAAAACAAAATGCAAAAAGTACAAAAATCCCATGTTATTTAAATGGGAAAAGTAACATGACACGGGCACGGTTTAACTTGAAAATTAAGAGCTTGTTTACGTTGGATAATTTTTTTTAGGGTAAAAACTAAAACTTCAGGGGGCGGCAGCAAAAAAAAAATCAACTTGGGAAATAACGGACACCCTAGTGCTTCACCGATACTCAACCGTGGATCTATTATTCTATATCTATTCATATTACCGTTTAGCTGAATAATACCTAATTTCGATACAATCAATCTTTATTTCAGACTATCATCACATGTACGACGAGTACGTTGATAATAACACGCCTATAATAACAGTGGAAGTTATGGTAGACTCTTCGGCTGCAGATAATTCAGCAAAATACAATGCAGAAACACAAACATTCGACAACATCGACGTGGAAGCAACAGACACTGGAGTACACTTCCTAATGGAAAACAGTGCAGATGAAATGCTACCTAAATTTGATTCTATCAATAACAAAGAACAAGAGGCACCTAAAGCGAGAAATGAACTATTAGAGTATATGATAAGGAACGATGGCAGCGTCATTTGCAAACTATGTGGTGAAATACTTCAAAGTCGAACGCATTGGTACAGGCATAAATACAAGCAACATGTCATACAGCAAATGAATCCTTCCCCGTTGTTCCAGTGTGAACAATGTCTTGTTTATTTTAAAAGTAGAAAAGGTAGTATACCTTTTAAATCACATGTTATATTAGCTGTGCTCGTGGCTTTGCACGTGTTTTTATTATTATTTAATGCTATTTTTATATATTGCAATGAATAGCTGAGTTATAGCCAAGTGAATAAATATTATCCATATTCGAATATCCACATGTATTACTTTTCATGGCAAATGGACGAATAAATAGTAAAGAAGTTGATATGTTACAACTATATCTGAAGGCGAGTTATAATAGAATGGATAACATAAAACCATTCTTCATGAACAAGCACTTCAGCTTCCAGGGTGATTACTGAAATGATATTAGCCTTAGCCTTAGCTTTAGATATTAGCGAATATACCAATGTACAGTCCTCGCCAAACTTTTTGACTGCTCTGAATATGTATGACGTATAACATGTGAACTTAAGGATAAATAAATATCAGTTTCAGATTCTTATAATAACATTCTAACTTTATTTTATATTAAGCACTTGGCGATATTTTGTGCAAGCCCGAACTTACAGCTATATTCAGAGCGGCCAAAAAGATTGACGGGGACTGTACAATATTATATAAAATTTTCCTTTCTGAAAAAAGAATGCGATGATCCTTTTACGATTTTTTTTTTATTAAAATTTATTTTATGCACGTAAATGAAAGCACTAATAGGTGCCTGCAAATAAAATCCACAAATTTTCAATTGACACGATATTTTGGTTAACGAATTTTGAACTTTTACCCTACAAAACTAAAATATAACAGTGTAGTCCCTCGACATCCTAATAATTGAAGTCAACAAATAAACCGTTATTTTAATTTCTTTTTTCCTTCATTGTAAATATGAGAATTTATAAGGAATATTATTTTGTGAAAATCTTGAAATATATGACATTAAAAAAAGCGAATAATTTAAACATGTCTCTGTTGTTCTTTCATTGTGTTACAATTAATTTTTCATACAGTAACACTGTTAATTTGTTTTTTCTTCCGTGGTTAATTTAATGATAATCATAATAGAGCTTTTTATATGATAGCAACACTATATGACAACATTTATAAAGTGTTAAATAAGTGTAAACCATTTTGGTTTGACAATAAAACTGATATGGTATCCGGATTTCAATGTTTTCATTGAATTATTTAGTACTGCATTTTCAAGATGTATGTTACTTGTATAAAGTAAATAAATAAGTTTTTAAATTCATATCATGGCCTTATTTCTGGATTTATGTACTTTAAATTTGTGGTCGTTATAATCAGTTAAAAAGAAGAATGTTTTCGTGTGTTTGATTTAGTGTACTATATTGTGTTACATAACACACCGAATAACATTAACACTGGACATTTTTCGAGTTTACGACGGACCCCAAAAAGAATTAAAGAAGATTTTACAAAACGTAATTCTGTCTCATGATTTTATTAAAAAGGCGGATTGAGTTAACTGACTTTTTTTTTCTCTAACGGACTACGTTATTGACCTGGCAACAGCTTCACCGGACTACTAAGGCGAGCGCTTAAGGCACTCAGCCGATTTTATTAGGGTAACTAGCTCAAGGGTGCACGGCACACCTCGGCTTAGCTGTTGCCTGATGCATGCAATTCGTGACTTATCTGAGCTAACCTAAACTAAGCTACATATTCATACATATATGAGTTATTGAAACATATATGTGTACCAAGCATACATATCTCAATAACTCTTATGTGTATTTTGTATCGGATCCACTGACATTAATCTGATGCACAGTAATGGCAGATGCATACACATATATATGTATGTATGCTTAGAGGATTGCCATGTCAAACTGGATTTCATAAAAGATTTCATAAAGATAGTAGAGTTGTAGTTGAGTAGATTCATAAGGCATGAAAGCGCAACACCCAAATAAATAGCTAAACTCACAATCGCATTTATAATATTAGTAAGGATCAGTGATGTAACTATACCATCTAAGGCCCGTAGAAAATTCATTGGACGGGATCCCAGCAGAAATTGTCAGTTGAAGTATAATTTTAATAAACCATTGAAGCAGTTACTTCTGACCTCGCGGCCTCTCAAGTAGGGAGATCCATGAAGCCAGGGGCCCGGGGCATTTTGCCACTTCTGCCACCCTATAGTTACGTCACTGATTAGGGTTATAGTTTTTTATTACACGTGACATTTTTAAGTATGTTCTTAACATGACAACAATGTTATCCAGATAAGCTATGGTGCGGCTATTGGGTGCGCTCGTATGTATTAGAGATCCGGCTTACTTATAGGTGCTTCACCTTTATCTTAGTGAATTATAGCCTTCTTATTTACGTTCATATCCTGACTTTACAAAGTTCTAATGTCCTATAAAATGTCCAGTGTCGTGCGTTATCTGTCCTGTTATATATATATATATATATATATATGGATTTTTTCTTATAAAATGCACTTTTATTTATCTTTAATTATATTATCTTTGCGGATTAGTTTAAGTATTCTTAACGGTACACAGTCATTCAGTGAATCGTATTAATAATATTAGGGGATGGTAGCTAAAGTGGGTGACCCGTATAAAACGGGTAAGCGTTAGTATAATGTCCGATGAAGCGCTAGGGTCATCAAGATTACTCGAACACTCCCGGGTAGAGTTCACATTGCACGCTATGGCGTAAGTGATGTCATCACTTTAAAAAAATGTGGATTTATTAATATCTTCCGATTAGTTAAAAACTAGTACATTTATCATGTTATTATTACTATTACATTTTTCGGGTACTATTTAGCTTTGAGAAGAAAGTGCCGGTATTTATTTATGTAATTGAGGTTATAAATTCTGAAGTAAAAACTGTGCTCTTGGGCAAAGTGGGTATCTACTCAGACAACTGCATAGAAGCGTTTCTAACTTGTTTATGCATTGTAAAGAGGACAGTTATGAATCATAACTTATGATAGAAAACTTGGACGATATTAGAGAATGTTTAATGATACTTAAGAAGCCGAATGAATGGAGTATATTTTCAAAGTTCGTGATTTTTTTATGCAGCGTGACTAAAACTGAGTTTTTGAAATATGTGTAGTAGTATTAATGTATATGCAGGAAAAAACATTATTATTCATCTTTTCTATGGCTGTACTTTTAAGTTGGAATTTAGGTTTCACAAAACGTCATTCTAATTTGACCCTCAGACAGCCAGAACATACAGCGACTGCGATGATTTTAACGGATCTCAAATATCTAAACAATTATTATGATATACTTGAGACAGGTATTGATTAAAGAGTTATTATTTTTGGTAGTTTAATGTAATACTAAGATCTCAAAATTACTTCTTAGAAATAGTGTCATTTTTAAGATTCGTCACGTTTGTAGTATTTACCTCCTTTGCCCAAATGACTTGCACCCTGTTAGAGCTAAATGGGTTTTTGATGAGTGAATAAATTAAAAAATAATTATTTGATACAAAATTACACGATTTTAATGTGTTATTTTAAGTTTCGTACAAAATAAAATAGATTACTTATTACATTGTACAAAAATTAAGGGTTTTAGGCCTTCGTTTACCGCTTTAGGATACCCTTCCCTATAACAATAAAAATATAAATCAAGTACTGAAGATATCTGAGATATGATACTTAGATTTTTTACAGCAAGATTACAACTTCTCAATAGAAATATCGCACTTATTATTTCAACTTTTTTCTAGGATACATTGGCCACATAGCTAGCAGACATAGCGAACTCATGGCCGATTCCAGTCCTGTGCTTACTAATACGCAGGCAGAAGCAGTGTCTAAAGAGAGACAAGTAGTTTCACTAATAACGCCTGAATCGAAGGAAGATTCTGATCCTGAAATGTCAATACCGATATCCAGTGTGCTCAATTATCAAGCATCCGTCGTCAAACATACCCCGGTGAAAGCTTCGGAACCTAAGAAACAGTGTCGAATGAAAGGTATTTTCATTTGTTTTTACGTACAAAGTAACGAATAAATCTATTTACTAATGAAAATTTCAATTTCATTTTCATTACAAACTGAAGAGAAAAAGAAATCACTTTCGAGTCTCGGAACGTGACTTCTCTAGCATAGTACATGCATTTTTTTTAACGACTTGTATTTCCCCTTATTACTGCCATTGTTGAGTAGGTAATAATACATATTACAAGTCTCGTGTGATTATTTAAACGTTCCAACAAGATGGTGGCTCCCTTGTAAGAAATTTCCACGGAATTTTTGTGGTATCTCAGAATTCACGCTCCGTGGTATTATATTCCCATTCACTTCACTTATGCACGATAACCGAAATATATTTCGTAAAAGAACACCACCAATTTTACAAAGTATAGAGTCAAATAATACAAGATTATGAATAAAATATAAAATCCACTACATAACAGACTAAGATTCCGCCAAAAACCCTAAATACAATTATGACATCATAAATAGGTATCTTTTGTATTATTGTTAGTTGAGTAAATTAATAAAAAAGAGTGTGTGATAAACGCACGTGACAAATCTTACTTCTCTCCCGTGAATATAAAAAGTAATCTTTTTATATATTTTAATCATATTGAACCGAATGAAAAGTTCAAATAACGTAATTAGTTACTATGAAAGTTTTATTAAATATATACAGAAATGATATACAATTATAATTAAGTATATATATTTTAAATAAATTGCTTATATAATATTTCATAAGAAAATCGTGTATCAACTAATATCATAGTGTGTTACATCGCCGAGTGCAATCTTCGTTTCAGATTAGAAATTCACTCTTAATTATTTGAACGATTGTGATTTCATATTGCGCCCAAAAAAAATAACAATAATAGATCAATATTATAATTAATTAATATACGCATTAAATTTTATATGACCTTTAAATATTAAAAAAACAGTATAAAACGATGGGTCCTAAATAAGTAACCGGCGTAATAACAGAGTATATTACGTTATTACAGTTGGCACAAGTATAGATTTTTCACTGTGTTATTTTTCTATATACATATATGCTGTTTTTTATTTCTTTAAAATCAATAGTCTTAACTGGTTAATAAAATATCCCTGACAACACATACAAATACATATTTTCAAACATTGTACATACGATAAAAATAAAAAGAATGAGTCTATTGAATCCACTTTTAAATACGTCCGAGTATATTGGTACGCAGCTTGCCATTACCGGTGTACTTACTCTACAGTAGTATAGTCTGTGGTGTCTGTAGTGAATACTCGTCACTCCGTAATAGCCACTGTTTTTGAATGACATACAGAGTATGTACGCAAAAACCGTTATGTGTGTATACATTTAGAAGCAGAAAACATTACTTTTAAATTTAAGTTATAAGAAGATACATGTTTTATTTTTCCTTTAACAAACATTCCCTAATGTAAAGTGGAAACTGTGCCACAATCCGCAAAAGTGCGACCACGAGTAAACGAAATCTTTGCAATTTCTACAGAACTTTACCTTTCCTATTTTAGACAATCGGTCGTTATTTAAAAAAATAAATTATTTGTTTATGTTTTTCCTTCTGTACATAAGGTATTTGTATTATTATGACAATAAATGACGCAAATGAGGTAGCAGGTACTAACTAGTACATTAAAAAGTAATCAAATATTTCCCTTCCAGAAACAGTTAATGATGCTGAATGGGAGGAGCGACGATCACGTGAAGAGAAGCTGGTAGCGGACATCATTGCAAGAGTGCGTAGAGAATGTGAATCCCAGAAACGTACCACCACTATGACTACACGAAGGAGTTACTCACGACGAACGACCGCAACGCATTCGTAATTGCGCATCTGTGACCTTATATATTTGAAAGTTCCTTTAGGCCTGAGCGTTGTTTACGGATTTTAATTGTAGATGTAAATCCTAATTAACAGGAATATTTCATTTAAATATTCCTAAGAGTTATACATATATATACTACAAATGTATATAATATTGTATCACGAATAATAGTGTCCCCCACCCGTACATGTTCAATTATAAATATGTGAATATTTAGATCCTAGCTGTCCCCGCGACTCCGTCCGTTTGGGACTTAATGTTAAAAAACAACGACTAATAAAATCATCTGAATGTATTAAGTCTATTTACTTATCTACTTTTCTCTCGTACTTAAGTCGAGTCGTCATTAAAATCACAATAACTTTTGATAGAGCGAACCAATTTTAATGAAAATAAGACTAAATGTTACTTGAGGATATGCTTTATGATTTTCTTGGTGAGATTTTAGTTAACGCAGTACTTTACCAACGATACGTGTTCAAACAAACAGGCAGACAGACATTTCTAAAAATGATTGAAGTGTATTATATTCCAAGACTACTCCAACAATTTTTTTCACGCAAATCTAAAGAATACAGAGACGTTAGATTTACATTTTTATTCTTATACGTATAGATTGTTACTGTAGAACGAATTACTTTCCATCACAACAAAAAAAGAAATTCAGAAACGATAGAAAAATTTGCAAAACTGATTGTTGCACTGCGAACGTCACATTTTCTCAGACACCCGAGCCCTCTTGTCACAGTTAGCGACACCCCCTTCCCGCCATAAGTGCGAACGTATTTTATGAACGATCTTTTACGGGAAACCTGAATCAAGAGCGTCTTGATAGTCCAGTATAATACGGGTCAGTATAAATGTGTCAATAATTGTGAATATATTTAAGTAGTAATATAACTTAATGTGCCAAGTTACCAATACATAAAGTGTCAAATTACGCCCTTAAAGATAATTTTTGTATCTGTTTTGTCCATGTCAATAAATTTCTTTTATTTTCCCTTATTACTTAGTACTATTTTATTCCATATCAGCTAGTTGCTAATTAATTGTGTTATTACACAGTTTAAATAATAGAAGATATTAACAATAAACCCTAGTTATACTTAGTTGTAAACAACAATTATGCATTGTAATATTCTTCTATTGTAATAATAATATTGTATTTTTATTTTATAAATCCAATTTGTGACGTCTATAATTCATGTATCGTCTAGGTACAAACAAATATATTGTTTGTGGGTATAAGATTTAACCCATAACTTGACAACCTTGATCGTTGTTGGAAATACCGTATGCATGGTCGGGTTAGCCATATAGCAGAAGTAGTATATGGTATAGTGCCCCACGTTTTCGCTTCTGGAACAGAAGTATATAATATGCGTGAAACTACGAGATAGGTAATATTTTTCAGTGTTTTCTTTAAACACATGTTACTGACCTCGTGTTTCTAGAGGTTCCCACGCATGATCTTAAAACATTTTATTAGATATAAGAGCCTTCTAATTATTACATTTCTTATAGACTTTACGCTGATTTAATCAGCGATGGATGTACGGTCATGGGTGTAGCCAAGTAAGGGTAGAGTGGGTGTTAGCCGCCACACTACCAACCTGTCAACAAGCATTCGAACGGAGTGAGTGTGAAAATAAAAGTGAAAATAATTAAGCAGTATTATATTTCAAATAATTTAAACATTTCTCTGCTTCGAACAAGGAGCAGATATCAATCGCATGTTGCGCAGTATGAGGCACACAGTCATGAAGATGTAATACATCTTGCTATTTGTTCCCAGTTTATGCAATATAGATAATTCCCTAAACAATCAAGCCTTGAAAGCACGCGTGCAGCACTGCTTCTGCATCTATAATATGTATATATTAGTTAGTTAGTATAACATTACGGCTCCTACTGTAGCCATATCAAAGCTGTGGTGTAGGTACTCAATCTAATGGAGTACCACATTAACGTTTCGCTTTTGGAAAGCGTATACTTCAGAACTAGCTCTAACGCCTCCCGCACTAATTGTAGAACGATGCCAGGTCACTCACTTTCAGACCCAATAGTGACTGTTTAGCCTGATGTCAGGCTATTGTGCAGAAACGCAAGGTAGTTACGAAACTGAACCTTTGCGTATTGCATAAAAATACTATATTACGGGCAGCACTACATCTATATAGGTTTTTGAACAAATGGAATCGTGAGGTTCGCCAACAACTACACCATTCCATCACGAGGCCAAAATAGCTCATTTTAGACTGGATGATGTTCACAATTTACCTACATGTAACACGTCACATAATTCTATACGTCAGATTTGACAAGCGACGTATTCCATTATTCGTTGTAACCAGAATCGCCTCACCAAGACTAGCGTATCGTTTGCATAACAAATACCACAGACTCTATGGAGAACAGCACGATACATACTTTGCATCTACTGTCAGGGAAACTTTGAATGTAAACTTGAAATTGAAACTGAACCAGACAAGCTACACAACCCCCCGTCAAAATTCTGGCTACACCTATGTATATGGAATCTTTGGTATCCACTGGTCTCTGGTGCCGTAGTGCGCCGTCTTCATTTCTCTCTATGTAGTAATTAATGTCTCTCATTCTGATCTATTAAGTAGCTATTCGCTGGTAAAACAAAGTATTGAAGTGTCTAAATATTAATAAATGTAAAGTTGTTCCCTACTGTATATCGATAAAATTGATGTAACACATTCTGTCCTAAAATTGTAAATAATTAATAATTACTAAGTGTAAGTATGAGAACTGAGTCTGAAAGAATAATTCGAGAAACACTGGAATTACAAAAAGTAACATGAAAGTTGATATCATCCACTCTCCGATGTAATAATATAGTATAGTATAAATATTACTAATAATTTATTGAATATAATGCTCATACAACATTACAACGTCTTGGTATATTAACTTATCAAATACATTATAACGTAATTATTTTTTTGTCAATGTGACATTAAGTGCAATAACAATACATATGGTTACCTAATTTAAATAAATATATTTATGTAATTATATTTATTTAAAGGCCTTTTTAACATTAGATTACATATTGTATGTGTTGTGTAAGACGTGCCAATATAAATAAGTGAATATAAATACAAAAACTGTGATTATGTAGCTCAGAATAAAGTGATAAGTGATAAAAACATGTTTATAATTTTATGTATCTATTATATGCCTAGTTTGTTTTTCATAAATTGTAATGATGCGGGTTCGTCTTCAAAAGAGATGAGTTTAATGATTCTTATGTACGCAGACTTTAATGGACTCAGTGGATACTGATCGTCGTGCCGATTAGCATCGACGGGAAACAACTCCAAATATGCCGAAAATTGGTTTCGCTTAACATACTTCGTTAACACATAGAGAAATATTGCGCTAACTCTTTAAGGCGTTTCAGTAAACCCGTGTCGAATACGATCCACTAATATATCCGTGTTCAAAACTGTGATGATTTCAAGTTTACTTTATTATTATCACAGTGCGCATAACGATTAAACTTTCATTTATGACGCCTCTACCAACGCTCCTTAACTATTAATACCTTTTTCCAAATACCCGCACTTCATCACCTCGTCAATGTCAATCGCCAACGTAACAATTAGTGACATATATCGGTGTCACATTAACCGGTGATCAACTCCACCTTTAACATTTAAATAATGGCGTCTCGTAGATACGAATTCTGCCAGTGTCAAGTTAGTCATGGGAGAGTCACTTTATAGGTAGTATTAAATATGAATTGTATAATTTTGCTCTTCCAGATCAGACCAGTGTAATATATCCAAGGACAAATACAATAGATATCATGCTTAAATAAATAAATATAAATTTACATAATAATTAGTGTTAGTAATGTTCAAGTTTAATTTTGTTACTAGTTATAAAATTGGCTAAAGTATGGATAAACGGAGAAAACACTTATAAAAGCAAAGATTTAAAATCAGAAGGACGGGGTATACTGTCAGGCAAAGTATCATATAAGGAACATACTAGATTAGGACAATTGAAGATGTGTTCTAGAGTGCCTTCGTCTAGCCCACATTCACATATTGAGTTGTCCCTGATTGTAAGCTTTGCAAGATGGACTGGAGAAACACGTGACCTATCCTCAGTTTACAGATAGTAGATGCAGCAAGTTTACAACAATCACGATACTTATAGAACCATGGCTTACTCGGATATTATCTTGAATGGAAGCATATGATTTGCCTTTAATTTGTTTAGATACATCCCAGTTTGAGGTCCATGATGCGAACAGATCAGTTTTGGCTATAAAGCATAAATCCTGGACATAGGTTTTGTAGTGGTCAAAATATCCAGTCCGATTACAAAGTGAAGTAAATGAGAAATAACAACTTGAATGAAAATAAATTCTGAGATGTCACAAATACTGTCTCGTAAGAGGACCAATATTTTATGAAACCGATAAAATCACCAGAAGAAATGAAGTTAATAAAACGAAACAATTACTTGCTAGAGTTATCTATTATTACCATTAAGTAATAATATTTATTAATAACTAGCGGGCCCGGCAGACGTTGTCCCACCCTGATTATGAAAAAATCCTTGACAAATTATATACTAAAACATTCCTTAGCAATCACTCTATCCACCGGTGAAAACCGCATGAAAATCCGTTCGGTAGTTTTTGAGTTTATCGCGAACAGACAGACAGACAGACGCGGTAGGGGACTTTGTTTTATACTATGTAATGATATAGATTTTTTACCAAATAAAAAACGAAAATATAATTTTACAAAGTTCATTAAGACCCAAAATATATACTAATATTATAAAGTTAAAGAATTTATTTGCTTGAACGTGCTAATCTCAGGAAAGTCAGGAACTACTGATCCGATTTGAAAAATTATTTCAGTGTTAGATAGCTTGTTATAGCAGTGCAATATATATATAGCAGTGTTTTTTTTTATCTTTATTTTTGGCAACCAATCTTTTAGATTATTACTGCCATTGTCAAGTATTTAATAGTATTACAAGTTCTTCTTCTATTCCATTTTCGGCAACCAGTCTTCTAGTAGACCATCACTGCCATTGTCAAGTGAGTATCGATATTACAAGTTTCTTGATATAATTTCAATGAATGCCATTGTCGAGTAGTTAATAGTATTTCAAGTTCTTCTTCCATTTCATTTTGGCAACCAGTCTTCTAGTAGACCATCACTGCCATTGTCAAGTGAGTATCGATATTACAAGTTTCTTGATATAATTTCAATGAACTAACAAGATGGTGGCCATCTTGTTAGAACCTTCCATGGAATTTTTGTGGCATCTCAGAATTAATGGTCCGTGGCATTATTTTCCATTCACTTCACTTATGCACAATAAACAAACTATATCACATAAAACACCACCAATTTTACACAATATAGAGTCAAGTAACACAAGATTATGAATAAAAAATAAAATCCACTGCATGATAGACCAAGATCCCGCCAAAAACTCTTAAGTCATTTTATGACTTAAAAATAATGACAAGTTATTATTGAAAATGTCATAAACAAATTCAATTTGAAATTGGCAAAGATGCATTGGGTTTGTCAAAAAAATTAAAAGTGACAGTTGTTGTACCTTGTTAGATATAAGCTTACATATAGGTACGTATAAGCTTGACAGCTACCGTAGCGTTATGTCTTTTCGGTACCTTGTATCGCAAATTAGTGGTGGTTAATATATTATTTAGCAACTATTATAATAAAAATTTTAGAAATTATTTTATTAACTATAATTATATAAACGATAAATCTGTTATATCAATAACAGATTGAAATTAAAATCATAAAAATATCGATTTTATACAAATAAATATTTCAAGTAAGCGTCATCTTTCCGACAAACGTAGTTTTCCGTACTAAAAATACTTATGTTGTTTCCTGCACAGATGGCATTTTTTGTTACTTATACTAATTTTAACAGTAAGTGATTATCTCTTTTGTGTGTGCGTAAATAGTTTGACTTCACTGTTTATAGATGTCCTAATAGCTTTGATTTTAAAAATTCGAATCATACAAATAATGCCATTTAAAACCATTATGAGAGACCAAGTGATGGAAGTAAAACTCTGTGGTAAAACTGGTGAGTACCATATTTATCGAAAATTCTATCGTATAGGACGACCATGATAAATGTAAAGATTAATTTTAGGCGAAAACTCTCCAGTTTTGTAAATTCTGTAATATATAATTAGTCTAGAATTCGAATAATTTGAAATTATTGTTCAATTGTTGTTTATTAAATCATTTTTATATAATATCACTAATCGTTAGTTTTCGTATTATTTATCTTGCAGTACATTTTTCGCCTCGTTCTATTGAAATGAAATTCACGATTTATACCAACAATTATTGCGCGCGAAATAAAATTAGCATTCGCATCTAACGTGCTAAGTAAAAATAGCAACAATTCCCATTTTTATTTATTACCTATGGATGTATATTGACATTTCAAAAGTATTTTACGCGCTTATTGATATTCTTTCAAATTTTCAATTGCATTAGATTAAGAAATAATAAATGAATCACTTTTTATTCTTGTAGACACCTTAAATAAATTAACCAATAATTTTTTATTGGTTGCAATAATGCCACAAATATTCCAAGTTTTACGTTGTTATAAATGTTTGATTTTCCAGGTGAGCACTTGTAATTTACAGTTTACAATTATTTTGTAACCAACCAAAATATAGCGAATTTGTTTTCATACAGGTCCATCAAACAAAAAAGCAAAATAAATGGGAATGTAAGTTATGCGGTGAAAAGCAGTCACATAAGAGACACTATGGCCTAGGTACTGCGAAAGAATGCAGACTGCATGTACAAAAACTTAACAATGTACAGGGAGATATAAATGAAAAAAAAAATTGTACCGAAAGTGGTGAAGAATTCGAGAATACAGTTGAAGACACCAATGAAAATTTAGATTTTGCACAATCAAAGAAAGGAAGCAAATGGGACAACTACATAGATGAAACTGAGAATAATATGGCTGAATTTGTAGAAAATGAAGGTGACATGTTTATTAAAAATAAAAAGGTAGTTTTGGAAATACCTAAAAAACGTAAAAAATACACAGATCACCATAGAACTAAGAAAATAATTTTAAACTCTTGCAATACACATGCAGTTAATCATAGTATTAATGAAGAGAAAAAAGAAAAATGCTTGACTCCAAAAACCGAAAGTGATAGAATAGTAAATCAATCTGAGAGTATATCAGATACCGGGAAAATTTCTTTAAAATTTGTTCCTCCCATAGTAAATACTAATTCTAAATGGTCACAGTACAAAGAAGAATCTAAATGCAATGATGAAGAAATAACTAATCAAAGTATTTGCAATACTTTTATGCTAAATAACATAGAAACCAATAGTTTAACAAATGAATTCATAGAAGCCCGTACTTCTGAAACAATAACATCAGAAACAACCATTCCCAATACTAATATTTATTCAAAATGGGCTAAGCTTATAGATGACAACTGTAGTAACAATAAATTCGAATATTCATTAAATAATAACTCGGAAAAACGTGAAACAACCATAAATAACTTAACATTTAAGTATTTTAATAATTCTGAATATTTAGTAGATAAAAATGTGTCTGTGCAAAACATATCTGGTAATATTAAAAAAAACAATGCCACCTCACTTTTTGATGATTGTGATTTTAATGTTCTGGATATTTAGTATTATTAAAATTGATATTTTTACACCCGAGTTTCATGTAATTTATACTATATCTTATATGATATTTTTTCTACTTCTGTCTAAAACTAAAGACAAATGTCAGACTAGTCAATTATATGTACATTGCAGTAAAAACTTTTCATAACTGTATTGTCATACAAAGTCTGGTGAAACTGTTATTTCAATTTGAGAAAATTATAAGACTTCAATGTACAGTAGATAGTATTGAATATTTGTAGGTAAACTAATAATAGTGATGCTTATAGCAGTTTTTCTTGTGAGTTTTTGATTACATTTTATTACCACTTAAACTTATTTGAAAGTAATATTGGGATTTAATATTATACCCACTCACAACAGGGTTTTTCTTTTAAGGGATCAGTCACTGATATTTGCATTATTAATAAAATATTTCCATAATAAATGTTTCTCACTATCTTTTACCTGTGGCTTCCCTACTTGTTAATGTAGATTTGAGCCAACCCCCGAGAACAGTAATTTTCTTTCTAGATTAATGGTACCTTATTATTTTTTGTACCCCAAACATTGTAAATGCAACATTTAATTATGATCGGTTGAGTCTAGGCATAGAAGGGTAACAATTCCAACAAACATGCGATATTTATGATATTTATTAGACTTTCCTGCAATATATGACAAGTACAATCTTTTACACTTCTATCTTATGCTTAGTATATTAAGTAGCCATCTTTATATTTGATGTAATTTTTGTATAGATAGGAGGGTAATTTCATGTGGTCATCTTATATTATACCTCAAGTTATCTGATGTTGCAACCTAAACCGAGGTTCGGAACCTTAGGCGCCCTTGAACTTGTTATGGTAATATGTTTGAATGTCTTAAGTGCTCATCTGATAATTGCAGTGAAGCTGTAAAGATCTGTCAGGCCATCAGAGCTAGTCAGTAAAAAAAAATGTCTGATGTATAAATTAATGAAACTATAAGAAAATGAAACAATGATAAAATTGGAAGATTTTATTATTACAATCAATACTCATTATCATCACAATGGCAACAGCTTAATATCACTTTTGATATTGTCTAATAGTTAAATAGAGAGTGCTACTACATACATACTGATTACATTCATAGCTTCTACAATTTTCAATGAGTATATAATCTTATTCAATACCTATATATTAACATACACATTAGAAATAACTATTTAAAGCTACAAAACCTATTGACAGCATTAATTACTAAACTAAAACGATATTGCTCGCTTAAAATGTAAAACTTAATGTATACAAAATAATAAAGAGTACGAAAGGTGGTATTTAAATTCCATTCTTCTTCTTTTTCTTGCTTTGGCTCCGCAAAAGCATTTGCCAGTGTCAATGTAATATTCCATTCAAATATAAAAAAAATGTGACACATTATTTATCTATGGTTTTCAAAGAAACATACTAAAATACATAATTTCACTATTAAGATATATATCAATATATTTGTGTATTAAACTTCACAATCTTGATATAAAAGAAGTTTAAGATTCGACATCATGCTTTCGTTTTATTTTTAAAACAGAATAAATTTGAAAGCAATAAGTTTTTATTGGAGTACGTACAAAAATAACAGTGTTAAGTTTGAAATATTCCCACTAAATAATCATACAGTATTTGTGCTAAGATGAAGTTTGAAAGATTTGAAGATCCTTTATAAAACCTTTTATGCACATGATTTTTTATTTTTTAAAATAAGATCGTTACGCCCTAAAACCTAGAAGGGGACTGTGTCTCCAATATAGCTGCTAGAATACACCTTTAGGTGCAAGACTATAGATTTTCAACTTAAGGATAGTAGCTAGCTAGGTGATCATAAGAAAAAGTCCTACTTATCGAGTTTCATCATGATATTTTTCTTCGTCGAAAGATTCGGCTCATTTCAATATTCAAAAAGTCTATAGGCGTTTCTATCATGGCTTCAAAACTTTCACAAATTAACAATATTTGTGTACTATTTTATATGCGAATTGTTGAAAATTGTCGCCATCGGCCATTTTCTAAACACTTATTTAATGTCTTGATTATAAATGAATTTAAAATTTACATATTTCTACATTCAAGAATAAATAGTAAATAAACTATTTTAGTGACATAGTATTTTTGATTTGTCATATAGCAGTAATATATCCCATTTGCATTAAAGTATGTTAATAAGCTGCGTGCCTCCGTCTGTGCAATTCTCTCGCTCTAGCGTAACGACGTCCATAGCTACTCCATCGCCAAGGTCTAGTAAAATAAAGCATAAGATGAATATTATAGGATATATTACCCCAATGTGTACTTATTATTGACATTTTGTTGTAGCCTACCTCTCATTGTACCCAACCGGTTCGCCTCTAAACGTATGTTCGTCGTCTAATCGTCTGCTTAAATTTTCTTCACTGTTTCCTGTAACAATTTTAAATAAAATTAACAACTATTACACGTATTAAAAGGGGATTCAATATATTCACAAAATAGGTATACCGTGTGGGTTAGAGTGAGCATATCGGCGACAAGATGGACCGCGACAATTTAAAAGCTGTTGCAGTTGGTTGTGGAAATATTCCCTTTCGGACACCGTCAGATATTTAACTCTGTTCTGTGTTTCGAATGGATCTAAAATAAAATATATGTAAAAGTTGCTTTTTCTTATAATATCAGTTATGAAATAATGTAAGTTAAACTTCCATACCTACCTATTCGTAAATTGTAATAAGTGACGAGGCCAGTAATGAATTCACAATAAAGCAAGTTATGTGTAGCGTTTATGGTCCTTACACAGTTGTATGTATTGTTTGAAGTACTCATACAAAAACAAAATGGCCCCGCTGTCCAGAATGGTGCAGTACGCCAATGGTCGTTGTCATGTCGGTAGCAATTCATACGTTCAGATTCGCATAATTTTTCTAGTTCAGCCTGAAAATATATATTTTATAATTCAGTATTACGATATATATACTTAAGTATTACGATATTAAGAAAAAATAATATAAAAATAACTTACTCTCTTCTTAGCTTTTCTTAACTTCTTCTGCAATAATTGTCCCTTTCTTTTCCTTTGTTCTTCCCTGGCCTTTTGGGCTGCCTCTAAATAACTGTGTCCTGGCCCTCTTGTTTTTCTGTTATTTTAGAAATAATTATCATTACATAGTATAAAACAAAGTCATCTACCGCGTCTGTCTGTCTGTCTGTTCGCGATAAACTCAAAAACTACCGAACGGATTGTCATGCGGTTTTCACCGGTGGATAGAGTGATTGATAAGGAACGTTTTAGTAAATAATTTGTCAAGGATTTTTTCATAATCAGGGCGGGACAACGTCTGCCGGGCCCGCTAGTATAAAATATATAGGCGACATATATGAAAGTAAATAAAGTAATAACATACCTATTTTCTTCACAGTAACACACGTGTTTATCTTCATTTTCAATGAAAAGAGGATGAAGTCTTCTTTGAAACACGTCGACTGGTTTATCAAAAACACCCACGTTTTTCGGAGATGCCTTGTTTGGATTCCTTTGTTCGTATTCTGATGCGTCGAGTCTAGCTGGGCCTAAATTCCATGTTGAATGTGTGATGTGCCTCACTGTAGAGGGCTTTACGGTGGTACTGGTTATGATTTCCATTTTTACTGTTGTCCTTTCCGTAGCTAAAATTTTGTCAATAGCTGAATTATAATTTTGTGCATTCCGTGCATAATATTCTGTTGTTCCTTGATAGGTGGAATTTTCCTCATACGATACCTTATTTGTAGTAGAAAAGTCTAATGAATTTGTATATTCTGTAGTAATCAGGCTGTCTGTGGATGTAATTACGTTTTGAAAATCATTTTTATCTGCTATGTGACTGTTCTGGTTATATTTATCATCTATAATTACAGTAGTAACTAGGGGTTTTGGTAATTCTGTATCCAAAATTTGGTTTTTGTTATAGACATTCTGTTTTTCGTTAGTCTGATTTGCATAAGCATTACCGTCTATTTCTGATGTATTTTGCGATTGAACACCGAGCCCATTTTTTGTGGTCACGCTTATAGTTGGCATAAGGTATTCATTGGATGTTCTAATTTTTTTATCTATGTACGTACTATTTCTATGTTTAGGTTTCAATCGATGTATTCTACTCTTTCTTAAATTATCCTTTGAACTATTATGTTCATGAATAACACTTCTATTATGGACATAGTTATTTACATAATTTGAATGTACGGTTTGTGTTTCTGTAACGGGTTTTGCTATTTTTAAATGTCGTTTGATTTCTTTTAAATCTTCTAATTTTGTCCTTAGTTGCCGTATTTGATCTTCTAAGCTCAGCCTATTAGTTTGCCAAGCTTTTAAATCGTTGTAAATTACTTGTGAACAATTAACGGTTCCATCTTTTTCTATTTTACATTCTAATGACGATTCGTTATTAGTGACCAGAGCGTCGTTTTTATGTTTGTGTTTGTTATGATTCATATGCTGAGCCCTTCGTTTGATTCTTTTGTGATCAGTTGTTTCTTTTGTATGTTCATAAGCTTCTAGAAATGCTTCAGTTTCTTTTATTAGCTTGTCTATTTTTAGATGTAACCTCTCATTATCTAGTTCACTAATCGGTTCACTTTTAAAACTTAGATGCCCAATACTTGGATTTTCTTTGAGAATACTCTCCACAGTATTTGGTTCATAAACGTCATTGTCAATAGATCTCTTGGTTCTTGTAGTACTATTACTTTCTTTAGATATTTCGCTGGGTCGTCTTGCTATAGTGCCATCTGTTTCTAATCTTGTATAAACGAGGCCACTGGGTGTGAAACAAGCACATTTCTTCGTACTCATCTTTGGTTGTGGTGTATTATAATCAATCTAAAATAAATAAATAAAATTAGTTATTAAAAAAATATTGTAATGTCCTTAAATCAAAGCATGATATTCGAACCTCATATCTACATTTGTGTTTCCTCCATCTACCATTCACCAGAACGCATTTCCATTTTCTTCCCGCTGAACAAGGGGCACGTAGTTCTGCTTTTGAACAGTCTGCTGCTAAACGTGCCGCTTTACCATCTACTGTAGATCCGTCCCCTTCTAAAATAATTTTACATAAATTTCTATGAATAAAACAGTTGAGTCATTAAAAAAGGATATTAAAAAGCGGCTATTAAACAATTACGCAAACCACGGTAAAGTTTGATGGAAACTTACGATCAAAAAATTTTGATCCAGACGGCGTTAAGTAATTTGGTTGATTGTTAATGGTGTCTTCCGCTTCAAGTGCCTTCTCCAAACTTGCTTCTAAAACTGGATTGTGACTTTCATTTGTAATAAGCGGTTCTGAAGACTTCTTGTTATTTTCAATAGTTTCCGTTTCCATGCTTTCCTTTAAATATGTAATAGCCAATTTAAAATAAATCTAACTTACTTGCTACTTACTATGCGTATGTTACAATTCGAAAATCAATTAGAATACAACATAATCTACGTCACTAAGAGATAATCTTAGGAACGAATTTTTGAAATGACAACTTTACTATCTTGTAATAATAGTATATCTACAAGTAATTATATATCGAAGCATTACATGAAGTCATGTACAACCCAAAAACGTATTTACATTTATTTCACGACTTGTTGACATCAGTAGAAAAGCTACGAACTAATCTAATAAACAGTCTAAAGTAGTCTTCTCAATAGACCATTTTACTCATGATACTCATGCCACTGGGCCTGAGCATAATCACCACACCGGCCCACGACGCATTGGCGATTTCAAACTCCGAGAAATCCAAAGTTCTATATTTTTCCACATACGATGGTACTACCAGAACATTTATCAGGTTTAGGTTTCCTCACGATGTTTTCCTTCACCGTCAGCCGATAATATTACCGATTTAAATTATTAAATGTACGCGAATTCCAAGAACTCTTTGGTTCAAACCACTCGATCACCACGATGACAAATACTATAATTCGTTTGATTATACTAATACTGAGAGTTTTTGGAGGGATCTTGGGAATGTCATGTAGTGAATTTTATACTTTATTCACAATCTTGTGTTATTTGGCTCTATATTTCGTAATCTTGGTGGTGGTTTACGTAATATAGTTTGATTATTGTGCACTAGTGAAGTGGATCGGAAATAATTCAATGGAGTGTGGTTTCTGACTTGCCACAACAACTCTCTGGAAGGTTGTAACGAGAGGGTCACCATCTTGTTCGAACATTGATATGATCGCAAGAAAATTGTAATATCATTACCTAATTGACAATGGCAATAATAAACTACTAGAAGCTTGGTGTCCAAAAAAATTTTACTTCTACTATTATTAATTATTACCATATCATCTTCTTCGTCATCTAATGTTAGAAAATCATCATCATCTGTCTCTTCCTCAAAGTCTGCGCTCTCTGATGACGACAGAGGAGATATCGTCGTCGCACGGTTTTCGTTCATTTCACGACTGTACTTGTTTTCGCGAAATCGTTGACCTATGCCGAAAATATCACGACGTCCAGAACTGAAAATAACACTTGTATTTTTAATTATACTTAGACATTAAACTTTACTCCAGCACTTATTATTTGAAGAGTTCCGCGCACAAAGAAGAACCCTATGACATCGTCCGTTTAAGGAAAGAGGATCTTTTGAATCTTAATAGATAGCCCGGTCTTTTTTTTTCAAATATATTTCGTTATAGCAGATATCTTAACAAATAGCAATAGTAAAGCTAGCTAGCTAGCAGTAAGGGTCTCATAGCTAGAAAAGAGGTTCTATTCTATCACAAAATACATACAAGCCACAAATCATTACATAGTATAAAACCAAGTCCCCTACCGCGTCTGTCTGTCTGTTCGCGATAAACTCAAAAACTATTGAACGGATTTTCAAGCGGTTTTCACCAGTGGATAAAGTGATTCATGAGGAACGTTTTGATATATAATTTGTCAAGGATTTTTTTATAATCAGGGCGGGACAACGTCTGCCGGGTCCGCTAGTTTAGTATAATTATTGTGTAAACTCTAAAGGAAAATAAAATTGAAAAAGTTACATTTATTTCCTAATAGAAATACAAAAAGTAAGGTAACAAATTGTATATCAACATTATGAAACGAAATTTTCTATGCTCTCCAAACGTCCTGAGTATTCATAAAAAAATTAAATATTAATATTTTTCTTCGCTACACATCTTTGGCGTGCGTCTGTTTGTAATTCTTTTGGTGTTTTTTTTATTTATTAGTTACATGGACGTTTCTTAGCCTAGTTCTTAATCATAAATGGCACTGTTGTCGTGATTTAGATTTTATAAATTTCCAACTAATATTTTTATATACTTTTCTTACATGAAAAAACAATTCACAGTGCTCTTTTTCCCGGTGTCTACAAATATTTTGTAATTCATTATTTTATTTTATTTATCCGCTAGTATCAAATAAAAATGTTCATTTTCATTTTTCATTTTATTTTTTCGTAAATATTAACAAAAATCACGAAATGATAAAATTGTGGCCGGTGTTTAACAAAAAAAAACTTTTTATCAAAAACTTCAACCGACACGTTAGAACTGTTTCCAAAAGACGATTTAATTAAAACATAAACTGGTATTACGTTGCAATGGATGAATGGAACAGTGGATGGTTTTCATTTTTTATTTAATACGATTGTATACATTTTTTCTTAACCGGAGATAGACAGTTTAGGAAGAACAAGAGATTATTATGTTTTATGTAGAGATTTTCATACCTTTCCACTAGGAAAGTATCAGGCCAGTGCGAAGCCGCTTGTCGTCGTCTTCTTGGCTGTAGGAGAGGTAGTAATGATCTTCCATCCATATGAGCTGGTGGTTCGACACCACCCATATCCAAAAATGTTGGCGCTAAATCAATGTTGAGGACTATGTCGTCCACACTAGAACAAAATTAAATATACTGTTACCATTTAGTAATAAGTTTAGTAGGTGGTAGAGCCACGCTGAAGCTATTACTGGTTTCAGCATGGATGGGTCACCTCGCTCGGGGTAGTACCACCCTCTCGCAGAAAACCGACGTGAAGTAACAGTGCTTGCATTGTTGCGTTTCGTTCGGTCAGTGAGAGCGCCGGAGGCCCAACTTCCCTCCCTCTCCCATCTTCCCCTCTCCCGCTCCCCCAAACACAGGCTAGCAACGCACTTGCGACTCCCCTGGTGTTGCAAGTGTCCTGTTCGTTTGCCACATATGATATTTTTAAAAAAAATGTAACAGGTAATAAGTTTTGGGAAACTGGAACATAGGACACGAATTTAATTATCAATTGGTCAAAATCAAATATACGTAGGTTATAACGGCTATTAGTTATCGTAGCGTAATGACAATAATCTTTGTTTACAGTACCTATTACTTATATATTATTAAATTGAGTGTACTTTGAAGCAAAAGTAATATATTCTAAATATTATATATGTTTCTTAAAAAGATAAACCAGATCGAGTTTCTTGCCGGTTCTTCTCGATGACTTGGTTGTTTTCCGAACCGGTGGTAGTTTTGACGTTCATAAGTGCCTTCTTAGGGCCTAAATTGTATAAAGTGTTTTTGATTTTGATTTTTGAATGATGGTTCAGTGCTTACCGCGTTGGGACGCCGTGTCGATCGACATAGGTTCGTATCCTCGCGAATGATCCGGAGCCTTCGTTGAAGGAAACATCGTGGCGAAACCATAGCATGGTTGTAGGTAGGGCTTTCTCTAAATCTGCTTGGCTAGGTACCAAGCCAAACACATATAGACGTGTTCGGGCAGCTGCACCAGAGAGCCAGCCACCCCTTCGGTTTAGCGTGTTTACAATCTTAGAATACATTGTCATGTAAGATGCGATTAAAAAGCGATCCTTCAAAATCTTGTACCTATACTGTTTGTTTACCACATTATAAGGTATGCTCAATTTGGCATTTGAATAGAAGTGTGAAATTCTTTTAATAAAAATGGGATGAAAAGTGGTCCCAAAGAATCTATACATTGCATGGTGGTAAGGCTTTTTCCTAAGCTCGTCTGGCTCTACCACCTTCATGTTGAAAGGCTGTCACCGTGCACCTATGAGTGTGTTTCGTCAGCTGCACTTGAGAGTCAGTCCCTCTAGATTTAGTGTGTTTAATTTATGGACCACATCGTGTTTTATTATCAGGTAAGTGTATATAATGTGATCAAACATCAAAGGTTATATACACCACCAAAATAGTAATTAACGAATTTTTTTACTTTGCAGTTTTGATATCGTTGAAAACAATAATCTACTTACACAGTACCAGGTTCGACACCGGGACCTCTTACGAGGAATGGCACCCTGATATCAAACTCAAAGGGGAAGCTCTTTCCTTTTACCAGTCCAAACTGACCCAAATGGTATCCGTGGTCCGACGTATAAACTAAATACGTATTATCCAGTTCACCTAAAGCTTTCAGTTCTTGGTAAACACGTTCCACAGCCTGAAACGTAAACATTTACATTTGCACGTCTGCAACGCAGAAAATCTATTCCCGAATCATTTTAGCCGACGAACTATCAAACGCTATTTCGAGTTCCTAACCTTCACTTCGACATCTTGTACATTAATATTTAACATTTGTATTACGTATGTAATTAATACTAACAGAACCAAATATCTATTATGTTGAATTAAATAAGGTTCTTATAAACCTCCAATGGTTAAATTATGTAAGATATATAAAATAAGTAATAAAAATATATTTATTATAGCAAATACACGGACTATACAATAGTGAAAAGAATAGTTACAAATATATGTATAAAATAAAATAAATAATCGACATTAAACATTAGAAGATGTTAAAATTATGCCATGGTATTGCTACATTGGCGCACAATTCAGCACGTGCTGGCTGCAAGTGACCCCAGCGCTGGTTTTCAATTGTGTTTGATAAGAGTTGGGTGTGGGGTGTGTGGGAGTGGGTTTAAATACTATAATAATAAGGACATAATAACATTATAAATCATTATAAATGTGAAAATGTTGTTCTGTATGAAACTGACTTGTGACTGTATTCATTTCGTAGTTACAAATTAACTTATGAAAGTTTCATTCATTGCTAAGAAATGAACATTACAAACTGAGGTATGACGTAGGTAGTACTTAAAGTTACCGATGTATAGATAGAATTAAAAGAAAAAAATTGAACAATAAATATAATTGTAACTTTTATAGCACTAATTGCGAACGTTTTTATAAGCGCGTGTTAAATACTGAAATTCTTGTTTTTGACGACCTCTGGACGTACAGCGAAACTCTCAGCAGAAAATAAAAGTAAAAATGTAATTATTATTACATTTTTATTAAGCTGAGCAGTGTATTTAAAAACTCAAAAAATATTTGTATTTATTATATTTTTTGTTACAAAATAGATAGATACACATAATTTTTATTAATAAGATTTTTGTTGTTGCTATGGTGTGATGAATTTAGTTGATATAATATTTTCAAGCATATGTATAATCAGTTAACTTTGCTACATTTCCGTTACATAAAATTCTGTCGCCAAACACCTGGTGTTCCGATATTTGCGCTTGAGAGCCATTTCTCTTTACTTTTAGCGTGTTCTCGTTTTCTGCCTTATCGTCAATTAACATCAGGCGAGACAAGTCGGACAAAGACCCATAAACAAAAAAAATGTATCACGTTTAATACTTTTATTAAAAAATCAAATTGTATTAAATGAACTATTTGAAATGTACTAAAAGAAATACACATTTACTTACACACTTTTAACACGATAAGATTCGCCTATACAATTATAGAGAGAAATAGCGTAATAATATAGCTCACCAAATCGACGCTTTGTAATGTTTGCAATCGTTTAGTCATGAGCAGATCCGTAAACTGTCGATGAATAGGCTTCATTTTGTCTGTCACTCGTAATATCCATTGCTTATCAGGGTTTGGTGCCATGTCGTAGGTTGGAGTGCTAAAATTAAATAAGCAATTGTAATGATTTATAATTTAAATATATAGAACATTCTAAGAACCTATGTACTTTAATGGTATATTTTTTTGACGTGATAACGCCTTATAATGACTCATTGTCACGTTCCGCCTGAGCCGAGCGTTCAAGGGAGAGCGCGGAACAAGCGATATAGAGGCGCGATTGGCTTAAGCGTTCGGCTTGTGACGCATCTATCTCACTTCAACTCTATCGACCGATGCGTCCGAGTCGTTATAACGTAAAATTATCGTTCGTAAACCGACTTCACAGACAACCAATTTTTTTTATTTATAAATAACGACTCCTGTAATAGGAACAAAGGCCGATGTCAAAGGAGACTCTACAAGCATTCAATTAGCGAGCATAAAGTACACCGAGACCCTGGACAACAATTTGTGGTTTACACTAATAATTGTCCTGTGTGAGATTTGAACTCGCAACAACCATCGCGGAGGCAGCGTAATAAGAAATATTCTGTCAATACAATAACTATATTCTATTATCTCTTTATATTATTATATTTGCATTTTTATAGCCTCGTCTACTCTTTTATACTCTTATTATATACTCGTATACTCTTTAGCATAAGAAGAGTAGTACATTATTATTTATTATTTGGACTGACGCATGACTTGACACTGGCAGAATTCGTATCTACGAGAGACCATTAAAAAATGTAGAAAATAAAGCCTCTAAGGAGCTTCAAGACTTTTTCATTACAAATGTTAAAAATATATGTCATCTTTTCAAATATGAAACAATTGATTTAAACAGTAATATACTAATCCATTACTGTTACCATGCAGCAGTCATATCAATAACGTACTGAGTCTGTTATGATATTGAAAAAATATATGTAGTTAGGTACTTAAAATTACAGGGTAAAAGCAGACATAAAGTTGTCGAGGACTATTTGAAATTTATCGTATGTGTTGCATCATGCAAGAGTTTTAGGAAGCGATCAAGCTATCAATATCATCAATCAAATACAGAAATAAAAAATCTATTTAGTTAACATGGAACGGGCGGCGCGGCGGCCACACACAACAACCTATCTATCTACACGAGAAATGTTGGCGTTTTAAATTTCCTCGACGATATTTCCGTGAGTCAAGTCCCGTTGAGTAAAATGTTCGGAAGATTTAGTGTAAATTATTCCAATAAATAATGTTATTCTTGGTTCCATTATTTGTTTTTATCGTTTCCATTAATAAACACGACGATTTATTTTATCTAAGAATAATAAGTACATATATTAACATTTTATAGAGGCTTTAACGGATGCAATTTTTATTTTAATATGTTTTATATTTACTTACTTATTTATATTAAAACCTTATTTACGATTACATATAGCAAACATAAGCATTTCCTATTAAAAATATAAATGTGAAGTGAGTGCCAAGTTCAATATTATGATATATGCATTGGTTGTTGACTTCAATGACAAAAGAAATGAGATCTAAATGGGCCCCAAGTTCAATGTTCAGTCTTGAAATTTATTTATAACAACATAGAATATGTTATAACAACTTAAAATATTATGTATGCTTATAACTTGGAATAATATTGAAGCCCAAGATCTGACTCGGCTAGTTCGAACATGTTTTCCTTTGTATTCACCCAACTACCTATCTGGATGCCAAATTTGAAGTTTCTAGGTCATCTGGAACTGGGTAAGAATTAAGGTCTATAGGTCAGTCAGTCATAAAAATGACAAATTTTTGACCCTAATATTTAAATAACTGTTTGATGTATATTTAGAAAATTTGGAGCACATATATATCTCGCAATTCTCAATACATGAGCCGAATTTGACGTGTTTATATGAAATAATTTTTGAGATATGAGGGGGTGAAAAGTGGCTCCAAATGGATCGTGTAATATTACACACGTTAGCGCGCGCTTACCATTCTGTTGACTTGGCTTGACACACTACCGCCTGTCTAGATGTGGTTGTAACTAGAGTAGATATGGTATATCAAAGCAAGTATGAAAATAGTATCAATGACAGAAATTAAAGAGTATCAAATAGATAAGAATGATATGGGTATTTTATGAGGAGGGACTAAAGATATAGCTAGAAAAGTGTTAAGAATGTAAGTGGACGGTTATAGTAGTAGAAGAAGAAGTGATTTATAGACAGCGTAAGGAAATATATGTCTATAAAAGGTATGACTAGGTTGACAACTCACGGAGGAAAATAGAAAAGAGAAAGAAGCCTTACTTAGCTTATGTGGGATAAGGAAGAGAAGAAGATACTAAAATCTTATTTTAAATTAACATGTTGCAAAAATAAAAACAGTTGTACACAGCTTGCAAATATCCTTCTGATGCGTAAATTCCATTTCCGTATATAAAATACTATAACGTTATATATAGAAATTTTGACTACGGGTTTATATTAGGTCTTTACCTATGAAATTGCCGTTTTGTATGAAAAAATTTAAACGAATTTTTTTCATGTATTTTTTATTTGTATTAATCGAAGTAATCACCCATGCAATCAATGCATCTTTGCCAACGCAGTGGCAGTTTATTGATGCCCTTCTTAAAGAAATCAGCTGGACGAGAGGCAACAAATTCTTCAAAGGCATTTTGTACTGCCTCTCGGGTATTGAATTTTTTTCCCGCCAAGGAGTTATCCAAATTTTGGAAAAAATAGTAGTCTGTAGGCGCAAGGTCTGGTGAGTAGGGCGGATGACGGAGAACTTCCAACTCCAGTTCTTGCAACTTGGAGACCGTCTGCTGTGCAGTATGAGGTCGCGCGTTGTCGTGCAGGAGCAACGGAGACGAGCGATTGACCAATGCTGGTTGGAGATGTGCCAGCTTCTCCATCATTGTGTTCAGTTCTTCACAGTACACATCTGAAGTAATGCTCACCCCGTTTGGTAAGAAGCTGTGATGAATCACACCGGCGCTAGACCACCAAACAGTGACCATTAATTTTCTAGGGGTAAGTTTTCGTTTAGGGCATTTTTAGGTGCTGAACCAGGATCCAACCAACTTGCTGAGCGCTTGCGGTTATCAAACAGAATCCATTTTTCATCGCAGGTAACAATGCGGTTCAAAATTCCTTCATTTGTGTGTCTGTTGAGCAGTGCAAGGCACGTCTCGACGCGTACTTCGCGCTGGCGATCATTGAGTTCGTGGGGCACCCATTTGTCAAGCTTGCCAATTTGACGCAAATGGACCAATATTGTTTTGACGCTAACGTCGAAAGCTGCTGCTAATTCAGCCGTAGATTGTGTATCATCAGCTTCCCCAATCGCCTTTAATTCGTCATTGTCGACCAAAGTCTTCGGACGACCGCGAGGTTCATTTTTCAGGTTGAAATTCCCACAACGGAAGCGAGCAAACGAATAACAGGTGGTGCGTTGGTTTGTAGTATTAGCTCCGTAATGACGGTACTCATATTCTAAAATTACTCGAATTTTTAACGTATCCATTATGACAAAAAAGATTGAAATGCGATGAAAATGTAACACTAATCAATAAACAAATGACTACTTTTGGAAAAAGAATTCCATGTTTTTAAAATAAAATTAATTTGAAATTAGAATTCTTAGCCAAACAAAAATTATTTTGATTTGAAATGGCTAGTACTGCACAACGGCAATTTCATAGGTAAAGACCTATTATTATTAGATCATTTTATGAAGTTTATAAGTTACCGTCCTTTAGTCGATATATAATATAGTGTTAAACTTAATTTAGTCTATGTGTACTTATAATAAAACTGTAATTGAAAAATTAATTGTTAGTAGTTGCCTGCACCTGCTTGGGTGTACTAACCATGAAAATGAGACTAAATTTTTCCTTTCCAGTATAATCATGTAATAATTAAGTAAATACAATGTCGACAGAACGTCAATTCTGTTAAAATTTTTGAAGATCTCCATACTATCTCCTGTCTCACTCACTGATATACATTTTTATAGCACGATTAGCTTGTAAGACACCCACTGCAGGGCCATAGGCCTCTTCCCTGAGGAAGGGTATGGGCATATTCACCACGCCAGCTCACAACGTATTGGTTGTTTTAAGCTCTGAGAAATCCACGGTTTTAATTTTTCCCACATACAGTAGTACTACAAGAACAAGAATATTTCTCAAGTTCATGTTTCCTCACCATGTTTCTTTACCGTCAGCCGATAGTGTTACCAATTTAAATGAGTAAATGTCTGCGAATTCTGAAAAAATTGTTGGTACATGCCGGGGTTTGAACCTGCGGACATCGGATTGAAATTCCACAACTGAAACTACTAGACCACTGTGACTTACTTACGAGATATTTAAATCTGTTTGTTAACTTTTCCCTACAATTTTTCAAACATTTTATGACGTGATAACGTCTTATAAATCGATAACGCCGGCTGTACGCACGAAAAAGCATGACTCATTGTCACGTTCCACCTGAGCCGAGCGTGCAAGCGAGTGCGCGCAACAAGCGTCAGAGAGGCGCGATCAGCCTAAGCGTTCGGCTTGTGTAGCATCTATGTCTATTCCATTCCATCGGCCGAAGCGTCTGAATCGTTATCACGTAAAATAATCGTCCGTAAACCTACTTTACAGACAACCAATTTATTTTCATACAAACTTTGTCCTGATAACTATGAATACAACAAAAAAAAATCCAAATAAGTGCAACTAACTGTTCTGAAGTGATGCGCTTACATATGTTCGGTAATTGGTATTTATTTATATAGAAGTTGATGTGAATGGTCTATGTGGTTAACAACACGCAAAGCCACACGAAGCGTTTCAACTCAGCTCTCATATATATTTCGTTCGATGGCTGTAACCACGGGCTCTCGAGACAGGTTTCGCATTGGCGACCACACAATACGCAGATAGTCTGAATATTAAAATCCCGATCAGAAGGGAACCGGAGTCGGATACTCCGGTTACAGGCGCCGTCTCGTCGGAGCCTAAGGATAAAATTGGAATAAATTCATATTAACGGGCACGGTGAAAGTTACTTTAAGAATGTACTGGAGCGGTTTATATCTTCCGTGTTTACTCGGATCTCCTTTTTTTTTAGGTGGAAGTATTATGTATCGATACAGGATATACAATCATCATCTTCTTTCCCATATGCCACAAAAGTAAGGTCGGGACAACCTTTATTCCTGTTCCATTCTTCTCTATTAGATATCAACTTAGTATTCACCCAGCTTATACATATATAACTTTTCACAGAACCCGTTCAAACCTCCTTCGAGCGTCCACTGTTTCTATATCCGCCCACCTTCACTTAAAACTGTTATGATATTCCCAGATCTACATGTCCCGCCATAAAGTATTGTCCAAGGTCGCAATAAATACAAATATATGAAGACATTATCGTCATGTGTAGCGAACTATCGAACTACGGAACGATAGGCAGCTTTTAATAACATCAAAAAGGTTTAGCAGACATTAATTTCAAGTTATTGGAATGACACAATTGTTATTATTAATATATAATGATCGTGATCCTGTCGGACATAGTTATCATAAATATCTATATCAAACCGAATAATAATTATAATCCCGACATTAATAACAGATGGGTTACAGCAATTATATTATAAGTAAAAAGATACACTTACGTTACCTACATGATATTATGACAAAACAAATGGCAAGATAACGCACACATACTTAAAGTAATATTGTAACGCAGATAAAATGTCAGAGTAAGATGGCATATTCTTAATATCGGCGGTGAAAAAGAAATAGTTAGACTTAGACCTGCCCGTCAAAAATAATGAATAATCAAAACAGACAGGTTGCATTGTTTCTTTGACATCTATCATTTCTTTGCGTAATATTGTTTGTTTTCGTAATATTTGATATTTGAAAAGTATTAATTAATTCGTGCTTATAGTAATACGAATGATATATGAATAAATAAAATGTAAGAGGTTTTGCTTTTTACTTATAAATGGGTTACAAAAGATAAGAATTACGTTCATATAAAGATATGTCAAATTCTCCGATAATCCTCCAATATTATAATGTTAACAGTACATACATCTATCTCTATATATTTAAATAAAAAATATAGCTAAATGTATGTAAAGGCATCACTCTAGAACAGCTGCACCTGTTGACTAATCCTTTTTGTTGTTTGTTATTGTCAGTACAATGTTTGCATGACAGAAGATGTATGAAATAACATACAAAAAATGAACGATTTGAATTGAAAATATCCATACAAAAGTGAGCGAATAAGATAGAAGATCTTCTAAAATATTGTCAGAATTGACAGACTGCCGGTTCAATTGTTCACTTGTTATTTATTTCATTACATGGTCGTACTGTAAAGAAAACATTTGGTTCGATTTTCTTCGTTACTAAATAGTAAAGGATAAATATCTTAACAGGTCATTCCAATTCGCTTCACTATATCGAACTATTGAATTGCAAATAACTATATTCATATGCACGTAATGATGCGGATAAACAGGGAGTCGTCCATAAGACTTGCTTTCATGTGCCGACAATTATCCCACCCACCGCAGCAGCGAGCGTTTATTTATACGAATATCAGTAGAAGTCGAACATAAAATAAATAAGAAATCAAAGGATGCACACCACAGCTTCAGAGTCTGAGACCCACACATGTACATTAATGGAGTCACATAAAAGCATACTATAGATTATAAGATAATAAATTGTAATCTTTGTGTATATAACCTACATACATTAATATTCTGAAATTAATCATTTGAAAAACATTTGAAAATCGTTGTAAAAAAATTGATTTAGAAAAGCGAAAATATATCCAACACAATATTACTTTACCTTCATACAAGCTTATGCCTAGTGATAAAATGTATGCAATTTCAACATAACATAATTTTAATATTTTTGTAACATTTTAAGTACCCGTACAACTAGTATAGTCCAACGTTATAAGACGCATATTACTATATAAATTCGAAAATAAATGTTTGTGTATATCTCCAAACGACTCACGCAGCTGTATTCCGATTTGAAGGACGTGTAGTTGGCTACATTGTGGCTACTATAATTTTTTGATGTATTATATACCTGTAGATTGCAGTGACCGCTTAGGATCGTATGAACTCTATGCTTATTTGCTATTTCATAACTTAAATAAACTTGCCACTACATGTACAATTATATCATCACTGATTGAAAAAAACATGTGTGCTGTTCACATGGCGGTAGCAGTTAAACCTTTAGGAAATGATAGTATATACGTAAACGATACGCTACGCTGGTTATGACGCCATTCTCCAGACTTCGTAATACGCAGGCGTATGTACAACGGTGTGTAATATATAATGAGGAGACCGCGAAAATAATAAACACTGTATAATGTATTCTATCTCAATCTCACGCACCGTAAGTCGTATATACGTTTATCTCTTTCTAATGGACTACAGGAGTGTTCATATCAAAAGAAGGAAATAAAAATTAGTAACTTAATTATTGCAGCCGTAATTTTTCAGTGAAGAGTTGCTTAAATTTCAGTATGCACGTCGTACCGAGTCTTAAAGTCTTTGTAAAACATAGCCCAGGTTTGCAAGCATCCCGAATGGAGGTAAAAATATTCAGAGCGCAGCGCGGTTACAAGTGTACGTGAAAATTTAGGAGAGTCCACTAGTGAAAAAAAAGAGGTCGGCTGTTGTCAACGATTTTAATTTCTAAGCGCGAAGTCGTGCTATATAGGCCCTAGTAACTACGAACAAAATAAACTTTAGAGAAATGTCAATGATTAAAAAAAAATCTAGGCAAGTCATACGGATTGCCGACAAAAGTGAAAACACCGAACAATGGCAAACTGTTTTTTTTTTATTTTATTATTATAGTCTGTGTTGTTTAAATTTTATAATTTGTAAATTAAAATTATTAACATTAATCTAGTTGCCACACCTATTGGCATTCCGTGCAATAGTTATATACATTTTTATACAGCGTATTAATTAATCAAACATATGACCGGCTGCACTAGCTTAACACAAAGCATCAAATATGACATGTACACAGGCCGCTATACTACACGTTGCTAGTATGGCTCAAGGCAATACGCTACCAGTATGTCGGTGACGCTTCACTCGTATGTCGCTGAGGCGAACCCGTAAGTTTTTCTCCTACCAAAAATCGCTCAACGCGGCAAAAGAAGTATTGACAATTGGAAACATATTTTTGTCTATCCTTGTTTTAGTTCACAAAGGTCATTATTTTAATATTATATAATCTATGCCACTCCCATAATTATGTATACGACACTTCATCAAGTTATTAGCTTCACTTCATTCATAGAGTCGGTTTAAGCCACAGAGTATGCTAAACGAATATATTTAGGTATATGCACTCAAAAAAACATTACCTTCCTTCTTGGCAGGCGGGTAAAATCTATACTAATATATAAAGCTGAAGAGTTTGTTTGTTTGGTTGAACGCGCTAATCTCAGGAACTACTGGTCCGATTTGAAAAAATATTTCGGTTTTAGATAGCTCATTTACCGAGGAAGACTTTAGGCTATATATCATCACGCTAAAACCAATAGGAGTGGAGCGCCAATGAAGAATGTTTCAAAATCGGGCAGTTTTTTCGTTTTGATTGTTTTCGCTACGTGTTAGCGTTAGTATTATATACATTGCCATGGTAACGTGGTAAGTTTTTATCGCAAACATTTTCAAAGATTATTTTGTGTTCCTATTTAAAAACTTTATTCTACGTTAGTTTTGTTTCAAATTTTTTATTTGCAATCTATTACGTATTATAAAAATAAAGTGTGTGTATGTAAAAATAAAATAATACATTTTTGGTGAATGGATACGCCTACAAATAACAAAAAAGAAATTTTATATTCGGACGATATTTATATATTATTATATTACGTATAAGAATAACATAATTAAAAGCATTTCTGTAATGTACACACCTACTTCCTATTTAAATTTCTTTAATACATTAAAAAAAAACGCCTGCGGAGCCGCGGTTGGCAGCTAGTCTTTTAATATAATGCAAACCGCTAAACCGTTCTTGACATGAATTTAACAGAACGGTGATAGAATTGGCAGTAAACGTATATCTCTATTGGGTTTATATTATCTCGGCCGAAAAATTCAAAAACTCGGTCGACTCTTTAAATATTTAATTGGGTATAAGTGCCAGTTACGTATGAAAAATGTCACACAGGTATTATTAGCACTTTGTTTTGAGATATTTACAGCCATTGCAATAATATTTAGAAAAATGTATCTGCATGAAATGTATTTTTTTTTTACTTTATCTTTGGCAAACAATCTTTTAGATTATTACTGCCATTGACGAGTAGTTAATATTATTACAAATTAGTGTCGTGCGATCATTTCAATGTCAATGTTAATGTTCCAACAAGATGGTGGCCTCCTTGTTACAACTTTCCATGGAGTTTTTGTGGTATCTCAGAATTCATGCTCCGTGGTATTATATTCCAGTCACTTCACTTATGCACAATAAACAAACTATATTACATAAAACACCACCAATTTTACACAATGTAGAGTCAAGTAACACAAGATTATGAATCATTACATAGTATAAAACAAAGTCCCCTACCGCGTCTGTCTGTCTGTCTGTTCACGATAAACTCAAAAACTACCGAACGGATTTTCATGCGGTTTTCACCTGTGGATAGAGCGTTTCATGAGGAATGTTTTACTGTATAATTTGTCAAGGATTTTTCATAATCAAGGCGGGACAACGTCTGCCGGGACCGCTAGTAAAATATAAAATCCACTACATGACAGACTAAAATCCCGCAAAAAAGTCATGAAATGATTTATATTCTTTACAAATAGTCACTAAATGTTTTATTGAAACTCTTCACGTATGTTTGCACTTTCCAGTTCTCTAAAATATGGACCATATTTTTTTAATTATTTAATTAATTAATAACTAGCCTTTCTGTTCGTTTAATAATTTTTTATCTAGCATAACATTTTGCGTCGTTTCAAAATTATCTATACTAGTATTATAAAGCTGGTGGGTTTGTTTGTTTGGTTGAACGCGCTAATCTCAGGAACTACTGGTCCGATTTGAAAAATTCTTTCAGTGTTAGATAGCTCATTTGTCGAGGGAGGCTATCGCCACGCTAAGCCCAATAGCAGCGGAGCACCAATGAAGAATGTTTCAAAATCGTTATTTTTCCTTTTGAGAGCTTCTGCCGCGTGTTAGCGTTAAACCAAAGTAACTATTTAGTAGTTAGTAATTAATAAAAATAAAGCTTATATAGTGACCGTGAACATGTTACAATACTAAAATTGTAAACAGACTATAAAAAACGAATTTAGTTACATACTGATGTGTGGTTACGTTGAAGAAGAGATGAGAGTATTGTGGAGCGGAGTCCTCAGGGCCGTGCGGTGCCGGAAATGACATAACCAGAAGGACAGGTTTGCGCGAAAACCGTCTTTTTGACGAACGTAGGAAAGCAATTGAATCATTTGCAACCAAATCTGGATAATAGTCCTGAAAAAATAAGGAAACAATAATTGTCTGAATATTATTAATTAGTTACACGTGACTTCGTTTATTATATTAACGATATATTTTATGTACATGTCATCATCTTCTCACCCTTATCCCACCTAAGTAGGGTCGGCACAACCTGTTTTTTTTCCACTCTCGTTTATCAGATGTCATCTCAGTATTCACACCTTGAGATGACATCTGATATACATATGAGATGCCATATCATATTTTATGTACATGTGAGAAAACATAACCACCAAATCGCTTGCCTACTTCTGGACGGCTAGAAAACACGTCGCTGAACTAACGAAACTGGGACCCTTTGAAAATATTCCCTTTCCGATAAAAACATAATTTCCAAAATAAAATTAACAAAAAATAAAAAAATCGAACAGAAGTCGATTAAAAATATTTGTTATCAATTTTATTGCGACTTATCTAATTACTTACTAAAAAATGTAATTAGTTACTATACAATGTATACATAAATTACGAATACGTAGGCGTAGTTATATTTTAAGGGTAACAATTAATAAGATATGTAATTATATTTATTTAAAATTAAGCAAATATATATTTATTCCATAGCTAAACGGATTTTCAATTTTTTTATTCGTTTTGGCAAAGCATAATTGACGCACTTGCTAGAGTCGTGTTTTATAAATACGTAGCTATGGTGTTTTTTTTAATGCTTCACTCGCTTTTTTCTTCGATAAGGTTATGTTACGCCTTACATAGGTGACATATTTTTTACTTAATCTGACAAAATAAAATAGTTCTCGCCAAACGTTTTGACCGCTCTGAATATTGTTCCGGAGAAAACAAATTTAGGTATACATACGTATTATTTTATATACTCGTACACTGATATTATAACTAAAAAGCTGCTCGTACATGTACAATATCCACACAACTTAAGGATAAATAAATGACAATTTTGGATTCCCATAATATAATCATCATTACATAGTATAAAATAAAGTCCTCTGCTACGTCTGTCTGTCTGTTCGAGATAACCTCAAAAACTACTGAACAGATTTTCATGCGGTTTTCACCTGTAGATAGAGTCATTCATGAGAACGGTTTAGGTATATAATTTGTCGAGGTTTTTTATTATCAGGGCGGGACAAAGTCCGCCGGACCCGCTAGTATAATAATATATTAACTTTGTTTTGTATTAGACTATTCTAAATTACATTTACACATAAGTCCAAACTTACAGCTATGTTTTTTATATCATAGGACGCAAATGAACAGGTAGGTCACCTGATGTTAAGTGATCACCACCGTCCATAGATACTTGCAACACTAGAAGCGTCGCAAGTGCGTTACCACCCTGTGTTTGGCGGAGGGGGAGTGGGGAAGGCGGAGTGGGAGTAGGGAAGGGGGAGGAGAGGTGGCTTATCCGACGCTCTCACTGACCGAATGAAACGCAACAATGCAAGCACTGTTAATCGCGTCAGTTTTCTGCGAGTGGGTGGTACTACCCCGGGTGAGCCAACCCATTCATGCTGAAACCAGTAATAGCTTCAGCATGGCTCTACCACCTATAAAAGAAAGAATATGTTCATAGAGCTCAAAAAGATTGACGATAACTGTATGTTATCTGTACGAAAGATATAATATTTCGTGTACAAAAAAAAACAAATAATAATTAGATATTTAAAATTAACATACTCTATGATAATCATCGCCATGCTTGATCTTCTTGCCGTTCATGTTGATACTATAATTGTAGTATTTCGAGTTCATGATGAGTCCTCCCCACTCACGCCAGCCAGGCGGTATATACGAACCGTTGTACTTGTTCAAATATTTCCCAAAGTATCCTGCGAACAAAACCTAGTTTAGACTAATCATAATATTGACTTCAACAAACTTAAATAGCTTCCTACCCTCACATGTTATATGAGATGGTAAGATGCCTAACTTAGATCATAACTTCTATGAAGTGCGTAGCTTCTGTTAATGGCTCCGTCTCTCACCCTGCTTTATCGTTTCTTATAAATAGTACTTCTTGTTAGATTCAGGCAATTGTTATTACGAATTAGTTAAGACGAACTCTATTTTTGTAATTATACCTACAATGATGGCCCAATAGTAGTGGAATGTCCAACCTTTCTAACATTATTTCGTACTAGGAATTACATAAAGCTTTGTCTTTATTAAGTACTAGCTATGTCTGCGAATCCGACTGCGTGGAACCTAATGTAAAAGAACAGTGACTAATAAAATCATCTGAATGTATTATGTCCATTTACTTATCTACTTTTGTCTTGTACTAAGTGCCGTCGTTATTAAAATTACAATAACTTTTGATAGAGTGAACTGATTTCAATGGAACCAAGACTAACTAAGACCGAGAGGATATGCTTTTTCTTGGTGAGGTTTTATCGTAAACGCAATACTTTAGCAATGATGCGTCTCTTTTCCCTTATCAAACTGAAATAGTTTAGAATATTATCCGATACGAAATATATATAAGAGTTGTTGAGGTATGTATGCTTGGTACACATATATGTTTTAACAACTCATATAGGTATGAATAGTTAGATTAGCTTAGGTTAGCTCAGATAGGTCGCGAATTGCATGTATCAGGCAACAGCCAAAGCCGAGGTGTGCCGCGCACCCTTGAGCTAGTTGTCAAAATAAAATCGGCTGAGTACCTTAAGCGCTCGCCTTAGTAGTCCGGTGAAGCTGTTAAGACCTTGCTTGGTCAATAGCGTAGTCAGTTCGAAAAAAAAGCGTCTTCAAACAAACATACAGACAGACATTTCTAAAAATGATTAAAATGTATTTTATTACTTATTCCAAGACATCTGGAACATTTTTTTCACAAACATCTAAAAATACAGACACGATAGATTTACTTTCTTATACGTATAGAAGATTTTTTTAATGATATTATAGCTCACATAGTACAGGATATCTAAGTACGATAGGCACTTTAAAACAAAAAAAGTTACAATTACGTAATGTTGTTCATTATTCAATCAAAATAAAAATGCATTCGTGCAAATATAGACTGGTTTTTAATTTTCACGCGTTTCAGCCTTCTTCGGCTGGCGAGCTTCAAGAGAAGCGACTACTGGACCGTTGATTACTTTTTCAGAACCCAACGGTACAACATATAAGCATAAGCGATGAAAAGTATAATTTCGAGATTAGGTTTCATATGATGACCGTCTTATTAATATGCTATGTGCTATAAAGTTTTTAACATTTGTTTATCTAGATATAATAAAACTATATAACTGTCGTTGGACATTGAAAATATTTGTCAAAAATTGATTGCGGTAGACATAACAGCATACAATAAGACTATTTTAAAACGTTGCCTGTCTGTTTGTACATGATATTCTCCAAATCTATTAGACGAATTTTCACGCGTTCTCTTTCGAAGTTTACTTAGTTGAGCACAGTTGGTACTTTATTAGCTGATATTAAACATTACCGGTGTTATTACAAAACAGTTAAATACGTATTGAATACTTGCTTTAAAAAGGTTTCGTATTACATGCACCGCGCTCACCCGAGGCAAGTTCACGTTATCCTTTTTCGCAAGTCTAACATAACGTAACCAAAGCGAGACAAAAGAGCAAGTGGCGAACATTCAGCGACCGCGGTGCATTTAATACGAGACCTTTTTAAAGCAAGTATTCAATACGTATTTAACTTTTTTGTAATAACACCGGCCGAGTTGCGGGCACGGACCTTGATCTCTAAAAAGGTAACCTATGTTATTTTATAACTAAAAACAATCTTTTTACTTTGCTTTTATAATTTTAGTGAAGCCCTAATTTTATACATTGTAAGAATATATGATTCATAATTTGTGAGTATTTTCGACAAATATATATGTATATTCCAACAATATTATTACTTAAAAAAAGTTATACAATTTTGTAACTTTATACATAATAGTACTATATGTCTTTTAGAATTCCGTAACACGGAATAAAAACAATATAAAAGTATCAATTATTACACATTTTTTCGCAAGATAGGTTAAGTATCTGAGAAAACGTAAACAATAAGTACATAAATATTCAAGGAGTTTCCTCAATTACCTATTAATATCATAATAAATATTCCACAACATTTTAAACATATGGATAAAAAATAAACTTGTTCGTAAGACAACAATTAAGTATCGGAAATAACGTGGGCAAGAACACGTACCCACAAAAAAATACTAGGTATTTGTCAATATTCTTTACCAAAATGTAATACTGATTAAAAAAATAGTACATTAAAACTAATATGTATTTTAATTGAATAAAAAACTTTTTAAAAATATTGCACATAAACAAATTAATCATTTATAATTTAATATATATCTAATATGTTGTTTTCAAATATACGAAAAATTGCATAAAATATTTTAATTCCCTTTTAAAGGTTCGTTCAATAAAAAAAATAATTACTTGTGTTACAAAGTATACTTTACTAGTAAGTAAACTTTAAACTTTTAAGTATACTTTATAGACAGGAAATTCACTGCATTTTGGCTACCTCTACATTCATTAATTTTTCAAACTGCTTCGCTAACAAATTCAAATTCTTACAAAATATACGAAGCTTCAGTTGCCGCCAGACAAATTAAAGTATGGGTTACCTATTACAGCTAAACTAAAATACTCCCCAGCAAATCGTAATATTTTCAGTGTGAAAAGAAAATGCACTTGTGTGTGATAAAGAATGTTTAAGAATTATTCACAAATTTTATCATAAATACCTATATCTGTTTATCATGTAACTAGTGATCCGCCCCGGCTTCGCGTGACTGCAACGTACTAATATGATGTCATTAATGTCTACACAATTTAGATTAATTTTTAAACGCTTTTATATCTATAGTTCTTTTTTTATATCATAGAAGGCTAACGAACAGGTGTGTCACCTGATGTTAAGTGATCACCACCGTCCATAGACACTTGCAAACACTAGAGGAGACGCAAGTGCGTTGCCAGCCTGTATTTGGGAGAAAGGGAGTGGAGAAGAGGGGAGGGGGAGGGGAGTTGGGTATCCGGCGCTCTCACTGATCGAACGAAACGCAACAATGCAAGCACTGTTACTTCACGTCGGTTTTCTGTGAGAGGGTGGTACTACCCCGGGCGAGCCAACCCATTCATACTGAAACCAGAAATACCTTCAGCGTGGCTCCACCACCTACAAGACCACCTTCATCAAAGTCATTGAATTCCCATACAAACTTTGTTTTTCGTTACGCGTAAAATTAAATCTGCGATATAGTCTAAGGTATTTACTGAAATTAACCACTGAAAAATCGTTGTGTGGTTTAGAAGAACTAGGTATTCACACAGACAAGAAATGCGCCTTTATTTTATAATCTGTATATTATTATTATATATATACTAAAGGTATTCTAAATAACAACAACATTAAAGAGCAACAAAACTTTGTGCAAAATGTGGAAAGTTGTCCGGTTAAGAGACTGGCGTACTACACTTAACGACTACTCACAAAATGTGCTTTAGTGTTATGAAAACTTGACACATCCATTTGCATAATGCACATATCATTTTACCTACATATGGAATACGTGTAGATTTTTCACACATTAGAGTCACACGAGAGAGTTTTAACAAATCTATATTAAAGTAAATTTGGTTCTATCTACACTGTAAAGTTTTATAGCGTGGTAATTATACGGACAATGCTACTTACAATTTTTGTGCAAAAGTGTAGCGAAAAGAGTCAAGTTCAACGTAAAAGTTTCGTCCACTAAATATGTATTTCGTAAATTTGTTTAAGTTAATCACAATTTGTATTGATATCTAACACGGAAATACATATAATTGAGTCGACACATACCCTTACGAGTAAATCGAGTTTATCATCTTATACATATAATTGAGTCGACACATACCCTTACGAGTAAATCGAGTTTATCATCTTATACACATAATTGAGTCGACACATACCCTTACGAGTAAATCAAGTTTATCATCTTATACATATAATTGAGTCGACAGATACCCTTACGAGTAAATCGAGTTTATCATCTTATACATATAATTGAGTCGACACATACCCTTACGAGTAAATCAAGTTTATCATCTTTCTCTACTGAAATTAACTAAAATCATTATTTTTAAAATCAATACCCAAAAAACACGACCACGTAATACAATTAGCATCATTATTTTGATATAACCTAAACAATTTTTCAATGACTATGCTAAAGGAATCCTAAGATATACTTGGTCTAAATAAATTATCAATATATCAACACGAAATGAAGTAAATAGTCATTAATACAATATAAACACGAAACTAGTGCTTTTACTTGAAATTGATAATATTCCTAATAATAATTAGCACTGAAAACTATTTTCTGAGAACTTGAGAATTTGTGTCATAGATAAGAGAAGTTAATAACTGCAGGTCATTTGAGTTATGATGCAGTTGCCAAATGAGAGCGTTGACTTAGATATTCTATTTGTATATCTAGAACAAAGACCTTAACGTAATAGAACATGTTTGATCATAGTAACAAGATGAACGATAGTTATTGGAATTTTATTTTCTTGCTTCATTATGAGTAAAAATACAGGTGTGAAAGTAAATTTTATTAGCAGTCAATCTGCTGAAGAAATGTCTGAAATACGAATAAAAATAGATAGTATATGACAGGTCATGTTGAACCGTTGTTTGTTTAAATAATATATATATCTTAATATATATATTTCTTGTGAGCGTGTGTATGTGACTGAACTCCTCCTAAACGACTGGACCGATTTTGATGAAATTTTGTGTGCGTGTTCGAGTGGATCCGAGAATGGTTTAGATTCACAATTGGACCCGGTAGGTGGCGCTGCGGTCGACTTTTAGGATTTTTTTGTTTTCAAGGCAGGACAACGTCCGCCCGGTCCGCTAGTCTTAATATATATATTTCTTGTGTGCGTGTGTATGTGACTGAACTCCTCCTAAACGACTGGACCGATTTTGATGAAATTTTTTGTGTGTGTTCGTGGAGATTCGAGAATGGTTTAGATTCACAATTGGACCCGGTAGGTGGCGCTGCGGTTGACTTTTAGGATTTATATTTTCTATTATCAAGGCAGGACAACGTCCGCCAGGTCCGCTAGTATACATATATATATATACAAAAGTTATTTTAGAGTTCATGTATAATGTATTAAAATACTATATCTATTTAATTAAGAGAAGATAAAACAGTTCAGTACCTTTTTCTCTCTGTTTACCAATCAATTTTCTTTATTCTTTTTTGTTTAATATCCCTTGACAAGCTTTAGTTTTATCCTCCTTATTACATCTACAGTGTACAATGTTCAATAAAGGGTTTATCTTTTAGAAAAAAAAAACAGAATGTGTCGTAAAACCATACGATTAGAAGTGAAAATTTTGTATTACATGCAAACATTTTAATTTATAAAATACTAGCGGGCCCAGCAGACGTTGTCCCGCCCTGATTATAAAAAAATCCTGGACAAATTATATACCAAAACGTTCCTCGTGAATCACTTTATCAACTGGTGAAAACCGCATAAAGATCCGTTCAGTAGTTATTGAGTTTATCGCGAATAGGTAGACAGACAGACGCGGTAAGGGACTTTGTTTTATACTATGTAATGATAATGATGATAACAAAAAGTCAACATCACACGTTATTCCCAAACGGTCACCCATTCAAGTTCTGACCGCACCGGACATTACTTAATTTCGGTGACCGGACGAGAACCAGTGTTTTCAACACCCTACCCAACACAGTGTTTGAATACCACTACTTTTCGTCTCACAAAAATGTTGCGGATTAGAATTTCAAAACCCTCCCATAAGAAGTTTTACTTCAATAATATATTAGGTCTTTACCTATGAAATTGCCGTTTTGTATGAAAAAATTTAAACGAATTTTTTTTCATGTATTTTTTATTTGTATTAATCGAAGTAATCACCCATGCAATCAATGCATCTTTGCCAACACAGTGGCAGTTTGTTGATGCCCTTCTTAAAGAAATCAGCTGGACGGGAGGCAACAAATTCTTCAAAGACATTTTGTACTGCCTTTCGGGTATTGAATTTTTTTTCCCGCCAAGGAGTTATCCAAATTCTGGAAAAAGTAGTAGTCTGTAGGCGCAAGGTTTGGTGAGTAGGGCGGATGACGGAGAACTTCCAACCCCAGTTCTTGCAACTTGGAGACCGTCTGCTGTGCAGTATGAGGTCGCGCGTTGTCGTGCAAGAGCAGCGGAGACGAGCGATTGACCAATGCTGGTTGGAGATGTGCCAGCTTCTCCATCATTGTGTTCAGTTCTTCACAGTACACATCTGCAGTAATGCTCACCCCGTTTGGTAAGAAGCTGTGATGAATCACACCGGCGCTAGACCACCAAACAGTGACCATCACTTTTCTAGGAGTAAGTTTTCGTTTAGGGCATTGTTTAGGTTCTGAACCAGGATTCAACCAACTTGCTGAGCGCTTGCGGTTATCAAACAGAATACATTTTTCATCGCAGGTAACAATGCGGTTCAAAATTTCTTCATTTGTGTGTCTGTATAGCAGTGCAAGGCACGTCTCGACGCGTACTTCGCGCTGGCGATCATTGAGTTCGTGGGGCACCCATTTGTCAAGCTTTTTTACCTTGCCAATTTGACGCAAATAGACCAATATTGTTTTGACGCTAACGTCGAAAGCTGCTGGTAATTCAGCCGTAGATTGTGTATCATCAGCTTCCACAATCGCCTTTAATTCGTCATTGTCGACCAAAATGTTCCGACGACCGCGAGGTTCATTTTACGGGTCGAAATTCCCGGAACGGAAGCGAGCAAACCAATAACAGGTGGTGCGTTGGTTTGTAGTGTTAGCCCCGTAAACGTCGTTGATGTTGCGTGCCGCTTGTGCCGCGTTGCTGCCACGACGGTACTCATATTCCATAATTACTCGAATTTTTAACGTATCCATGATGACAAAAAAGAATGAAATGCGATGAAAATGTAACACTAATCAATAAACAAATGACTACTTTTGGAAAAAAGACTTCCATGTTTTTAAAATAAAATTAATTTGAAATTAGAATTCTTAGCCAAACAAAAATTATTTTGATTTGAAATAGCCAGTACTGCAGAACGGCAATTTCATAGGTGAAGACCTATTATATTAAAACAAAAATAAAGTTTGTACTCGTTATTAACGACTACTAGTTACAACAAAATTAGATATTCTATATATCTGTAGGAGTGTATTAGAAGTAAAAATAAGTTATAATCATTCTTGCAGCAATTTTACAAATCTATTAAAACGTTACCGAACCTGTCTTTTCCCACATAACACACAGGCGGTCATATTTTTTGCGATCCTTTTTGCTTCCCGTTACGAACACGGGCTTTCTTGTATAAGAAAGATTAGAATCATACTTCAAATTTTTACTTGCAATCTCTGGCTTCATAAAGAAAAAAACGACACTTAATAAAAAGGAGGTTTTCTAACACAACTACGTTATAGGTTAAAATTATAGTATAGGTACTAAGCATTATATGTATATTATTTTAAAGATGTTTAAAATAAATACGAGATAGTGTTATTTATAACTTCAATAATAAACTTAATTATATTGATTTAACGTAATTATTTACCGTCTTGACGTTTAATTTCAACATGTTTATATTCCCGCGAATTGTTGCGAGTCGCTACATCGTTTCCAAGAAATACTGTTTAATTTCTAAATTAAGAAGTGTTCATCATGAAATTACTAAGTACGTAGTTATTACCCTAATGTTGTTCCAAATAGATATTAACATACAAAATTGAATTTCTACAGTTTTTTTTTTCGAACTGACTATGCTATTGGCCTTGTAAGGCCTTCACAGCTTCACCGGACTATTAAGGCGAGCGCTTAAGGCACTTAGAATTTCTATAGAACTCGTGCGGTTACTGGTTTTATATTTTTAACGGACATCGGATAGTGTTCTAGTGCAGTTAGTAGTAAACTGCAGCGGTCACATAATACCAGTGTAGTCTGGTGAAGCTGTTAAGACCTTGCTAGGTCAATAGCGTAGTCAGTTCAAAAATAAAAATAATAATACCAGTTGGACCGACAATTAAATATTATATATAAATAAATTATATGTATATATATGCAAGCGAAGGAAAAATAGTTCTGTACTTTTTTTTCCTTTGTTCATCAATGGTTCTTCTTTTCACTTCGTAACAATTGATGGACTTCAGTGTTATTAACAGAAATTGAAATCAAATACATCTGTTCCATACCATCGACTATATTTTATATATTGAAATAAATTGAAAATTAATGCACAGTGATGCACACGCTCGAATCTGACATAGAAAAACAAAATAAAAAAAAAATTATGAGTATAGTTTTCAATTATTTGGCAAGAAAAAAAAAATGTGAACACTCAACGAAATAATTAATTATGGTTGAATTTCGACCACTAGTAATGATAAAAGATCCTAAATTGAATTTATGTTCTACACTATACAAGCATAGCTTACACTTGTATACAAATGCGACAATTCCTAAAGCTTAATTCCAACAGTTCTTCCCTGCATTGTTTTGACAGTAGAATAACAGGAGCTTCAGCTTAACATTCCCGACAAATCTCATTTGTTACGTTGACATGTTTACGTATCTACCGTGTTCTATTATAGTTATGGATGCTGACTAGCAGATGCGTTGTTCTGTATTCCATCCCCTTTGCAAACAGAGCCGTAAATCCGCTTTATAATATTTTGAATGTCGCTCAAAGCTATCCGATTTCTAATGTGCTTAGTGTGAAATGTTTCACGGTAGGTATTAAATTTCGTGGCTGCTGATAAAGTCTCCTATCATTTTTAAAATGCATGTTATTTTTTAGCATAACAGAGTGACGTCATTTTACCTGGAGATAAGGATAGTGCAATCCAAAAAATGGCGATCTACAATCCATGAGCCAATTATATTATAACTAAAAAGCTGCCATGAGCTGTCTTATCTGTCAAGTAATGTCCAAAATATGACAAACTAAAAGAGAATCATTATGATGGGTTTCTAATGCGATTAGTTAGGTGTCAAGTGTTCGGACACCGTGTCGATTGACGTATGTTCGAATCCTTACGAACAAGCTGCAAATTTTGGTAAAGGAAATCGTCGTGAGTAAACCATACTTTGGAGTTCGGGTCTTTTGTAATCCCGCCTGAGTAGCTACCACTCTCGAGCTGAAAATCTGTCGCCAAGCAACAATAAGTGTGCTCCAACAGCTACACAAAGTGATCCTATAGGTTTAGCGTATTTACCACAATAGGCCAAATCTATAAATTATAAAGAAACAGATCACCACATGCATGGTGGTATATATAGTAGACTGGGCCAAAAAAATCAACTATTTTTTTTTTTTAAGTATATCGAAAATATTATTTGGGATGACAAAAAAACAATATTGTGAGAATTTGAGCCCTTAGTATTTATATTAGGAGGTCTATCATCGCAACTTTTGATTGTTTTTCCGGAGCGGGTTTTGTCTCATAGCTCCTAAACCGTCGAGGTAAATGAAATTGACTAAGAGACATTTTTTTAAGAGAATTTAATTGTCTACAAAAAAAGACTGATTGAAATTGTTTGTCAGATGAACCGTTTTCTCATAACCACGCCTTGAAAATTGGTATGGTTTCAGAATTTGATTTTTAACTTTAGGATTTTGTCATTCACTTAAAAATTAGTATCCGAAAAAAATTCAATAGAGATTCTTAAAGGGAATTTAATTTCCTATAAAAAACGTCTCTTAACATTTTTAGCTAAATTCACTCCTTTGAAAGTTATTCAAAGTTAAAGTTGAAGTCAAAATGAAATTCTTGTTTTTTTCGCTGTAAATTTAATTTTTTTGAGCCCATTGAAAAATTTGATCTTTTTATAGATAATAATTTTTATTTTATCAATAAAATTATGAAAAATTTGAAAAAATCATAATATATTTTTATATACATTGTTTTGTTAAAGTTATAAAGATAGTATTTTTTGTTAAATGACTGAAATCATCCGTAGTTAAATCATTATGTTATTATGTATGTAAACTGTAATTTACAAGTACTGATATCTTTATTAATGAAAATAATATTCAATTATGACTATGTCTAATATTACAATTCACGAATGAATATTTAACGGAATTAGGCCCCTAATATTCTTCTTATTTAACTACATTCTAACTGGTTTTTCTAAATTATTCATGTGTCAATATAAGCCATTTTATCAATATTCATAGTTTCCCATATTAACAAGAATTTGTAAGAAACGTGTAAAATATGTTTAATTTGTTTTTTTTTATGGCAACTGTGTTTTGGAGAACTTTTCAAACACACATTTAACGGATACAAAGTAATTCATAGACTCAGGTCAATCATTTATGGAATACATAAATAATGTATTCACTAAATAACTTTGTCATTACACATAATCAGTTCAATACATAGGTCTACTATTCTCGTTAGCTCTCACTAATAGAGTCACGTTTTATCCCAGACCGCGAGACAAATTGCAGAAGCATACAGATGCTTCCGCGACGGTTTTATTGGAAATAACTTTATCACACACATTTCGATTCGTACAACGGCTAGAAGATTAAATCATTCTCTAAATATTAAACAAAAACTTCCGTACAATAAATTGAAAGGTTAGTTTAATTTATTTCATACAATATGCTTAGCATAAAACTATACTATTAGATGAAACATTTCCAGGAAATATGTTTTACAAAGTCAGATAATTTATACATGACATACTATTACTATTATATATATTACTGTAATATAATAAAAATTAAATATATAAATAATAGATACGTATATTACTCGATTGTAGTAACTTGGATAACTAATACTGATTGTGAATTCTTAAATGTGATTAATGTTAAACGTCAGATTATATAAAATACTAGCTCCTGTCCGCGACTTCGTCCGCGTAGTAATAGTTACTACTCTGGGCTAATGCTGACACGCAGCAGAAGCTCTCAAAAAGAAAAAAAACATCTCGATTTTGAAACATTTTTCATCTGTGCTCCGCTCCTATTGGCCTTGGCGTGATGATATATAGCCTATAACCATTCTCGATGAATGAATTATATAACACTGAAAGAATTATTCAAATCGGACCAGTAGTTCCTGAGATTACTCCCTACAACGCCACAACGACACAAACTCACAAACTTTACCTCTTTATAATATTAGTATAGATTAGGGTGGACATTACTTCGCACTTCCGCTTGGAATTGATTGGCTACTGTTACTTACTGCAATCAATTTCAAGCTGAAGTAGAGTCTATCCTAATATTTAGTTATGTATTTTCGCATAGTTACGCCTTCATCAATTATATACTTTAGTGTTAGATTTTAGGGCTACATTATTAGTCATAGTAAGTTTACTTTCTATAGTAGGATATTCAAGTTATTAAAAATAATTTAAAAAAAAATTTGTTTGGTCGACTAATTATTTCGGAGTGCGCAATCTAACACTTCGGTGTTTTTAATTTAAAAAATGTTACAGAATAATAAAAAAAACTCGTTTCTAATTATAAGAATGCAATTAGTGACACGATGTCACCATGTCGTAAATGTTGTAAAAAATGTTGTTAATTACTTAATTTATAACTTAAAGTTATTCGGTAAAAAGGAGAATTTTGCTGATATGACTTTATTGGAATTTTACGGACGTAAAAGTTTTTATCATATTACTGTTATGAATCTAGAGAGAATTAGCTTCCGAGTGCAGCTGATCGGAATATATGTATAGGAAACTGGCGACAGATATACTATACGAAACCTCAATATAGGATTCGAACTTACATCTATCGATGTGTTGGCCGAACGAATGAGCAATCATGCCGTCGGTTGATAAAGCCAGAATGAAAGAAAAAGTTTCAGACAAATTATCCGACATGGCAGTTAACGTCTGAATAGGTTATGACCATTATCTAATTCTAATATTGTTATTTGGACATATAATTAACATCTAAGGGTTATCGTTTCCAAGCATCTGTGATTCCCAAAGTGATTTATACTGACGATCAAGAAAGAGGTCGATTTCCGCGTATAAAATATTGACAGATAGTGAATCTCATTTAAGCAGGCCGTGGATTTAATTTTGGCTTTCCATAAGTGTAATAATACATATACCTACTTTTTTACACCGGCAAGAAGACAAAAGTTCAAAAATTCTTATCTGTGTCTACGACACTGTGCACATGTGGAATCGCCTTCCGGCCCGTCTGCTCCCTTCTTTTTACGATGTTAAATCCTTCAAACGAGGCTTGAGAGACACCTTTGCAGGTCGGCATGATAGCGACGACTACCGTTGGTCACCGTTGCTTTTGCCCTGTACCGTACTTTCCATCAGGTATTGTGTAGTAATTTTGCTGAAGTAGCATAAAAAAATAATAATAATATAAACATACATATATCTACATAAATGATTTTACCATCTTTCCAATAAAGTTGACGAATTTGCCACAATATCAGGTAAGTAGGGGGTCTATACATAATTAAAAAACATGGCAAATAGTCTATGAGACAAAAAAGTTTGGAAGCCTCTGATCTAAATCGTTTACAGAACCAGATCGAATTGTATTTGATACCGTATCTCATTCATTTCGTAATTTCAAAGATATAAAATGAACAAGGTATGCACATAAACCCGAATACCACTTACTTCAACTCTTTCGAAGACATAAATCAGTCAGTATCTCTCAATATGAACGTATTAAATTAGTTTACACCTTATAACTCGTTGTATAAAATCGTACTAACAATTTTACGGTCAGTCATCGTTCCACGGTAATCTCTATTTCAAATGTACTGATTTGATTTGACCTCAAATGCCTTTAGCAACAACTTTATAGCTTCAGGTCGTGTCATGACTGGGCAAACTAAACGTTATCTATGCAAGTTAGAGGGCCGTTCACGACAAAGCTCGCCGCGAAGTCCGCAAAAGTCAAGATATGCCACTGATAGCGATGAACACGCAACTATGTAATTTAAGAGATGTTAGGTTTCTTGGTAAAATAATGAAATTGTCTATAAAAAGACACAAAACTAATTTAATTCACGTATAAAAACACTTTCGAATATATGAATAGAGTAATAGGGATTCTGTTGTTGTGTGCTTATCACGCAAATATATATTTGCATCAGATAAATTTCGATAAAAAAAAATACATTTTCTGTATAGACACCTGGCCCTTATCTAAAAAATCATATATCTATTAATTTAATACAAAGTTATAAAAGTTTTTTATAAACACCCCAGCGATATGTGTTTCCTTGCCGTGGAGAAGTGGGGCAATCGGTATGGTGAACATGTACAGGAAAAGGGAAATAAACGGACATTATTGTTTATAAAAAAAAATTGTTAACGGAGTATATTTTTACTATCACTTTTTTATATTTTATTCTTCTACTAGCGGGCCCAGCAGACGTTGTCCCGCCCTGATTATAAAAATATCCTTGACAAATTATATACCAAAACGTTCCTCATGAATCACTTCATCCACTGGTGAAAACCGCTTCAAAATCCGTTCAGTGGTTTTTGAGTTTATCGCGAACAGACAGACAGACAGACGCGGTAGGAGACTTTGTTTTATACTATTCTTCTATACATATAATTTTTATGACAATAAACAGAGACGCAGACGAAGAAATTTTTATATAACAGATTTTATATGTAATAACGCAGCTATCCATATTTGTAACTAGCCTATACCTACCCGCTTCGCAAAGAGCGTCTTTATTTTTATTGATGGCAAAATACGTATACAAAAGTAAATCGAATAAAATGGCCAATGATCAATGGTTTCCAACAAATAAGTATCCAAGAACCGTCTACGAAAAATTCCGCATCGACTGGTCATGGTCCTATGCTGATACGTTTAGTAGTTTGACGTGATTGAACCTCTGTTGAGTACTACTATATTTTCATTATATACAGTGGTAGTCGTATAATTAGAAACACTTCTTTATAAATAAAGAAAGTATAACTTCAACGTACAAATGTTCGTAAAAAATATACACATTCAATGATTAATAATCATGCAATAATATAGCCACTCAAATAAAAAACTCATTAAATGCATAAAACATATCTTACTTTTAATTACAAAATGAGTCTTACACATGTAGGAGTTTATTTTCTGCCACTGGCCGCTTGGACGCCTAATTAGAAACATTTTAAAAAAGCATCCATAGCTCGTTCTTTTTTGAAATTGAAGAATAACATTTCTTTCTTAGCTTTTTCTATTATTTTGGCGGCAATTCAAAATTTAAACTGAATTTTATTTTGTTTAAAATGGGTAAAAATAAAAGTTGTGACGCGTCAACTAGGCAAATAATTGTTAATTTACATATAGATCATAAGTGGGCGTACAGAACAATAGCTGAGCATTTCAATTGTTCTGTTAAGAAAGTTTTTAATGCGATTGATCATTATAAAACACATGGAGCTGTTGAAAATGTTCTTAGAAAGGTTCGGCCAAGAAAAACCTCTCCCAGAGAACATACGCTAATTGTTCGTGTTGCTAAAAAAGACCCAATAAAAGGCTCCAACCAGATTAAAGATGAAGTTTTTTCGTCTGATGACCCGAGAAACATCTCGTCAAGACTGATACGCCGAAGATTAGTGGAAGCTAAATTGTTTGGAAGAATCTCTCGATTGCCTGAATCATTTGCCTGTAACCTGGATCTTACAGCATGACAATGACCCTAAACACACGGCCAATAGCATCAAATGTTTCCTTAGCGAACAGCGTATATCCGTTTTAGACTGGTCAGCAAATAGTCCGGATTTAAACCCGATAGAAAATCTCTGGTATATTGTTCAAATGGCACTAATGATTTAGATCCATTACATGGGGTCCTTTGATATTTACAGTTCATCAAAGTTATTGAAGCTACGTAAAAATCTCCACAACAACTTGTCTTTTATCGTGCATAATTTGAAATCAGTTATATCTTTTTCGACATTTACTCAAACGATATGCCTTAACTCTAAGGATTTTGATATCAAATGGCGTCGGAAATAACCAATATTATCATAATAATATACGAAAGATAACAGATATGTTATATAAATGACTGCATCCTTAAAAGATAGACATGTAGCATATACTTTTTATAGGCATGTTTAAGTTGTATAATACCGTAGTAATTTAATTTGATGTAACTCATAAGGTATAACCAGCGTTTCAAATGTAAGTTCCCGAAACCTCTTTACAAATTCATTAGAATTTATAGATTTTTCTCTACTGTATATAAATCGAATAATAATAATAACCTATTTTAATACATAGCAACCTTCCGGAAAAATTCCATAAATAACAGTGAAAACCGTATCAAAATGCGTTGTGTAGTTTAAAAGAAACATACAGACAGACACGAAAGTGACATTGTTTTATGACGTTTATTTGAGTTTTGAACGCGAGCGAAATCTTCTATTTAATTATTTACTTACTTACTTGTTTGATATAACAATTGTTTGTATAAATATCTGTTACATTGAATAGTATAAAGGATACTAAACATTCTTGAACATATGTCTTAAAATTTGTAAAATACTTTAGCGTTACATTTCAGTGAAAACTTATATCGACGTAAACTATATTATCTAGATTATAGCGAAGGTAGTCTAAGGAGTTCCTTTGTGTGTAAGTTCTTAGTTCTCACAAATGCGGTTGGCGCCTTAGCGGTAACTAGAACGCCTCGGGCCTCCGCTGCAAAGTCTCAACGGCCGCCCTTCGCAATTGTTTCTTAATTATGTACAGCGTCCCAGACGTATTCTTTTTCTACCTTTTTGCTTTATATTTTAACAGACAATATAAAATATTCAGTCCTTTTAATTTCGGTTATTTCATATCTTATTAATACAACAATTATTTAGTAAACCTGTAATTGTTACATAGGCAGTTTGTTTATATATTGCCCCATTTTCAATACGTAAACTTCGAACTACCAAAAAAATATTGTGCTGGAGCTGATGGTATTTAATTTAGAGTACAGTACGATCTAAATTCATTTACGACCTGATAAAATATTAGATCGACCAGCAATACTGCAAAAAGTATAGCACGCAGTTTCGCGTCGTGCCATTTCACCTCGATTAATTACTTATCTGTGGTGAAATTCTGTCGCCCATGACACAGGTGTTACAAGTATAAAAATTATTGGGTGTAATTTTTTTTTTTATTTCATAGGAGGCAAACGAACAGATAGGTCACCTGATGATAAGTGATCACCACCGTCCATAGACACTTGCAACACCAGAAGAGTCACAAGTGCGTTGCCAGCCTGTGTTTGGGAGAAGGAGGAGTGGGGAAGTGAGGAGTGGGAAGGAAGTTGGGTATCCGGCGCTCTCACTAACCGAACGAAACGCAACAATGCAAGTACTGTTACTTCACGTCGGTTTTTTTTTGAGAGGGTGGTACTACCCCGGGCGAGCCGACCCGTTCATGCTGAAACCAGTAGTAGCTTCAGCGTGGCTCTACCACCTACTATAATAACAAAATAACTTTTAATATTCATATTAGTTACATTTGCCGAAAGGCCACAAATATATACAAACTTTTAACTACGACTGCCAAAATATCTTGGGGCCTTAACCAGGACATAATTAGAACCATTTATGTAATGGTTATTGAACCAATGATATTGTATGCAGCTAGCGTCTGGTACAAAGCAGCAACTAAGCTGTTAGCTATTAGACAACTGAATCCGTTCAAAGGGGGTTTGCACAAAAGATCAGCAAATCATACAAAACAATATCACTAAATGCCATCCTGATCCTAACGGGATTGCTTCCTCTTGCCCTCAGAGTAAAAGAAACCGGATTACTCTATGAGATCAGAAAAGGGAAAATCCACAACGATATACTAAGTGACCGGATGATAGAGAATAAAAGTAGTTTTTTAGAATCTTAATACCCGCTTATGAATATGAAATAGAGTATGAGTGCATTGACTCTAATGACAAAACATTAATAGATGCCCAAATTAATCCTGGTCTAACAATTTACACAGATGCTAGTAAAATTGACAATAAAATAAGTGCATCCCTATCCTGCTTTAAAGATGGTATCGAAGTAGAATATAGGAAATACAAATTAGCACCATTTTGTACAGTATTTCAGGCTGAATTATATGCTTTACATAAAGCAATCGATATGGCAATTCAATTTAAAAGTGTCAAAATACTTTGTGACTCCAAATCAGCTTTAGAGACGATAAAAAACTGTTAAATCTTCCAACCTTTGGCATGCGCGGCTAGAATAAAATTATTAGAGTTACGAAATCTTAGAAGAGAAGTTAAATTCTATTGGGTCAAAGCACATGGGGGGTCACGGGAAACGAAAGAGTAGATTTTTTGGCCAAACAAGTTGCAATTTTTATCAAAACAGAACCACACTATGATATATACCCATATCATTTCTAAAGAAAATTATTAGAATCACCACCTCATTGGAATGGAATGAACGTTTTATCTCAGAAAATACGGCTCAAACGACTAAACTATTTGTCCTAACGTATTCCAAGCTTTCCGAGTTATCAAACATACTAACTTTTCCCCCTCCTTAGTTCAAATGCTAACATGACACGGCGCTTTTGCAGACTATCTTTATAAATTTAAAGTTAAAAACCACCCTGAATGTATATGTGATAACATTACAAAACAAAATGTCCTTCACGTTCTAACAGAATGTACAATATTATTAAAAATTAGAACTGAATAAGAAGTGGAACTTGGAATCATAGTATGCAAAAATGAACTCAAAAATTTAGTAAGTAACAAAAACACTAGAGACAGTTTTATAAAATTCTGTGTACAAATTGTAGAAAAGTTAAAAAAAAATGTAACAAATAAATTAAGGTCAATAAGCTTTTGTATATATTTTATTAAGAACTTACAAATTGTAGATAAAGTACTTGAGGTTTTTTTTTTGTTTATTTATAAAAGAGTTATTTTAAGTTTTATTTTATCCATATGTAGTTTTTGTTTAATAATAAAAACATACATATGTACATACATACATAAATAATCATTTCATTTTTATTGTTTTTTATTATTGTAAGATAGTAATAAGTCTAGTTACGTTTTCTTAATAATGTGAACCTAGATAACGTATCTTTCTTTTGTTAGAGGATTTTCTTATTACCCAATAAAAAAAAAAGTATAAAAATGTTGCCACTTTAGCGATTTTTAATTCATAACGGAAGTTACATTTTCCATTGACGAAATGATCATTTTTATAGCAAGTAATTGAAATTGAAGAAAACAGAGTACACAGTAAAATCGAAGAGTATAAAATTAACTGAATATATCCATTACTGTAAATATTACATTGATTAAAACTATAATTTAAGAGAAAGAAAAAATTCGCTTATAAAAGTTATAGGTGGTTTTATTTTATACTAACTATACCGTTAGTGTTTATTTCTTAATAACTATTTTCCGATAAGTCAGACGATGAACAAAAAAATAAATATAAAATTTGGCAACATAAAAAAGTATGACACCGCTGATCCCGAAATATAAAGCGCTGAAATGTTTTGTAAAAAGAATACTAATGTTTTTTTAATATAAATAAACGTTACAAAGACAACGATTTTAATTATCTACTGGTGTGATAAACACTCACTGCGCTTATTTTATTAAAAATGTTTTAAACACGTATCACCCAAATTTAAATAATTTACATATTACTATTCTTTGTTGACGTATATACCTACTATAAAAACAAATAAATCGATTCATATAACTTGTTTAATTATTGCATAGGATGTAACGAATGTGTAAGGTTTAGCACTATGCAGTTTTACTCGTGTGTCTATAGATGCAGTATCAAGGTGAGAAAACGATGTATATATCAAACAAATATATAAATGTAACGTAATCTACAACAAAGTTGACTTCTTTATCCGTCAAACGAGATAGTTATTTGAAAATTAAAGTATACCACAAAATGATTACTAAACAGATAGATTTTGGTCTATTTTACTAAATCGTAATATGCCTTCACAAATTTAGAGCTCATTTCTGAACGCATTGGTTGTATATCATTTTAAATCTCTGTAAATAAACAATTAGAATGGATTTAATCATAAAAAGAACACAGACATTTCTCAACACGAAACGGAAATGGGCCGGATTGCGTTGCCATCGGCAATAATTATAAATATTTCTATATCTCACAGTATTAAAAACCCACGTGTAATTAGCGTGTTATACATGTTCTTTATGACCCGCATACACGACTGCAGCCCTCTATGCAGTAAATTTATATTACACGATCTGACAATTAATCATTTCACCAGCATGTCCGACGCAGTCAGTTAAGTAATTTATAGGTGATAATAATAGATTTAAGTGCTATATCCTATAAACTTACGGTGATCCTGGATATTCAAACAACTTAAGAGACACTAACATATTCGTAGTATGAAACAAAAAAAAACCTAAGTTTTATTCATTTCCAACTAGCTTTTGACCGCGGCTTCGCTCGCCTTAATACAGATTTGACTTATCCCACGAGATTTTTTTTGTGTGTATGAGTTACGTGTGTGGTTTTTCATACCACTGAACAACGTGTAAGCAGAATTTCAATTAATCAGTTCAGTAGCTGATTGATTTTACTTGTCCCTCAGGAACAGTGTTTTATTTATCTACTTTCCTATACCAATTTATAACATAAGGTAGGATATAACATGATATAAAAAAATTGTATCTTCCAGATTTGAAAGCAATATTAACTTATTTAAAAAAAAAACAACACGCATTACAAACCTGCACTCAAATGTGGGTCATTATTAACGTCCATTATCATAATACTTTATTAATAAACCTCACTAGTTCATTGAGTAATGTTGCGTGAATTACACCAACACACATGGATTTAGGGCTGGCGACTTGCAGTAATCATATCTAACAATTATTTTATTAACACATTTTCAGTCATAGACCGCCTTAACGTTTACATTATGCTTATGCTCATTATGCACAATAATCTTGAAACTAATAAGTGAACAATTTCTATATTTCATACTTTTATAAGTATACTAGCGGGCCCGGCAGATGTTGTCCCGCCCTGATTATGAAAAAATCCTTGACAAATTATATACTAAAACGTTCCTCATCAATCACTCTATCCACCGGTGAAAACTGCATGAAAATCCGTTCGGTAGTTTTTGAGTTTATCGCGAACAGACAGAGAGACTGACGCGGTAGGGGACTTTGTTTTATACTATGTAATGATGAAATGGATTTTGAAATATCCAAGATCAATAAACTCAAGAACCGTTTGACCAATTACCACGGAATTTTGGCACACCGCGAAGTATTTTATCATGGAGAAGGTTTTATGTTATTCCCTTTACTTTATTTCCCCACTAGATGACGCTCCACCATATCAAATTATATATCACTAATTCTCACGTGAAAAATGACTTTTCTGATAAAAATAAGATAACTTAATAGTATTTACGGTTTTCCTAACTATGTGTGTAGTACACGAGTACCCCACCTTCATGTAAAATAGGTAATTCCCAACTTTACTTCTTCTTCTTTAATTTATGGCGCCGTGTGTAAGCAATACACAATTCCGTCAATGTCATGTAGATACAGAGTATACGCTGCCTGTGGCAGACAATGTCATAAACGAAAGAGACCCATTAGAAATGTAATTCGAAAAGGAAGATAATTGATTTGTGTTCAGATCGAGTCATTGTATGTTTCCCATAAATATACAAATAGGCCAACTTCGATTAAGAAATAGAAAATCTGATTAAAGTTTGATTTTGTTAATTTTAATAAATAATTACATGTAAAATTAAAGGGTTATCATTCACTACAGCTATGACACGCGTAAGGTTACTAGGACGGGGAATATAAGGAGGGAGGACATCAAAAAGAGAGAATCTGTTTCTCAAACAATTAAAGAATATATGATCCCGAGAACCGTCGTCTAGGCCGCAATCGCATAGAGTATGGTCCCTAATCCTTAATTTAGCCAAATGCACTGATGTATAAGTTTGATCAAGACGGAGACAACAGATGGAAGTAACGGCCTTACTTAGATATGGGAATTAAAAAAAACCATGGTTTTTGGGGACCTTCATTTTGGAAAGAACCGTAAGATTTGCCTTTATATTTTCTGGGAAAATTCCAATCCTTTTGTCATGCTTCTAAAACTTTACTTATTTTTAATGACACTTGTAATGACAATTATGAAGGACTGAATTTTCTTGATATCATTGTTATATTTGATGGTTAAACTGTAGCATGAGTAACTATTTTTTCCAAAATATTTATAAACTTAGAATTATATTACTTTTATATTTTGTTTTTAGTAAGTTAAACTTTAGTAGGTAGTAGTTAAGTTTTACTTTCCAAGTTTACTTAAATGAGTGTCATCCCTAACAAGTTTTATCTGAATCCCTTGTTATTGTACACTACAAAATTAATACAAAAACTACATTTCAATAGTCCGAATATAGTAACAGTATTTCGAAATATTATAGAAAGGAGATTCGGATTTCTTTCGAACTGACTACGCTATTGGCTAGACCTTAAAAACTTCACCGGACTACTAAGCCGTGCGCTTAAGGCACTCAGCCGATTTTATTTTGACAACTAGTTCAAGGGTGCACGGCACACCTCGGCTTGGGCTGTTGCCTGATACATGCAATTCGCGGTCTATCAGAGCTAACCTCAGCTAAGCTACATTTCATACATATATGAGTTATTGAAACATATATGTGTACCAAGCAAACATACCTCAATAACTCTTATATGTATTTTGTGTCGGATAATTTGCTAAACTATTTCAGTTCGATAAGGGAAAAAAATAAAACCCTTTCACTTTCATGAGTAAGCGCGTGTGCGTGCACTTGTATGGAGGTGATATATGTAAGGTTGTTGCAGTAATGTAAGATTTTGTTTCACTGTATTCTCGAGAGCAGCGTACTCAAGGGCTCCACGCCGAGGGAACGGACCTAGGCTTGAGCCGCTGCCGAGAGTTTCAGATTTATCTTCACGCTTTCCTACTACAATTGTCAGAATTTTGTTTTAACTTAAAATATAACAATCTGAATAAGGTTATGTTCAATGAAGTATCACTATTTGTCGGTAAATCACTATATATTCATATTAAATTAATTAGACATACTTTAACTTTAGTTAATGTTTTTACATGTGAAAACCCTAGACAAACGTACGTTGTCAAGATGAGGACATGTAAAGCCGTCACATGCCTCACCCACAGATATATTTGGTGAGAGGCGGAGCGGAAGTAGCGGCCGATTTGTACCTCTGTACATTTCGTTACTCAAAGCAATATAAATAATTATAAGACATAAAATGTAAGCGTTTAGTTAGCTGTAAATATTTTAAAGCCTTTTACGAAGACATAATTGATGGCTTAATTTTTATGTAATGTTTTAATTCATATGTTATAAATACTGAATAAAATTAGCGTTCATAAGCAAATTAAAATTTAAAAGACTAAAGTTCTACTTATGATTGTCCAGTGTCAAGATTATATTTAAAACTAGCTGCCCACCCGGGTTCGCATGGCTGTACTGAAAAAAAATTAGATAAAGTATTGAAATCTTGAAAATCTGCCGATTGACTTTTGTTTCACTTACTCACTCTATTTTTTGTATGGAGATTTTTTAACCCACAATTTTTAAGTTTTGCGTATCATTGTTCAAATGTTTTTTTTTCATATAAACGTTGTCTTGGCAATTACAAACATGACAAAAAAAGTTAGCCATATATGTTCTGTAACCGTTGTGATACGCTTACATGTATTCGGCAATTGATTTTTATTTATTTAAATATTAATCTTAAACCAAAGTAAATATTTGTCTTTTGCAATAAGCAACATCTTCTTACATTAGTATTTGCAATATTATATTAGAACCTGATACTTTTGAATTCAAAGTAATCTCTATTCGTACACTTTAAAGTTTTAATATTAAGACAATATATTTGTATTACTTCTGTTCCCAATCAACCACGAGAGACTCACCACCACTGTTCGCTATTTACCCTTAGCGGCTGATTATTATAAGCCGTTAATAACCCATTTCCTAAATAAAACATTTACCATTAAAATATCTCTTTCTTTAGTGCATACATAACAAGATAACCTTCAAAAGCAAATATTTGTAGATTAGGAATACACGTCGCAGTCAAAAAATGACTAGCGGACAGCCAGATCAAATCAAAGTACAGATGGCTCTGATGGTATCAGATGTCCTGAGAGCAGCTGAAGCCGTTCAACCTAGGAAGAACTTATTAAGAAATGTACAAAGATCTACCAACACGCAAATAATATATAGTAATGAAGAAGACGACCGAGAAGATACAATATTATTAAAAAAATCATACTATAAATATTAGTCACTATCGTAGCCAAGCGTACGAGAAGCCTATTGTACAAAAAATACGGCTAGAGGAATAAATATATGCGATTGTGTGGCTCTGCGTAGGGGCATAACATTTTGTAAGTCGCTGAATCATTATAAATACATTTTCGACATATATTTTCCATAATTCAGTAGGCTTTTAGAATTTAAACGATACGTGCCACATTCTCTTGAATATTGTAGGATTTCAAATACAAATTTATATCAATCTGTATTTAGATGCATAGAATACGAGGGAGTGCAGCCAAAAAGATTGATAAAGAATGTACATGGCAGTAATAGAATTATGAACAAGTAGTCCAGTGAAGTTGTTAAGACCTTACTAGGTCAATAGCGTAGCCAGTTCGAAAAAAAAAAGAATTATGAACAAGGGTTACTGCATATAGTAAAATCAAGCAAAAATGCGCAAGGCTAACAGGAACATAAAACAAGTGCAAAATCTCTAATTCGACCACCCTGACCAGGAGTATGCGTTAACCATAAGCGCTTTGTAGTTATTCCTTTATGGTGCCCATTAAGCGAGGCAATAAAAACCGCTTAAACGTGTACCGTCATTAGAACGGTAGGCGTATAAAAATAAAATTCAATGTTGCATGGGTGGGCTACCGTTTGAGAAGCTATTGAGAGCAACTCAAGGACGGCTATCGACAACTCAATTAGATATACAATAGTGACTCGACAGATGGGAAGTGGCAAAAACTGGATCGAATTTTAGGTTATGTTCAAGAGAACGCGTAATGTTATCTACGCGTGCTATATGTACATCAGGTGTGTGAAGCAAAAAATAATTTGTCATGAGATAATTATGATTTTTTATGCTATTTTTCATACGATGTGAATACATTTGAGATATGATTAGAGATATGGGTACAACTTGGGAAGGAAGAGGGAGGGGTACTACCTACCATTTAAAAGGAAAAGTTGTGGAGCCCACCGGTTTTCGAGTTTTTAAATTTTTATTTCTGAGGAAAATGGCACTTACGTAGACATATAATGCATAGTCATCTATTTTCGCAAATCTAACATAACCTAACCAAACCGAGAAGAAACTGTTTTGTTTCCTTAAAAATCATCAATTTGCTAATACACAAAACGAAGTGCGCTCGACGATCGCAAATGACACTGACACATGACGCAAATGGCGTAGTTCTTTTTTTCACGTTCCGTATCATCAATTTTGCACGACATTTTACACCACAAAGAATATATTGGGCAAAAGATAATACAGATCTGGTTATCAATCGTAATTTAATATACATAAACTGTCAAATATAAGTGTGCATGAAAACCTATTGAAATGAGTACAAAATATAATAATTTTGTAAATTTATATAAAATAAAATGTTACCGAACGTATGACAACTTAACCGTAGGTAAAACGAAACGTTCAGTGGCGAGAATTCTATATAATCTGTGGTAGAAATTGTATAAATATTGCAAAAATATTTGATTTTCAGATTTTTTTTCTCAAAAACTACGTGTCTCCGCATGTTGAAATTTTGCGTGTGTGCTTACAATAATGTAACCTTTCAGTAATAAAATATCAACCCTCAACTCGACGGACGTCAATGGAAAGCTAAGCTGAGATATGTTCGAAAGAAAACAAAAAAATCGTTCGCGAAAAACACAAATTGTTTACAAAATGTCTGTAATGGAACGTTTTTGAATTATGAGAATGAATTAAACGAATGCTATTCAAAGTTGCTTAAATGAAAAATTTAAACCAAATTTTTAGCTAGTGACAGCTTGGACGCGCTTTTGTAATAAAGTGCTTAAACATATGTTCAACAACGTTTAAAAATTTAGGCACTGTTTAGTAAAACTCGTGTTCATTTTTGTTTTTGTAATAACACCGATATAGTTTGAATGTTGTTATTATTTTATATTGTGTTAAAAAGTGATTTACTACTGAAGAAAAGCATGTCTGGTTATTAACGTTAAGAACTGATTGATGCATCTATGTTTAGTAATGAGATATAAAATGAACATTTTATAAAATAACTCTTATTTGCATATTTTTAGAACAGATGTTCACAAAGGTTGTTGCCCCACAGATCTCTTACCGATTCTAATGTTCTTCTTTTTTTTTGTTTTGGCTCCGCAGAAGCACTTGCCAGTGTCAATGTTTTGTTTCAATGGAGATTATAACATATTTTACACAATAAGTGTCGTGTGAATAATTTCAATGTTCCAACAAGGTGGTAGCTCTCTTGTTAGAACTTTCCAGGGAGTTTTTGTGGCATCTCAGAATTCATGGTTCGTGGTATTATTTTCCATTCACTTCACTATATTACTATACTATACTATTGTGCTATACTATAGTACAATAAACAAACTATATTACATAACCGCCACCAATTTTACACAATATAGAGTCAAGTAACCCAAGATTATGAATAAAATCCACTACATGACAGACTAAAATCCCGCCAAAAACTCCGATTCTAATGTTTCATAAAAGTTTTAATTCAAACAGATTAAATGAATATTTGATCAAAGCTTAAGAAGAAGAAGATTAAGCAAACATTAGGAAATACGGGGAAAAAAGGTTTGCATGACATTTTTATAAGTTAGATGCACTAAAATTTAGTGATCTGTCTATACAAACTTCTTGGCATAATAGAAATATAGAAAAAATAGAGAAAAAATTTATTTGTTACAATAAAGAAAACTACAGGGAGTTTTTGGCGGGATCTTGGAATGCCATGTAGTGGTCTTTATATTTTATGTATAATCTTGTGTTGTATTTACGTAATATAGTTTGGTTATTGTGCACAAGTGAAGTGGATCGGAAATAATACCACGGAGCATGGATTCTGACTTGCCACAAAAACTCCCAGGAAAGTTCTAACAAGATGGCCACCATCTTGTTAGTTCATTGAAATTATACCAAGAAACTTGTAATATCGATACCCTCTTGACAATGGCAGTAATAGTCTACTAGAAGACTGGTTACCAAAAATAAAATAGAAGAAGAACTTGTAATACTATTAACTACTCGACAATGGCAGTAACAATCTAAAAGATTGGATGCCAAAAATAAAGTAAAAAAAACTATAATCGTCTTAAACGTATGTTTACACTGGATAAAGAATTTATAAAACCAAGTAGTATAATAGTGTAAAGCATATAAATTCAAAGTAATATTAAAAAATGTCTCGCTAATATTTTAAACAATCACCATTATTAGACAAACAACCTATGACTGGTTTTTAAATATCTATTTTTAGTTATTACGTCAAATATTATAAGTATTATGGCTTTAGATGTGAAAAGGTTTACGATAATTAACGACGAACTTAATGACAATTATTTATAACAAAGCTTTAAATAACATAACAGGAGACTAACGAATGATCAAAGAACGTCTATAATAGGGTTTCCTTTACAGATCTCCAAAAAAAGAAACGTATGAGCTCCTTTCACACGTTCCAACAAGTGACCGACCGACGGATCGGTCAAACGCCATCTTATGTTTGGCCGATTGCCAAGTGAACTGTTTGAGAACTCCTGAAAAGTTCGGTATTAACGCGCGATGATTGATTCGACGCGTAGCAGATTATCGAATCTGTTCATAACATTTTAAATTGAAATAATGTGTCAAACAGTGAAAAAAGAAATTGAGTACGTGATGAAAAGTGATGGAATTAAATAAACTTTATCGGTGTTATTACAAAAAAGTTAAATACGTATTCAATACTTGCTTTAAAAAGGTCTCCTATTAAATGCACCGCGGTCGCTGAATGTTCGCCATCTTGCTCTTTTGTCTCGCTTTGGTTACGTTAGATTAGATTTGCGAAAAAGGATAACGCGAACTTGCCTTGAGCGAACGCGGTGCATGTAACACGAAACCTTTTTAAAGCAAGTATTCAATACGTATTTAACTTTTTTGTAATAACACCGTATACTTCTTATTATTAAGTACTAGCGGGCCAGGCAGACGTTGTCCTGCTCTGATTAAAAATAAATCCTTGACAAATTATATACCAAAACGTTCATCATGAATCACTTTATCCACTGGTGAAAACCGCATGAAAATCCGTTCAGTAGTTTTTGAGTTTATCGCGAACAGACAGACAGACAGAGAGACGCGGTAGGGGACTTTATTTTATACTATGTAATGATTCAATTTCCCGATACTAAATTAGCAGTTTTAAATGTAAAATACACATTTGGAAAGTAATTTTTGTATATTGTTGTTATTAGATCCATAGTCACAAACTTTTACCTTCTTATAACTTTAGTTATTTAAGAGTAATTTTTACTTATTGGTACTAATAACTAATAATTGGTACTAATACTGAATGGTAATATTTTATTTGGTAATTTTATTCGACTGAGTCGCAACGAGCTTACAACAGATATAATTTCCGGCATAATTAAACGCTATAATACATATATCCAAGCCGAGTACGGATCTATACCCGAGTTGGTTTAGACTGCCGTACACATGGCGATAAGTCTGTTATAATTGTTTCTTCTTAGTCTGGCGCATTTCGGGATCAAACAATGTTCACACAGGAGCTGAGACGCAATGAACGACGACTGACGACTGATTAAAAAAAAAACTTTTATTTTAACTGATATACGTTGTTGTTACCTTTATAACTTCGCCTGACTTTTTTGCCGAGCGCTTGTGGCGCTCAGTCGTATGGTAACAAGCTCAAAGTTGCGACACCTATACACAAACACTTATTACATAAGAACTAGTTAATTCAACGTTTATATTGTTTATATTGATAAATATTTCATTCGTTTTCCATATGTTCTGAAATCGTACAATAATGAAGTCCACAACGTTCTAGTCTAACTTGTTACATTACGATCTTAAGTAAGGTAGGATAAAAGTAAATTGTACCTTATGTCATATGCATATATTATCATGTAATTAAATTAAAACGTAGTTATGTCATATCTCCTAGATGCTGTAATACGTCACAGGAGGAGAATAGCGTCTGAGAGGCTCGCCCTAGTTCAGGCGCTAGGATATACAGAGTCGTAGTAACAATGTATGTCGTAAGATAAACCTTCTGCATTATATTATCATAGTGTACCTTGTTCAAATAAAGTTATTATTATTATATACAAACTCAATGGTGGCAAAAGAAAACACTGTCTGTACGTAAGGAACATATATTTCTATAGATAACTACGCTACATAGATACCTAACAAATCTATCACTTAGTACAAAATCTATCAGCTAGGAATATTTGATATTAGAAAATAAAGAAGTTTATAAATTTAAAATTAAATAACATTGATGTATAATTTTAATCTACTATATCGCATAGCATTTTCAAATCCCCTCCTCCTCTAATCCAAACCAGTAGAAGAGCATATACTATAAATGTGTTCCGGCAGCAAAACTTGGATATCGATACCTCTAGGCTTCGCGTGTTACCATCCTAGTGCATATACACATTTGATATTAATTGAGTTCGGGGTTAAAACTCTGTAAAATAAAGAAAAAAACATAAATTGCCATTCAAGAATAACAGAGTCTGTCTAGAAACGAGTGTCAGTCGACTGGACGATCGTAGCGGTGATAGCATGCAAATACCACAGTGTAACCTTCTAGAATAGATAACGGAATGGCTAATAATGAAACATTTATATCATTACATAGTATAAAACAAAGTCCTCTACCGCGTCTGTCTGTCTGATGTTCACGATAAACTCAAAAACTACTGAACGTATTTTCAAGCGGTTTTCACCAGTGGATAAAGTGATTCATGAGGAACGTTTTGGTATATAATTTGTCAAGGATTTTTTTTATAATCAGGGCGGGACAACGTCTGTCGGGCCCGCTAGTTACATATAATTCTGACGGGTTTATATTATACTAGGTCTTTGAGTATATAGTTCTATACTAGTGTAGACCTATATACATAACCCTAGATGTAGGGCCATGCTCGCAGCTTCATGCTCCCTTTTCTTGCAATAATTCTTTTGGACTCGTTATTTTAATTTATTTAAATAAATATGAATGATTTAGTGATGTTTAAAGCTATTTCCAATAGAGCTATTTTATATTCACGATGGTGACGTCTGGAAATGACATCCCTCTCTGTGCAACCGCCAAAAATGAATGTAACTGTCTATGTCTATAACTGTGCATGTTCGTAAAAATATTATGTGTTATGTTATATATAGTGAATAGATAAACCACATCGAAATTCTTGCCGGTTCTTCTCGATGTCTGAGTTGTTTTCCGAGTCGGTGGTAGTTTTGACGTCCATAAGTGCCTTCTCAGGGCTTTTTGATATTAATCATGTAATCTATTCATTCGGCAATGGCACCTACTTACTTCCCGTTCGGAAAATGTGGTAGATCAGTTGAACATACGGAAATTTTAATTTCATGATTCGTATAACAAAATTTTGTAAAAATAGATCGTCATTTTACAGTAGAAACTATATAAATAGACACACTAATAGGAGGGCAGATAAACAAAAATCTTTAAATTTTATATTCGACGTCTGTGGTCTTTTTTTTCTCTCGAACTGACTACGCTATTGACTTGGCAAGCTTTTTAAAGCTTCACCGGATTACGACGTCTGTGCTCATTATAGTTGATTATTTTTTTTTTCTCAAACTGACTATGCTAATTACCTGGCAAGGTCTTTACAGCTTCACCGGACTACTTATAGTAGACTACTGTCACAGAATGCAGAAATAAATGTAGGTAGGTATTGACGGAACTATGGATTCGTTAAAGTAGGTCGAGTTATCACTTGCATCGCTATCTAGTGAGCTGCTTCTACAAAGTATCCTAACGACCCTTTCAATCTATAATTCACGCCTACATAAAAACAATCAGTTGGCGTTGTTTGTGTTGGTGGCCCGTGACCAGTGCGCCCCATTCCATTCTCAGCGTCATGAATGGACACTCACATAAAACGTATATCGATGGTAATATACATTTTATTTACATAATCTGATGGGTTCTTTAACACTGAAAGCTATTTAAGACTTAAAAGAACATAAAAGTCACTTTGATGAAATAATAGTTAGAGGTTACGAATCAAGCGGCCCCGATAACTCGTAAGTAAAGATCGGAGACGTTTCAAATTCTTCATCGTATTACGATGGAATTACGGTAACGTGAGATGTAGACTACCAATCGAAGTAAGTAAAAACCAACATCGTGCATAAATAACGTAAAAAGTTAGATTTGTTTGCTTGACATTTCGGCTTGTGTTTTCATTTCTTGCTTACCATGGTGCATCCACGACAAACAAACATAATATTGTTAATCCAAGAGTTAAGTTTCCAATGAATTTATCGAATAGTATTAGAAAGAAAGAAATTTATCAATATTGTACAACGATTATTTGTTATATGGTTTTCTTTTACTTTTATAACTTTATTACCTAATTTTTTGGTAAAGTTAAATTATAAACCTCGTACTCAATACTGATACAATTAAAAGAAAACAGTACATAATAAATTAACATATTATAATTTATGTCACTGTTCAAACCACAGTTTATGGAAATAGCCAAACAAAAATCTATGAAGCTGACTTCGAAGTATGAAGGACAAGGGTGATTACTAAGTCTCTATTTTAAGTGTATATAATGAGCATAGAAAAGATAATAAAATAAAATTAGAAACTATATTAATAATAATGAACAATAATACAAACAACAAAACAAAAGTATAATTAACAATGTGTCTTAATTTCAGGTCACGCCTTACTGATACATATTTGAGATCTTTAATTTATATAGTTTTATGGACACTATTTCAGCTAATAACCCACATAAAATCTTCTCTTACCTTAACAGTTTATACTCCAAACCAACAGTACATTCGAAGTTCTATTACATCATTTATTTGACTATGGTTTGTTTGATCCTGAATGTCGGTATCCGGTTTTTAAGCAGGACGCTCAGAGAGCTATATTTTTTAACAGAACAACTGCTACAATTGATGTATGTACTGTGAAATTACGACATTAAATCTTTCAGACGCAAACGTAATTATGAGGAATTAGAATTAGACTCAATTAGTTGTCATCTCTCTGCACGACATGGAATAGATGCTTCCTTTGCGATGCTCATTGAATCAAGTTAAATTCTAGGATTTTACATCACGAGACTTTCTTAATTAAGCTTAATAGGTAAAGTACTTGCGTGACCATTATAAATGTGGTATCGCTAGAACCATCACTCTTATTATAGGTAAAGTACTTGCGTGACCATTATAAGAGTGGTATCGCCAGGACCATCACTAACTCTCTTAGGTGCGATGTGATTAGAGACCGATCAGGCTATAACCCCACAGGTTAGAGTCTTTGGTAATGATGAAACTAATTGGTTTCGACTATTCTAAACTGTTTTATCTACTATATTAATCATAAATATACCAATATTTTCTATTTCGAACTGACTTATCCAAATGATTTATTTATTATCTTTGAGGTCTAGGTGTACTTTTTTTCTATTGTAGCACGTCAAAGTGATTGCACTATGCCTGATGGTAAGTATAGTACAATCCAAAAACAACGGCGACCACCGAGAGATACGGCCTCCTCCGTCGATCGTCGTTGTCTTGCCGGCCTGTGTAAATGCCTCTTCACATTACGTAAGTTTTACAGTTTCATTTCATTGACAGAATACATTTAAATTATTTTTAATATTTTTGTCAGAATACACATTATTAGAAAACAACTTTAGTGTAGTTTTCACATTATTATAGAACATAATCCTAGAGAAATCTGGATAACATACCCTACACTTTTCTAGAGAGATTAAGCAGTAACGACAAAAAAATAATATTTACTACTCACAAAACAACAAAAGCGACTGAAGAAAATATTATAATTGTCATCGTGGTAACTTATTACCCTAGGCTTGCATCTCATAAAATATTGACACTGGCAAATGCTTCTGCAGTGCCAACACAAGAAAAATTATATATGCGTCTTCCAATCAACCAAAGAGGTTTCAACTAATTACCTCGTCTTTAATTAAATTAAGTTCACAGGCGCTTGTCGTTCTTAGAATAGACAAAACGCCTTTAACTTGTAAATATAAATCTTTTGTAGAAAGAAAATCTCACTAACGGTTACCGTGTCATCGTCATCAGTGTCTTATTTCACATTTGTAGTCGATTCAAATTGACCTATCGTTTAGCGTTCACGACCTTTGTAAGGGCCATCATTAAACCGTCGTTCGAACACCACAACACACGCAGTTGCGAAACAACTTTTGGTAACTTAAAGTTTCTCCTTAGTTTCTTATGACATTTAAAACTCGTTTCATACATTAATGTAAAGTAAATGATTTTTTTAACGATACAACGCTGGCTATTAATTATTGACAAAATTTAATCGTTAGCTCTTTTAATCTTTATTACATTTTTAAGACCACTGATTCTAATGGTATATTAATATAATTTCGAGAGTTCTAAATGTTCACTGTATAAAACATATGTTCAAATTATTCTAAAGAAATATGTATAACTAACTTCATGTATATATAATGTCTATTTTGTACTTTTGGTAGGGCTTGGTAAATGTGGCCGAGAAGATCGCAAACATCATAAAATTATCACGTTGATAAATCCGGAATAGTGATACTATTTTTATTTGTTGAATATCATTCAATTTACCATATGCTTTCTACAGCTTTACAAGACGACAGGTTACGTTCAAGTAACAATTGATTACAGATTTATCGGTGGTCACCGTTCTTTTGGATCACATTTTTTGCCATCATACATAGTAACAAAACTTTGTGATATTACAATAATTAAAAAAACAATGGAAAACAACTAAAACATCATCTGTGATACAATCAACATAAGTAACTTTCGTTTTAATGAGCAGTTTTATTTTCTTTAATACTTATTTATATAATCTATGCAAGAAACACGAAATAAAAATGAAGTAACACCGTTAATCTCCTCCAAGTCATCAACGTTTACGACTATTATCAACAGAAAAATCCCTCGAAGCGTATTTACTAACACAAAAACGTACAGTCGTAATTACAGCTAATTATCGTATAATCTTCGAAACTAAACTTGCCCGCTTTCCCTACACACATAGGTTGCTCGTGTCGTAAAAGTCAACTACAGTTAAATAGAAACATTTAATTTATACTCCATGTCATAGGGTGTTAAGCTTAGATCTAAACGTAATTCTTAATGAGTAACATCAAATAAAATATATGAATGAATGAATGTATGAACGAATGAAAAGAACAAGGCAATAAAAATGACTGCAAACGACGTCCTTACTAAACTTAACCTCCAGTATTATAAATGGAAGTTTTTGGCGGGGTTTTAGTCCGTCATATAGTGGATTTTATATTTTATTCATAATCTTGTGTTACTTGACTCTATATTGTGTAAAATTGGTAGTGTTTTATATAATATATAATTTGTTTATTTTACATAGATGAAGTGAATGGAAAATAATACCACGGAGCATGAATTTTGAGATGGCACAAAAATTCCCTGGAAAGTTACAACAAGGGAGCCACCATCTTGTTAGAACATAAACACGACACTAACTTGTAATACTATTAACTACTCGACAATGGCAGTAATCATCTAAAAGATTGTTATATATATATATATTATAAATGCGAATGTCATTTTGTTGGTTTGTTATACTTCCACGTCTTAACTACTCAACCGATCATTATGAAATTTAAATATACATTGTCAAGGGGTCAAAAAAGAATAAAAATTCCTTCCAACAAGAATATACTTTTCCCGATGATCATCTCGGATCTCAGACCTCGATTCTACATTAACGTTAACGAAGCTGTGGGAAAAAGTGGTTAATAAATGTAATAATTATTTACTTAAAGCTGAGATAATCTTTATAGAGAACTAATCTACATGAAGGACTTCACTTGCACAGAATGTCTGTTCTTCATATTCTTTTATGAAGGCTTTAACACTACATATCTCAAAAACAATAAAATTTAAAATATATTTGTAATCTAGCCTACAATCCAATTACATAGCATCGAACGAGAATTACACAAGTTGTCCATATATACCTATATCATTAAAGTTCTATTGATAAAAATCAATCTATTGTTAAAAAGTCCCTTCTTAATACTTAAAAAAATATTGTGGATTTCTTTTTGAGAGAGATTTGTCTACCCAATCGACAGCATTTTAAAAGCGCCCGTGTGACGTGTGTGTCTGCGTGTTTATGCGAATATATGATTGTGTCATATATAATTACTTTTAAAAGCTCTTCAGTGTTATGACGAGTTAAGGTTTGAAGCCATGAATGGATCTTGTGTTTTGCATCGTATATGTTATACTCCTTAATATTACAGTATTACAGTATTCGTTTATTCTGTTATATAAAAAAGGATGGAGAAAAGAACTGAAAGTTATTACAAAAGATGACCTTATTGTTTAAACTGATATTGATTACTAGGAAAACTCTGGAATTAACCATAGTTTTAAGGTAGGCAGAATGTAATAGTGTTGTAGTGAAGTTGTGTATTGTTGTTGTAATGTATATTGCATTTAATAGCTTCATAGTCAACATGTGCAGCTTCAGTAAGTCATCATCTAAACTGAAGAAGTAAACCAAAAATACGTAATTAAAAAATATTTCAGAACAATTAAATGTTGTTAATATTGCATACTGTATATTATTATTGCACTCCTCAGAAAACCTAAATAACTTACAAATAAGTTTAGTTCGATAAAACAGCTAACGAGGACAGCGTGAACGGTGAAGTAATATTTAAGGCAAAACTAAGTAATTGGGAGATCAATAAAGCATACAAATCTTATTTGAATTCTTATTAGTTGAAGCGAGATAATTAGTTGACTTCATATACTAAAAAAGAGTATATACATACATTCAAATACACTAACAAAGATAAACCCGGTCGAGTTACTTGCCGGCTCTTTCCGATAACTAGAGTGTTTTCCGAACCAGTGGTAGTGTATTAACGTTCGTAAATGCCGTAGGCGTTTCTCAAGGCGTAGATAGACTACATTATTTTTCATTTAATAAATAAACGACACTATTTGTAGTGTCACTATAAGAAATAAGTATTTTTAGGAAACACGATCTCTTAAGAGAAAATTTCGTCGAAACGTATCTGTTGTATATTGTAGAGCTATATGATGTTAATTGTACTACCACAAGATACCACACGAGAACGAGACCACAACTAGGTCGGGTCAACGATGCGTGCAGGTGGATGAATATTGAAGCCCGGATACTGGTTATGGAGACGGCCGCCCGCGCATCAACGCTAGACAGTACGGCGCGCTTAAAACTAGTGTCCAGTTTATAGAGTTTGTATTGTGAAATAATTATGTCTATTACTACATACAATCATCAAGTCATCGAACCAAATATGGAGCGTGCGTAACAAATACTATATTCGATAAACGCGTACAAATCAATCGAATTCCTTGCTCTCGGGAAATTTCCTTGAAAATAACCATAGCTGAATACAGATTTTAATGTAAATATCTATTGCAGATGGATTTATAACATACGTTCTCAGGCGGAGGCTATCATAATTTGTTTGTACGTATGGAATTATTACTGGTAAAAGGCCATATTTGAATTAATAATATGAATATTTTTAACAAAAAAAAAAGGAGGAAACGAAAAAAGAAAAAGGGGAGAGAGAAAGAAGAAAAAAAAAAAAAAGGAAAAAAAAGAAAAAAAAAATTGACGAAACTTGGCACAGGAAAAAAAAGAGATAATTGGTGCTTTCCGGGTCGTGTGTTTGTGTTGCCGCCACCTGAAAGTCTGCCTTTGACGAATTTGCACAGGTAACTAATATTCAAGGTTCACTGTCTTTTTCTCATAAAACGGAGGGATTTGGTCGGGAGAAATGTGTATGAAATTTTTGACGGATTTGGTATTTTCTGGCTTTTGCTGCTAAGCAGAAGATTAGCTAAAAAGATAAGCTATATTTCCTAAGTATAAAAAAAACAAGAAGCGGGATGCGTCGGCCGGGGACGCCAGCGTTACTGGCTACGGCTATATGACATGCGTAATTCCACCGAGAAAAAGGACGAACTGTCACTTATATATGTTACATATTTGTAAAAGGTAGAGGGACAAGATTTTTTCCTAATACCTGAAATAGTTCATGCATGGAAGTGATCTACTAGAGTTCTATTAGTCGTGTGTTGTTGATGAATGTTAGTGGGTTGGTGTTGGGTTAGGTTGTGATAAGTTGTCAGTTGAGGTGTTGCAGTTATTTTTTTTTTGAACTGCCACGCTATTGACCTGAAGGTTTACAGCTTCACCGGACTACTGTTTGCAGTTACTTGTTGTATTTTCTATAATGGGGAGTTTGTTTTCGAGGATGCTTGGTCCGATTTAAAATTCTTTCACTGGGGTTTCAGGGGGGGGGAAAAGAAATAAAGGCAAAGGAGTCACGTACTTTAAATTTAAAACATAAAAAGGGTTAGTGATAAAGTTCAACTTTTCAGTTGTCGGTGAAGTTAAGGGGATGGGAGACATTCGGAATATAGTAGTTAGTTTTGATCTTCACTTGTGACACTACTTTAGGTTGCTGCGAACAGATTCTGGCTTTTTTAAAAGATTCTACATCACTGGGTTATGTTTGAGTGGTCCCTGGTAGTTTGGTCACGATTGGAGGCTGGTACGCTGATAGGGTTAGGTTTTTTAGTTTTGCGTTTTATGCCGGTATACCGATTTGGGAGACGAAGTTGCACGGGTCAGCTAGTATTAAATAAATTGACAAATATCATATTTGTCAAATAACAATACATCGACACTATAATAAAAGACGGATACTCTTATTGATCATACGATTAAATAAAAATAATCTGTATGTACATTAGACGCATTAAAAAAATCGACTTTTTTTCTTAAATATATTGAATATACAATTGTTGGTAATGATGAAAAACAATTCTTATGAATGTCACAGCCTTTAATATTAATATTAAGATATGCCGTACGGTAAATTTTAGTTTCCCGTATGATTAATATGGGAAAGCTTGTTTTTTTGAGTTTAGAATTTTATAACACTTTAATGGTTTGTTAAAAAGGTTAGACCAAATCATTTTCTTGTATAAAATCGAATGCTCTACAAAAAAGCTATCTTATAATTTTTTGATAAGCCGACGTGATTTATATTTATTCAACTTTAAAATATAAGTTATAATATTTTCTCATCTTTTTCCAATATTTTGACGAAACTATCAAGTTTATCAAAAAAAATTGTCAAATACAATTGCGATAATAAAATTAATTCCCTAAATTTATAGTATATAATATTATGAACTTATAAAATCAAATAAATAATAGATAACAATAATTTTTATTGAAAAAAAAATAATTATTTGAATTTAGTGAAAACTTAAGATACGATATTATTAGAAATTTGACAGTTAAATAGAAACTAGCCAACTAACCAAAAAAAAACTAGAATACAACAAAATTGACAAATTTTTTTGATAACTTGATAGTTCCGTTAGAAAATTGGAAAAAAAGAGAAAATTATTATAAATTATATTTTAAAGTTGAATGACTTCGAAACGCGTCGGCTTATCAAAAAAATATTAGATAGCCTTTTTGTAGAGCGTTCAATTTTATACAAGAAAATGATTTGGTGTAGCCTGTTTGATGAGCCATAAAAGAGTTATAACATTCTAAACTCAAAAAAACAAGCTTTCCCATATTAATCATACGGGAAATTGAAATTTACCGTGCGGCATATCTTAATATTAAGGGCTGTTGGCTTTCACAGGATTTTTTTTTCATCATTTCCAACAATATATTCGATATATTTAAGTTTAAAAAATAGTCGATTTTTTTGAATCAGTCTAATGTACATAATAAATATTGAAAATACAATTCTTTGGGCCTTTATCACGTCAAAACTACTGAACATAGGACTATAACAATTCGATGTGGATTTTTTCATAGCCGGTTCTAGGCTTCTTATATTTTGGATTCCGTTGACCGACTGTCATTTCTTTGATGATGATTTTTGATGCTGGTGGGTAATGGCTAGTATATACATATAAATAAAATTGAAGTGTTTTTTATTTGTCCGGACAAATTTTCGAAAAAGCTTCACCAATTTTAACGAGACCTTCATTGAGAAATAGAAGATTTTGCATTATTTACCATCTAGACAAGATGGTATTACGCTTTTCCATACGGGCTAAACGCTAATGATAGCACTGTGTCATTACATTTCAAAATAAGTTAAATCCAATTTTAACGGTTCCCAATATATTACGTTATTTTTCAAGATCTTCCAATTTTGTACTATGAAGTATTGTAACATGAAGATCATAAAAAAAAACTAAAAACCTTATGAACGGCAGAATTTGAATTTCGTTCTCGGTGTATAAAAAATGGAAATGTTAAAAAAATTAAACATGTTATATGAAAGATAAAAATTGGATTTAGCTCATATATACATGTAACGACTCAATTTACCAGCGGTGTTTTAGAATTACCAAAACGGTTGTGCGTAGTTCGTAGTAGTGGTTGAGTAATTAAAATTTTTTCTCAAGAACGAAGTCGCTGGCACCAGTTACTCACATATAAGGAATATATTTCTCATTAAAACTGCGCAATTAACATTATCAGCCAGATGTCATTCATATACATGTCTGTCGTCGTTTGTTTAACAAGCGCGTGATACTTTGCAGGTTGCCTAGACAGAGCGGCGCGGCGCAACGTCGCCCACGCACCCACACACACCACACCGTCAGCAGATAACACGTAATTTATTGCTTGCTTCCATCAACGACTCAGTGTGAAAAGGCGTTAATGATTCCACCGATACATTGCAGAAAACCTTTTTATTAGTCAGGAAACAACAGATTAACGAAGCTAAAATAATTAACAGTCAGGCGGTTGATAATTCTATTCAGATGTGTTGAATTCCAATGAGTAGTTGTTCAGGAACGGAAGTAAGAAAACAAACTATGCTTGTTTAAGCCTAAAAATACCTTTGGATTTTTACTGTTTTAATTAGTAAGTAAACACTACAGACGCGGTACCGATTTGCCCTTTAATATTTTGTTATGAAATTTATTTTCTACAGTAAAGAAAAAAATCGGTTTATTTATTTTTGTACTCTTTATCTTTGTACAATGCAACTCCAGGTTTAGCGAACTGCGTTGTTCTCGAAGATTTATTAATTAGTTAGTAGTATTGTAAGTGAAAAAAAACAATTGATTTATTTATACGGCTCACTAAATCACCCGCATTTCTCCATAAGGAACAGTTCAAGACAGCGCCGATCGTACAGACAATAAATCTAATAACGGCTAAACGTCATAGAGTAACAGCACCTGTCATAGAGACATACCACAGAGGAAAGACAATAAATATACGTCATATAATCCCAAAATGCGAAGTACCGAAACGAGTCACTAAGCCGGAATTTTCATCATATGCTTGGTTGTTGTTATCAAACCGAACATTATCTATAGTTTTAAGATTTTACCGCTCTTTTAAGTTGTTTGCTTGTATGTATTTTAAGGGGAAATTTGGTAACTGTTTTAAATAACATCCTGATTGAATAAACAGACAAAAACCATGTTAAATATAGTCATTTCAAATGAAACTGATATAAACCTGCAATTTGACACACAATTTCATACACACAAAACTAATAAGCAAAAAAATAATACTTTTTCGGTCACTTTATGAATGTTTTACATGAATTAATTCATCAATAAACAGTATAAACATAAGGCAAGGTCACTTATCACGACTGTCTGTGTGTTCCCTTAGTTCTTCTAAACAAAACGACTAATCATTAAAAAATAATATAGTATTACTTGTCAAATGAAATATTTTGTCTACATTACGTATTTAATGTAGATAAAAATTTGCCTATACAACATATAATTTCAGTTAACATCCTGGAAAACACCAAAGATTTAAATTTCCGCACAACAACAAAAAGTTTGTATGCAACTTACGAAGCTTCTCTTTGACTTTGATGTATGTTAGGGTGCAAAAAATGGGGCTAAATCGTTTAACCACTCATGATGCGATATTAATAATATACTGGATGCGTGAAAAACATGAATGGATCGCTAGTTAATCGATAAGTTCATATTTAGTCGTAGGCACATATACGATTGTTGAAGAATATTTAATAAAACGGGCATCTCACATTTTTCTAAGTAATACCTCTTCCTTGAAAACGGCAATGTGCATACAAAACATAAACACAAAGTAATGTAGATAAAATAGTTGTTAGTACTACAAGGTTTACTTGCCTTGAGAATACATAAAATGTTACATTATGTGGTCATTAAACTAGAGGCATATAATTTTATTTAGATTTAAAGTAATAATTCATAATTTATGCGTACATATACATAACATATTTACGGGCTTCGCTTAATCGTAAATGTAGGTATATGATGTGTTTAACTCATAAATCGAGTTAATGCTATGCATAATATTCCAAGAACATAGATACTTGTTTCTTTAGATTATAAAGTCTATATTGACACAAGAGATATATTATTGCTTCCTATATTTATAATTTGTTATTTATTCGTTAAATATCGAACAAAATCCATTCGAGTATATTAATAAACACTGATACAGTAATTTCATTCAAATTCTTTATTGCAATGTAATTAATTTGAAATAATAGTCTTAAAAAGTAGCTGCGCCTGCGACTACGTCCGAGTGAAATTCCAATTATAAACATAGTGATTAATAAAATCATAGATTCGTATTCGTATGCGACACTACATGTGAATTAAAACTGGACATCGACTATTTAATTGACCCCACTCTTTGTGAACGATTTTGTTCTCCGAGACGCAACATGGCACTACAGCATCCAGTTGTACATATTTAAAAAAAGTGTGTGTACTTCTTTGGCGTAACAAGATAAAAATCTTTTCAAAATTTTTATCTTTCGCCTTATTCTACGTTTGTAGAAAAAACGACACTAACAATAGAAAAAAGGTATTTAATTCATTGAAAGTTTTAATACACAGAAATACAAACAACAAATACAAAGTAACAAAATGTTGACTATAGCTAACTTCAGGGTATCGGTTTTTCGTGACGGTGTGCGCACGCATCGTAAAAATTTACTCTCATCATTTTTCCCTAACGCGCCAAAAGAAGTATAACTTCAAAAACATTATAGCTACGTTAATTTTTGACGGATGCACAGAGAGAGGTATTAGTTCCAGATATCAAAACCGTTCAAATATTGATTCGCATTTAAAAAAAATATGAACCAGAAAGCGCTCTAGGTATGATTCACTTCTCGTATTTAATCCTTTGCTAGACCGACGACAACAAGCAGGAATCTAAACTAAACGGAATTAGTAAAAAGAGAAACGAGACCAATGAGAGGACAATTTAGTCTCCCACACATCTCGACTTTCATATTTAAACGGAAAGAGCAATATAAGTGATTAGGTTTTATCGTAGATGAACGTTCCACTTGCTCTGTCTCTCAGTGGGCGTTATCTTTGCCTACGAGCCGGAAGGGAAAGGGGCGAATTTATGATACCTCGTTCGAAGCATAAATTTACAAACCAAATAGACTCTTAAACAGTACAATGACAAATTACTAACACGTGCTTCGTGCTACAAAAAGTTTTTATTTGAACACTAGCTGTGCCCGCGACTCCGATAGCGTGAAATTCTAATATAAAAAACAGTGACTAATAACATCATCTTAATGTATTAAGTCCATTTACTTATCTACTTTTCTCACGTACTTAAGTCACGGCCGCATTAAAATTACAATAACTTTTAACAATAACGTTACTCGAGGATATGCTTTTCTTGGTTTTGTCGTGGACGCAGTTTTTTAGCGTGATGCGTGTTCAACCAAACAGTCAGATAGATAGACAGACATTTTTAAAAATGATTGAAATGTATTTATTAGTTATTCCAAGATACCTGGAATAATTTTCTTCATAAAAATCTAACAATTACAGACACGTTAGATTTGCATTCTTAATATATTTATAGATAGATTATGTCTCGTACTATCTTAAAGAGAATTTAAAGTAAAATATTGTTTAATATTATCAATGTATTATTTTTTATTAAAACTTGCAATTAAGGCTTTACTGTAGAGTATTATGAAGTCTATTAGCATTAGACTAGTTAGATATTTAAAACATTAGTTGAATAGTATAGCATGGTGACTTCTATTTTGCTGAAGTTGGTCACTATATAAAAACATATATATCATCATTTTAGTTCAACCGGCTTCGCTATAATCCATTTATACTTTTAATTGACAAGATCTAATAAATACTTTTTCGTTTCACTTATCATTGTTATAATATTCTACGCCTAAACCTTTTGTTACAAGAGAATTATATAACATCGCATAAGCAGTGTGTTTGAGATGACAACCTACTAACAATATCTCAGAAACCATCCTATTTGTAACCACCTATTTAATCACATCAGACAGTAAGAGACCCACTGCAGGGCCATAAGCCTTTTTCCAAAAGAAGCTATGGGCATAATCACTACGCCAGCCCAAGACGTATTAGCGATTTCAAACTCCGAGAAATCCGAACTTCTATATTCAGATTGAGGTTTCCTCGCGATCTTTTCCTTCATCTTCAGCCGATAGAGAAATCAATTTAAATTAATGAATGTGCGCGAATTACTGAAAGTTCGTTGGTACATATCAGGGTTCGAACCTGCGGACATCGAATTGATACTTCACCGGTTAAACCAGGCAACTAACACCACGATTTTATTCCACTTGTGGAAGCAATTTTCAAAAATTCTTTCTCAGTACTCATTTCGGGTTATCCAAGAAATCTTATGCAAAATTTATTACTACTAGAGCTACCGGTTTTAGCTGCGCGTTCTGTCAGTTCTTCTAAACGATTGTATTAAGTCGATTTATTCTATAAAAAGGTAAAAGTTGGTTTGTAGAAACTAGGAAGTATTCTTTAGAACTATCATTCAGTACTCAAAATTGTTTTACTATACCTAAAGGATGCTTTTTTTTACCTCAGTGACATAGGTTATATTTTTTTCTTAATAGTCTTCATATTGTAATTAACCATACGAAGTCACAGGCGGTTACTGTAGTCCGGTGAAGCTGTTAACTGCTAGGCCAATAGTGTAGTTAATTCGAGAGAAAAAAACAGCCAGTTACTAATCTATAGGTACATATAATAAGAATGTAAATCTAACGTGTCTGTACTTTTTTGATTATCATGAAAAAAAATGTCGCAGGTTTCTAGGAATAAGTAATAGAATACATTTCAATCATTTTTAGAAGTGTCTGTGACTGTCTATCTGTTTGTCTGTCTGTTTGTATGAACACGCATCACTGCTAAAGTACTGGGTTCACAATAAAACCTCATACAAAAAAAAAACATAAAACATACCCTCGGGAGTATCTTAGTCTTTGTTTCATTAAAATCGGTCTACTCTATCAAAAGTTCTTGTAAAGCGCTGCGACTTAAGTATGAGAGAAAAGTAGCAAATGGAATAAATACGTTCAGATGACTTTATTAGTCATTATTTTGTACATCAGGTTCCTCGTGGACGAAGTCGCGGGCACCGCTAATATGTAATAAGTTTAATAATGCACCTGATTTAAATGTACAAGTCGATAATTTACCTTAATTATTCTCATTGGGTCACCTTTAGTTGCCCTTAAAAACCGCCAAAAATAAAAGGAAAGGACATCCAACATCCGGTAAGTTTAGTAAAATAAATTCCAATAAGACGCAAAGTAACCGGATGAAATAGATCATACGATCGGTCTCCCCAAATACCAACAAGGACACTTCCATCTACATTTATTTGCACATGACAGAGAAGTGATGCGACGAAATAGCCGTCGTCCGGCGAGCACGTGCGCCCACGCCGCATCTAACCTAATATTTAGAACAAATATTAGAAGACGGTGCATACTCTAGCACTCTTGCCGTCGACCGCAATATCCTCGTATTGATTTATGGATGTCAGTAACAAGCGAGAAGTGCAACCGGCTGATAATACAATAATACAAGTTTCTAGAGATAGCACCTTGTTATTTCTCCTACAGTTTTCATAACAAACCTTCATACTCGTATATAAAATTGTAATAAGGTATTTGTATCTAACCTTGTAATAATAAGTACAATATATTTGTTAAAACTATTTCAATACAGTAATAACTGTACATTATACCGAAGTATTGTAGTTATTTAAGAAAAAGAATATTGGAAATACTAATACAGGATCCTTTATAATTATTCTTATAACAAGCGACTAGATCCGGTATTCACGATCTACGACAAATGCACAACAATACATTTCCTTATACTTATTATATCCTATATAAATATATTCTTTCTTAGATCATCATTTGCTTATATTAATACCTATATTCTACAGGTGATTTTATCTTATTTCATCTGAAGTATTCACGATGTTCACGACTTCAGAGTTATTCTTTACAAAGGAAACGTATTATATTTATAAACACACAAGTTGAGGAGCTAATGTATTATTACCTACAGATTCTTATTCAACTCAGTACCGCGTCGCATAGTCTCCACAATTGGCACTAACCGGACGTTACGAATCGAAGATCGAGTTTGTCCGTGTCTTTCGAGAGAGCGCTTTATGCCGAACTGTGAACGAAATTATCGATGACGTAAATAACTATGAAATATGCGCATATTAATTAATCACGTTTAAATGGAACCTATCCTATCATACGTTCCAATAGATTTGTCGTATTTGATAGAAGAAAATAGTTAACTTGCTTGCGTTTTCATCATGAATGAACTGAGATCGTTTAAATATTATAAAGAGATCACAATGGAATTCTTATTCTACTAATATTATAAATATTGTAAATGAACCCAAAAACATTTCTGAATGTAAAGATTATTCGGTCCTATATTCCAGAATGGAGCTCTTGAGCCCGCTGCTTGCGCGATACAATGACACTATTATTCATTAGCTAACAACTCACACGACACTGCACTTCACATCTGCACACCCACACGGTAGATATATAGGCTCACTGAGGGAGCTCCTTTTTTTGGTTAGTTACTTAGCAAAGATTTTCATGTAAACTAAATACGTATATGTATAAGTATATATGTATGATGACTAGTTATAACAATTCGTTCGAATTCTAGTCTTCAACAGAATTTAGTCCACTCAAAATAAAAACTAAAAAAATCATCAGTTCAGATAATCTTGTCGTAAACTGTAGTCAAAAAGATATCAGAACGACCGTAATATTATTATTCTCGTTAGAAACTACTGATATGTTCGTCTGCGTTGTCCTACACATGCGCATCACACCGCTTGTCTCATTTCTCCACGGCAAGAAAATACACATAGATGAACGAACTCGTAGTTTTTTCAATAACTAAGAAGTGCAACTAAAATAACTTTGATCGAAATCTATCCAGTATCCAGTAGTTTTCACGGGATTATTTATTATTTATATTTGATAGTAAATTATTATTAGTAAATCATTTTATTCCAATCACTCAGTTGAAATACTCGGAAATCTAAAAGGTAAATTACATGACTAATTTGTGTAATATTATGAATTTGTTTGGTAATAAAATTTATTTGCAAAATAAAATTACAAAAGATTTTTACACGAAGTGCAATGGCACGAAACCCGTTCGTTCTTAATATTAGCAGATTAAAAAATATTATGTTCAGAAACTGAACATAATTAATGTCTATAGCTGAATTCTAAGTTAAAGATATGCAGATACACAAAAGAAATAGATTTTCTTTCGTCAATTTTATAAATACAAAAACGAATGATCCAGAACATTTTTACATTGGTACAAATGAAAGTTATAATTTTTTGTAGTATGCAGATAGATCATTCTCCAAGCTAAACCATGACAACTATAATTGTAGTCGTTTTAACGGGGACAGAATCTGCAAAAACACGCGGATGTACCATTCCTTGTATGCTCGTGCATAAATTTCTGCTACGTCGACACAATTAACAATGATAACACAGTATACATATGAGATCCAGTACGGAAACTACCTATAAACGCTCGTACCGGCATACTCACACAAACATGCGCACCGACGAGACTCCTAAGCGGTTTTCGCGGTGCTGTCCATAGAATACCTTTTAAAACCTCTCGTCGATGCGCATATTTGCGTGAGTGTGCCGTTTTCGAGCGTTTGTAGGTAGTTTCCGTACTGTCTCTCATATTTATACTGTGACGATACTCTCGCTATGAAAGACAGAGTTAAACCGACCAAGCCAACAAGTCGATAAAAATACATTTACATTTCCTACTCATCAATCATTTTAAACTCCCGCGCCTTTTATATCCTTTTTTACTATGCCATCAGCAAGTAATCTTTCAATCTTGTACACACGATGTTTTTTGATTCATCGCATCTGCCGGTTTCATTCATATTTCAACTGCTTTGTTAATCTTTCATCGGACGTGTGTTACGTGCCCAAAGTAACGTATAAAATTTACTTCATTCGCCAACGTTATGATTGATAGTGATCTAAATCTTTTTTAAAATGAAAACGAAATATATTTTATTAAATCTCAGCTCTGGGAAGACACACAAATCATTTTATACTAACACTAGCGGACCCGGCAGACGTTGTCCCGCCCTGATTATAAAAAAATCCTTGATAAATTATATACCAAAACGTTCCTCATGAATCACTTTATCCACTGATGAAAACCGCTTGAAAATCCGTTCAGTAGTTTTTGAGTTTATCGCGAACAGACAGACAGACAGACTCGGTAGGGGACTTTGTTTTATACTATGTAATGAAGTAATTTTCATACACTTATAGTAATTTACGTCGATTAAATGCATAAGAATTATTTAAATGGTAAGTGTTTATAACCGACTCAAAATGTATTATTATTCTTTTAATGAGGTAATCTATACCTATACTTATAGTACATATAATAATATAGCTAGCGCGCCCGGCGGACGTTGTCCTGACGCCTAGATAATAAAAAAAATCTTGATAAATTATATACACCTTCCTCATGAATCACTCTATCTACTGGTGAAAATCCGTTAAGTAATTTTTGAGTTTATCGCGAACAGACAGACAGTTAGACGTGGCAGAGGACTTCATTTTATACTATGTAGTTAATAATTATGGTTATTGTTCTACTTCAAACAATTCGGTTTAAACAAAAAGTTTTTATTTACAGTGACGTTATGTACATATTATGTCCAAAACTCTAGTTGAAAGGTACATGTCGGGACCAGTTTAATGGCTTGCGGCGAAGACTGCGCGATCACGACCGGCTGGCTATCCTACAAACGTGCAACTTACACTATGTTTCTACACACGTACACCTTTATATATTAAACGTATAGTTTTGAAAGAATAATCATGGGAAATGTTTATTTCCCTTTGGTATTAAACTTTGTAACTGTTGTTTGATACGATGAAAATAAAAATAAAAACTATGAAGAATACTTTTGTAACAAATGTACAATTAAATAAGTTATTTATTTAAAGTAGCTTTTGGAAGCAGCTTCGACAATTGAAAAAGCTGTATCCATCAGTTTAGATTTATCTGAACTTGTATTTAGGAAAATATATAACACGTAGATAGATAGGAGAATATATAATATGTATAATCCCAGTACGTATACTACTACTGGTAAAACCTTAGAATTTGAAATGATTAAAATATTCAATGATGCAATAACCAAATTTACTTCAAAAGCCATTACAATCTTGTACTGTTTATTAGACGAATAATGTACTATAATAATGTATGTGTTGACGGCAGTCAATTGTATACAGAATTGCTTGAAAATAGTTAGAAAATCGGCAGCAAGGTCAAGTTCCAATCAAAAATACATTTACACAATGGAATTCAAATAATAAGTGTCGGAAAAATATAGAAACCAATTTATAGATTTAGGTATAAATAGACTATTTACTAATATTTTATAAGTAATAGAACTCCAGTATAACAAAGATATGAAAGCTTTATTGTCAAACCATTGTAATAAATGGAGTCGGATTTACCCTAAATCCGTGTATTGTAACACAAAACCTACTTTAACGTGAGTAGAATCGAACAATGCCATAAACCTCTACCTCACCATGTTTACCGTTTACTCTCAGTTCATTTACTTATGTGATGTTCCCATAAAACAGTCAGGTGGAGTGTTATGAAAGTACCGTGAATCAGTAAGGCGGCATTCCTCACCTTATTGCGTCATTACCGCGAGTGTCTGTCGGATAAGCGTTCAACGATCCTCAGGTTATAGCTTTATATTATATATTGTTTAGGTACATATTTACAATGGCATTGACTACCATTGCAATACATGTATAATATGCATGTGTATATAATATACGATAAAATAATCTTTGCAAGCATTTTTACATTGTTTATTTATCTTTATTTGATTTCATTTTTGGCAACCAATCTTGTAGTAGATTACTACTGCCATTGTCGAGTAGGTATGTAAAGGAAGGTCATGATATTACAAGTTTCATGCGATCATTTCTATGAACTAACAAAATGGTGTTCTTGTTAGAACTTTCCTGGGAGTTTTTGTGGCAAGTCAGAATTCATGCTCCGTGGTATTATTTCTCGTCCACTTCACTTGCCCATAATAACAAAACTATATTACGTAAAACACCACCAATATTACACAATATAGAGCCAAATACCACAAGATTACTAATAAAATATAAAGACCACTACATGACATTCCAAGATCTCGCCAACAATTCCTTTTACAATGTTACACACTTAACTATACTGATTTTTGTACCGCATTCATGACTTTTGAATAAGCATTGAAATTATAGCTGCATTAATATTATCGTACAACAGTGATATAATTTTTTATCGCTGTTATTTCGTGGATGATAATTTTAATATGCCATATTAAAAAAAGGTTTACACAATCGATTCCTGGGCAAATAATTTTTTTTAGCTCCTCAATCTGATATGTAACAAATGCTATATGAAAAATCGCAGTGATAGAAATTCACAGTTACCATGATGACAAATTATTTTTCATGTCACGTAATAAATAGCAATGATACATTAAATGTGTCATACCTATGTTTAGTAAAGTTCGTATTAGGTCTTTATACTGTGTAAGCAAGAAAGGGCTACGCGTATCGCTGTAATTAATTAGCACGAGTCGCTAGTAAGTTATAAGACGAAAGTTTACAGAATTTGTTTTTGTATTTATCCGAGACTTTTCGTCGGTTTGGGCTGATGTTAAGAAAATAAATATAGGGGAACTTTATATGGAAGATAATACAACTATTGGACATCGTTGTCCGGAAGCTAATGTATTTTTTTGATTACTTGTATTTCTCATTATTTTATTGATTGATTTATTTAATGAAATCAAATATGTTTATAATTATAAATAACAAATCAACGGCTCATATACTTTTTAAAACATTATCCAGATTCAGTCATGCGTCAATGGCAAACAAAGAAATAAAAGAGAACAACATCATAAATCATAAGTCCACGCGACAACAGCTTAGCAAGATATCAATACATTCTCAGGTGCTCGTGTGTATCAAGTTACGGTTATGAAACTGTATGTTGTGTCTTCCTGTAGATTTATTATATCCTTTAGTACATAAGTAAGGGGCATTTTAATGGAAGTATCGAGTAGCCGCTTTGAATGATATAGCTATGTAATAATGTCAGAATTCAATACAATTGTACATACATTTCATTTTGTAAACTTATGTAGGAAACTTAAAACTTATTAAGCTTAGATCAACAATAAAACAAACTGACACTGACTGACTGACTTTGTAAATATTTAGACATTTTTCAACGATTTTGAAATGAGGATGGTTCAGCGATAACGTGTTAAGATAACGCGTCTGTCGAAGAAGTTTCGAATCGTACAATAAGCCTAAGATTTTGATAAAGGAAATCACATTTACAAAAGACTAACTGATACTCGCAACTTTGTTTGCGTTGTCCTGCGCATGCGCACTTTACGCTTGCTCCACTTCTCCAGGACACGAAAATACACGCGCAGTACTTACGAAAATCAATTTCTTAAAACTTTAAATACTTTATATTAGATGATGATATCGTGATAGTTTTTTTTAAATAAAAGCTAAATGTCTAAGATATACATACGAAGCTAAATGTCTACGATGATCAGTGCACAACGGCGGGTCTCTATCATTTTATTTGTATGTGTGTAAGAAGATAGATAAGTCGCTCGATGGTAAGTTTTTTTCTAATATTCAACTGAATACCTAGCTACCATCATTGTGTTAAAAATCTTTCACTATAAGGGTTATCCGAGAACTGTATTTAAGATTCAGTTTAGGTTTAATTTTTTACTATTTTAGACCTCATCATTACTCAACAACAAGTAATATTAGAGTGAACAAATAAACCCTTATTTTATTAAAAACAGTATGCATTTGGTAAAAAAAAACATCGTATTCACATCCGTGTCGTGAAGAAAATATGAAGAAACTGTTGGGTTTTATTTATTGTTCGTGAAATGACGTTTATAATAAGAAAATAACATCAAGAAAAGTCATAATTTTATGATTAGATGTAGGTGTATATACCACACTTTGCAATGTTACCACATACGTAAAGGCAATTTAAGAGCCTGACACTTTTACTGGGAGTAATTATTAATATTACTAGCGGGCCCGGCAGACGTTGTCCCGCCCTGATTATAAAAAAAATCCTGGACAAATTATATACCAAAACGTTCCTCGTGAATCACTTTATCCACTGGTGAAAACCGCACAAAGATCCGTTCAGTAGTTTTTGAGTTTATCGCGAACAGACTGACAGACAGACGCGGTAGGGGACTTTGTTTTATACTATGTAATGATTATGATATTTTAACGTGATTTTAAAAGGCGAATTATGACAAGTATCTTGACGAAGCTCAAGTAAAAGATTGGCATTATTATTTTACAGAAACTGTGAATTCATTTCCTGGTACTGTCCTAACTAATACGATAAATAAGAACGTGAATTCGTTTGTTTGTTTATTACGCTTTCACGCCGTTGATATTATAACTAAAAAGCTCTAGTAGATACGTTATCTATATATGACAAAATAAATGGCACGATAACGCACACATACGTAAAGTAATATTGTAACGCGACACTGTCTTAGATAAAACGTGGAAGTAAGATGGCATATTCTCAATATCAGTGGTGAAAAAGAAATAGTTATTTGTTGCTTAGATACGAGCGGATTGACGGCCAGCCGTCAAAAATAAGGTAATTAGCCAAGTTTTAACGAGGCCCTTATGACGTATATTCACTAACTACTCTTAACTTAACTACTCAAAAATCATCATGACTTTTTGGATACACGCTGTCACTTGTATAGAAAAGGATTTAAGGCACTTTCTTCAGTAAACAATATTGATCTCGAGGGATAGAAATATATATTTTACTACATTAATGCGAGCAGAGTCACGTGTAAAAGCTAGTTTAAAATAAACATAAGTCAAATAAACTTTATAGTTTCATCAAATTTAAAAGAAGCCCGATAGAATAATCCGCCCTTCGAAAGCATTAATTCAATTAATAGATATCTGACTCATAATTATTTCGAATTAAATTGGAGGACACCATTATTAGGTTATGTAAAAATAATATCATTAGTGTTAGATATTTATGTACACCAATGTTCTGAGATTTTTTTTTTTAATGTTTGACTGTTTTTTATAGTAATATATTTGAAGCGACGATGGCTCAATGATTAACGTGTTCTGTGGAACAGTTTTCAGTGAAGGAAATCTGTCTCCAAGCACCTATAGCTGTGTTCTAGTAGCTGCAATTAAGAGCCAGTCCCTATAGGATGATCGTGTTTATCATCTTAGACAAAATTGTCATTTTGTGATTGTGAAGTTGAAGTCAAACGCGAAAATTTATAAAGTAAATAATAAATACTCGATTGCTTCAAGGGCCGGTGGAAAGTGATATTGTCATTAAGGACACTCTCTCTACATACTAAAAAGTTAAATGAGGTTCTACTCCCAACGTAGATTTAGTTCAGTTAAAGTTTATGGGACTCTTACTCTTAATTCTTGTTTAAAGGTTTAAAACTATAAGGTTTTAATGCAAACGCCTTAATGTTTTATTCTTAGAATTTAGAATTCTCGGATAGCTGTCAGTGCACGGTAAAAAAATCACTCTATATTTTGATATATCTACATCTACACTAATATTATAAAGAGGAAACATTGTATTTTTGTATGTTTATAACGAATAAACCAATAATAAATAATAAACTCAAAAACTACTAGACGGATTTCGATAATTCGTTCATCATTAGAAAGCTACATTATCCCTGAGTAACATAGGTTATATTTTTTACTAGAAAAAAATAGGGATCTCTACTAAAATTTCAATAATGTAATCCAAGGTATGAAAAATATTGCCATAAAATGACTTTCATCGCATGCGCTGCGGAAACTATGAATGATAGAACAAAAATATGTTCTACAATATTAAAGAACATATTAATATCTATAAAAAAACATTATGGTACCATATCTCCAGCTATTGTGATTATGTCACTATAACTACATTTTTGAAAGAAATCTTAACAAAACCCATACCATGCCTAAAAAACCATGTTATTCATGTCTTTATATTAATCCTTATCCAAATATATTGTTAATTTAAGATTGTTTCAGTACCTGTAGATAACTTTTTGATTTATTCAAATCGGCCATTGCATTCAAAAGATATTACGAGTTTAAAATTGTCAATCTAAACAAAATATGCCGCTCGCGTCGTTGCCGGGGTGTGATGTGTGCGTGCGGGCTATGCGGCGCAGAAGGGGTCACGGGAGAGGGGCGCGCACATCTATGGCGTAGGTAACCACGTGGCTTATTCGCGCAATAGAATTTTAGCTCATAGTAATAGGTCGGCATTCAGTTTCAATCCACAAATTGACTATGTTCATCATAACAACATCCAAATTGGGGCAATGAATAAGAATTGTACTAAATGTTATGCTAAAAAATTGAGTGATGAAGCAAATGGTATGTGCTGTGCATCTGGAAAAGTACTTCTTCCTAATATTGAAGAACCACCAAAATCAATAAAAAACCTTTCTGGCAAATAATCACAGATAATCCGCTCATTTTTTGAAAAATGGCGTGTTTATTATGGCGTGTTCCACCAGTGTTTAGCTTAACTGTGACCTTTGGCATATACAGTAAAGAGTAGTTCCCGCTAAGCTATCACGCACCAAAACAGATGAATTCACCAGGTAGTTTTTTATCTTATCAATGTGTTAGGTTAACACAATCATCTACCCTCGAACAGAAGACATTTCTTTCTGTAAGATTTTCGATTCTGGGTTGGATCGTGGGTGCAAGATTTTCAAGACTATGATCAGTTTTAGCCAATCCACACATGTTTAACCAAAATGTTTAAAACAATTGTTCATCCGTGCGAAGCCGGGACGGGCCGCTAGTAATCTATAATTTAAATAACCCTTTGTAACGTCACCTTAATAAGGTTATTATACCATAACCTAAACCGCTTAAGAATTAAAGTAAATGTAATTGCTTATTCATAGTGCTGCTAACGACTCTTTTGTATTTTAATTTAACTAAAACGTACATACGTTTTACAAGTAGATACATATATCATACAATAATATATAAAAACCTTTATCTGTATCTATGACTGTAAACAGACGATATAATAAATGAACAGAAGGAACATTATTAAATTGACATCAAATAATTAAGCTATATACAAGTTAATATAATTTAAATTGCCAATAGACATATAGATTAATACTTACCAGTACGGTAGCCTGCGTTTGAAAGGTAAGTGGCAAAGGTATTAGTTTCGTGGGTGGCCTGCCACATCGGCGATGAGCAGTTATCGTTGTTCGTGTAAACATTATGGTTGTGCACATAAACGCCAGTCAATAGAGAGCTCCTGAAAACAAAATTAGTTAAATAATATCTATTAATAATAACAGAATAATCAAATTTAATCATCCAGGTAGCTAAAAGTTTCGATGAAATTGCTATCGAAATGTACCTACCTGTGTATAACAAACTTCTGGAAAACTTTTTGATTTTAGACGAAATTTTGCTAAAGTTTATTTAATCATAATTCATTAATAAATTTAAATAATTATTGAAAAAAATTATAATATTGCTGCTTTCAATATTTAATTATCATTTCTTTCACATCATCACTTTATACGAGAAATAAACATAAATTAACCTTTCCATGTTTTAGATCAATAACACCAATAAAAAATGTAGATAATATCATTCAGTTCGGGAATGAGGTCCTAAAACATATTAGCGATTTGGTTCTACTTTCAAAAGTTATTATTGGATGGATCATTACGTGAACGAAAATTATGTCTGGAAATGATCCCTTCTCTGTAAATTTGCCAATTGTGACTAAATTGCTTATATACTTAGTTGTAATAAAGAATATACAAAAAAAAACATATCAAGTTCCATGTTCGCTTATCTCGATGACTGGGTTGTTTTCCGAACCAACGATAGTGTCTAACATTCCTAAGCACTTTCTCAGACCTAAATTGTATAAAGTACACTAATAAAATCATAGGTTTACTAACTAACTAGCGCCCTTCTGCGTCATTTGGCGTATTTTTTATCTATATCGTTATAAAAAGTAGACAATAACAAGTCTATTTATACGTACAATTTCAATGCGACTAATTCAGAGATATGGATATGGAAAGGTAATATACAGACAAACAAAATTAGCTTCGCAATTAATAGCGTGTACTAAAAAATGACATACCTAGATGGACAACACATAGGAGTGGTTGTGTAAGCATGTCTGAATTCAGCTCCGGCGCTCCTTATCGCCTTCATAGTCCTTGGCATAAAATTCAAACTTCCCAACTCAACGTCTTGATCGTCAGTCAATACGAGAATAATGTTTGGCTTACGTTCCCTTTGCTGCGGATACGGTATGTAACCATTGTTTTGCCACTTATTTGGCGTTTTTAATTTAGATCTCGTCGTATTTTCCCTCAACGGTAGCGGATGGGCCCTATCTTGCGTTTTATTCTGGTTAACGAGTTTCCTTATAGAAAACTTTTCCATACTTTTGTTCAAATGCTTATCAGATTTGCGTGGTTTATCGTCTTTTCTTGCACTATATGGTTCTATGGTTCTGTTAGCGCTATCCTCAATGGAGCCCTTCCTTCTGTCTCTTCTTATTTCATGTTCCCAGAATCTGCGCCTGTCTCCACGATATCTAGAACTGTTTTTGTGCCTCAAATATTTCCTCTCAGGGAGGTCTGTAAGAGTTCCATTAAATGTTGTCCTGTTTCTATTGTTTTCCTTATTTCTAATTTCTCTCGACCTGGATGTCTCATCGTCTTCAAATGAATCTCTTTTCGCACCTACTAATATTAAATTCCACGTCAACAACAGAGGTATGAATTTTAAATTCATATTTAATATGATGAATGATAGGATGCTTTATAATGATTTTAATACTGTGAGGAGTACTCGATGTATTTCCGTAGTCCTTACATGGTCGAAGGCTTCCGTAAATTATGAAAATTGCTCATTCATTTTGATATCATCTACACCACCTGTAAGAAAATGAATATAATTGAAAAGAAGTGATACTAAGACTGGTATCTAGTAATAGTGAATACACGACATGACATCATGTGGATAACATGAAGTATAGTTGTGGCAAGAACGTAGATTTAGAAATATTATAGAGTGCTTATCAAACAAATTATTGTATTCTTAATGTAGTTTATATTGCGTGATTATATACCGAATATTTTAAGATATTTACTTCATACGATAAATATAATCGCAATTAAAACTACTATGCACACTTCAATTCATATATATTGGTATATATGTACTCATGTGTAAAGAAATACCCTTGGGTATTTCGCAATAGTTTTACCCTTTAAATTTAACCAATAAAGGATTCGTTTCGTAAGCAATCAATATTCAAGCCGCTTAATGGGATTCGACCAGAACATCAATCGCGAATTGCTTTTAACAGAATTGAACTAGTATCGGTCCGGAGCTGACCTTTTAAATAAACTGCCAAAGTCGGTGCACGAGGGTTGCGAAAATTGATCGTGAAAGTTTCAGTATAGAAATTCAGCAATAGAAATACCGTATAAGGTTAGCAATTTAAAGTAATTATTTTTGGAAATTAATTACATTCATGAAAATGTTATTAACAAGACTGTGTAATTTATATTACACTAGCAGGCTTGGCGAATTTTGTCCTACCCTGACAATATTTCTTTTTATAAAACATATATACCTAAACCTTACTTATGAATCATTTATCTACTGGTGAAAACCGCATTAAAATCCGTTCAGTAATTTTTGATTTTATCCGAACAGACGGACATGGCAAACGACTTTGTTTTATAATATGTAATGATTATAGTTTATATTTATATAGATAGATTTCCACCACTTTGATGATTAAAATAAAATATAGGAATAGATTGATGTTATTATTATTTTAATTTCTCATACCAACGCCTTAAACAGCAAAGATTTACGTTTTAATAATACACACTAGTACAAAAAACTAGTTTTTGCTAGCGACTTCACTCACTTCAATATAGGTTTGACCTATTACTTGGGAGCATTAGTTCTTGTTATGAAAGATACCCTATGTCCTTCTCTGAATCTCTAATAATGTGTATGCGAAATTTTACGATGATTGATTAAGGTTGGTTAAGGCTCGAACGCGTATCATGTTTTTACAGGTTTTTTTTTTATTAGCTTCACCTGTATGTTTGTAACTGACTCCTTTGGGCGCGATTTTGACCCACTTAAACGGTCAGATTTCATTCAAACTTTGTAGATTTATCGAAGACCGATGACAATACACTAATTTGATAAGATTATTCCATTTTCAATTTGCAAAATAAGATTTGTTAATTTATGTAACTTTCATCTATAGTCGATAAGGTAGAAATTGATGTTAATTTTAATTTCCAATCATTATCTTTAACCGATTAATCTAATATTAACAAATTTTGGAATACCAATGAGAATTTTTAATTCAACAGAATGAGCAAGAATTTAAATTTACGATTTTTGAAGAAAGAGCGTTATCGCTATTGTAATGAATGGTGATTGAGCTACCGATTAATTTTGCTCTAATGAAAATATAGTTTAAAAAAACTAAAAAACACACTTTTATGTAAAACCAAACTAAAAAATTAGAAAATAAATTTTAATAAATTTGAAAGAATAGTGTATTTTTTTTAAATAAATATAAATTAATAATAGTGTATATAAGAAAAATATATATTTTATTTTTAAAATAGCGTGGGGTGACTTTTGTGATATTATCGAAACGATAATCCTTCTATTGATATTTGTCAATAAAATATTTATAACTATTGACACCATGCACCCCACGCTTTTCCAGTAGTCCGGTGAAGCTGTTAAGACTTGCTAGGACAATAGCGTTCGAAAAAAGAAACGCTTTTTTTAAATAAAATACATTTTTTTTCTTATTTACACTATTCTTAATTCAAATTTATTAAAATTATTGTCAATTTTTTTAGTTTGGTTGTCCATAAAAGCGTGTTTTTTAGTTTTATTAAACTATTATTTATTTTACATTTGCACGTCTTCTGAATCAATGACAATAACACTTGGTATCTATTTAGCCTCGAACCTGGTAAAGTACTTACTACTGTAATTACGAATACATATGATATACTATTATATATTTTTACAGTTACGATATACCACTAATAATTAATCGTAAAAACATGCAGATGAAGCCGCGGATAAAAAACCAGTTTGATAAAAAAAATATTCGTGAATAAATATAATTCCCTATATCTTTCGAAGTAGTTCCGTTATCCGGATTAAATGCGGAATTTATTCCACAAATACAGCCATGGGACGGGCTGACCCTCACGCGAAACTATCAATAGAAACCTACACTACGTTGATCTTGATTTATCTGCGCTCAGGCTGAATGTAATTGATAGAGGAGGGCACACGAATGAACCAACAAACCGACAATATTATTCTCCAATGGAACGAATTTAACAGAATACGACGTTAATCAAATTGGTTTATTCAAGAACATTATAATTTTCAACAAAGTAACTAAGTACACGAATATTTTTTAATACTTTACTAGCTGACACCCGCGGCTTCGTCTGCGTCGTTTATTATCTTATTTGCTTTGTTATATCTAAAAGAGATTAGGCAGAACTTTCGAAGGTGGCAGAGCTACGCTGAAGCTATTAATGGTTTCAGCATGAATGGGTCGGCTCGACCGGGGTAGTACCACCCTCTCACAGAAAAACCGACGTGAACTAACAGTGCTTGCATTATAGCGTTTCGTTCGGTCACTGAGAGCGCCGGAGGCCCACCTTCCCTCCTCTTCCCCCATCCCTTAATCCCCCTCTCCCTGAAGACAAGTTGGCAACGCGCTTGTGACTCCCCTGGTGTTGCAAATGTCTATGAACGGTGGTGATCACTTAACATCAGGTGACCCACCTGTCCGTTTGCCTCCTATGATATAAAACAAAAGGGAGTGTTGGCTTGATTTTTTCCGACACTTACAACAATTATCGTTATACTTCAAAAAATCTACACAAAATTTTACCTATTTATATATCTAAACCTTGCTCGTGAATCACTCTATATATTAATGAGCGCATTGAGTTTATCGCGAACAGACAGACGCAGCGGAAGACTTTGTATTTATGTTTGATGGACTTATGTAGTGATAAGTTGTAGCGTTTTACCACAATCGCATGTTATGTTAAATGACGATGTGGTCTAAGATGGTAAACACACTCGGTGTTATTACAAAAAAGTTAAATACTTGGCCAGTTCGCGCTATCCTTTTTCGCAAGTCTAACCTAACATAACTAAAGCGAGACAAAAGAGCAAGATGGCGAACATGCAGCGACCGCGGTGCATTTAATTCGAAACCTTTTTAAAGCAAGTATTCAATACGTATTTAACTTTTTTGTAATAACACCGACTAAGTCTAGACAACAGGTGCTTGGCGGCTGATTTCCAAGGTGGTAGCTAGCCAGACGAAACTTAGATAAAACTCTACAGTTTCCTCATAAATTATTAAATGTTTATAATTAAAATATTACATAAGTAGCTTTTACCTACGGCTTCGCTCGTGTAAATGACAGCTACCCTATGCACTTTATTGCAGATCTGATAACGTGTATACAAAATGTCATAATGACCAGTTCAGTATTAAGGCGTGAAAACGTAACAAACAAACTGACATTCGCGTTTATTAGTAAAGTATATAGTATATCAGTGAAGAAGTAAGGATAAACTACAGGTAACATCTTATTTTCGTTAACAACTATTATCTCGAACCATCTCACAGCTTCTAATATTTTACACATTAATATCATAAAAACATCGCCTGGTTTACACTTATTTACAACGTTTATTCAATTACCGGACAAATTAGTAAGTAATTACGAAGCTACAGGTAACGTCTTATTTTCGCTAACAACTATTATCTCGAACTATCTCACAGCTTCTAATATTGTACACATTAATATTATAAAAAACATCGCCTGGTTTACACTTATTTACAACGTTTATTCAATTACCGGACAAATTAGTAAGTAATTACTAAGCTACAGGTAACGTCTTATTTTCGTTAACAGCTATTATCTCGAACCATCTCACAGCTTCTAATATTTTACACATTAATATCATAAAAACATCGCCTGGTTTACACTTATTAACAACGTTTATTCAATTACCGGACAAATTAGTAAGTAATTACTAAGCTACAGGTAACGTCTTATTTTCGTTAACAACTATTATCTGGAACCATCTCACAGCTTCTAATATTTTACACATTAATATTATAAAAACATCGCCTGGTTTACACTTATTTACAACGTTTATTCAATTACCGGACAAATTAGTAAGTAATTACTAATTTCTCTCGATTTAGCGAGCTCCATTTCATGTAACCAATATGCAAGGTTTTAATTAACTTGATATTTTGTACAGGCAACAAAGATTTGCAACAACAACTCGACAGAACACGTATTGTTTATGATTAGAAAGCACGCAACTTTCTATTTACATCACATTTATAGAAAATAATTAGTACTTGTAAATATGTTTTCTTACAGAGTTCGATAACCCGGTGTAAAAATAGTTGTAATTAGTTTTTTAACTGAACACTTTGATGTTTCACCTGCCTACGCTCTCGTTTAGTGTAGACTAAATTTTAAACAAACAATTTCGTGCTCAGACATATTCCGAGAACACTTCGAAAATTTTAATTAACGATGCAAAAATTCCACTTTAAATTTCATCGTTGTACGCCAAAACGGATGAACTGCGATGAGATATATGTACCTAAGATTATCTTCAATAACTTACATAAATGGAATATTTGACGCTATATATATTCCCCTAATATGCTAGACCATTCTTCATATTATTTTATATATTGCACAAAACACGTCGATATTAGTTAGTCAATAATAATTTAGCACGGGTAGTAAGTAAGGACGTAAATAGTAAGGACAGTAGGTCAATAGTATGGCTTAAATAAATCATACAAACGTACAAAATTACGAACAAATTTTATTCTCTTTAATGTACTAATTATAACAACAAAAATTAATTAATCAAAGGGTACATTTTACAAACTTTGAACCGCAGAAAACATTCGGATCTGCACAAACAATGATAATGAACATTATAAAATATAAATTAATCACCGAATTGCTAAAGTTTCGCCGACAACGATAAATACTTTACACAAAATCTCCTTAATGATCCCAAAGATATTAACCGTATTAAACATTATTTTAATAACAATTTTATTCGGTCTTCAACGAAGATTTATCGCTAATTAGATAAGCCCAATTTCAAAGGTTTGTTCGTGTACATTAATTTAAATGTAACAAATTTCTGCAATGAATGTTTGTTTCCACTCGAATCGGCATTATTAGTTCAAGGATATATAATTTAATTCAACGTACAGTGAGTAGATTGTCGTAATTGTTATTATTATAACATATCTCTCGAATTAATCGCATTTAAACATACTTAACGTGTCATTTTATGAGAAACTATATTGGATGTAAAATAAATTGTACATATTTTTACAAAATAAATTTTAGGAAACATCCATCGAGGTCTATACCTAATAGTACTTAAGCAATACGAACCTTTATAATCAATATTCTATTTTATTAATTAATTTGAAAATTTATCTGGTGCTCGCCACTACATTCTCGGGTCAATGGATTTCACAAAATTTCGCCTCGGATGGTAATAATTCTATGCCGGTACGTTCAGTTATTCAGTAGTTTTGACGTGATTAAACGTCAATGAACTGTATTATATATACAACTAGCAGGCCCGGCGCACGTTATACCATCCTGATAATAAAAGAAACCTTAACAAATTATGTACACGAACCTTCCGCTTGAAACACTTTATCTACTGGTGTAAACGGCATGAAAATATGTTCAGTAGTTTTTGAGTATATCGCGGACAGACAGACGTAGCAGAGAACTTTGTTTTATAATATGTAATGATATATAGATTAACTATTGATTTTTCCTTATAATGTTTATTGTAATTTTGTCATTCCTATTTGACTCTTTTACCCATGTTAATCTGTCGCCAAGCACCTGTTGGTGTGTTCCTGAGAGCCAATTCCCACTAAGTTTTATGTGTTTACCATCTTTCATCATCATTCTGTACGTGGTAGAGCCACGCTGAAGCTATTACTGTTTTCAGCATGAATGGGTCGGCTCGCCCGGGATACTATCACCCGACCCACAGAAACACCCACGTGAAGTAACAGTGCTTGCAATGTTGCGTTTCGTTCGGTCAGTGAGAGCGCCGGTGGCCCACCCCCTCCCTCTCCTCTCCCCCTCTTCTCCCCCTCCTTCCTCTTCCCCCAAAGGGTGGTAACGCACTTGTCACTCCCGTGGTATTGTTACTTTACATCAGGTGACCCATCTGTTCGTTTACCTTCTATGATATAAAAAAAGTAGACCACATGATCACAACAGTAGATGAGATTGAAGTCGAACGCTAAAACCAATCATTTTTCAAACCTAGCATTTAAAATAAGATTACTTTTAATGAATGTCATGATTACTACTTAGATTCTATGGAAAAGTTTAATATGTAAACAACTTAATACTCTGGAAGTCTTCATATTCCAGTAAAATCTCGTCAACATCGATTTAGCCGGACAAACGAAAGACACTATAATTTTATTTATATGTATATCTAACAGCGAAATATTGGAAAACGCACAAATTTATTAAAGTGTGCAGAACATTTACCATTTTATTACTCTAAAATTTTATATTTAATTCTCTCAAAACTGAAGTACCTAGGTATCAGAATTAATTTGAACTAATTTATTTTTCTTCCTCCTAGGTACTGCTAAAAATATTCGGACTAAGGTCAGGAGTTTCAGATTAGGATAATTAATTAATTTAAAAAATCATGAGACGAATATATTGAAAATTTATAACATAGATAAACCTTGCAAGTCAGCGTGCGTGCTGCTTCACGCATTTATAATACATTCACACCAACTGTTGGCCTTAAACATTTATGCGTACTCACGTAGCAAAGTAAATTTTCACCTGACACCTACATATTATAAAGTTAAACAGAACCTCACCGAGGGTTTTCCGTGTTATAAGTATCCGAGTTATATAACAGTTTTACCACTGAGGCATGCAGCCAAGTTTATATTCACATCTCAAAACTTCTGCATGTAAACTTTTCTATGGACTTGGATATATCCGGATCGTTTTACATTATGGCTGAAGTTTCTTACGTGATTCGAGTCTTAAGTGCTGTGATAGAGGGTTCCGTCAGCTAATCGGGCTGCGAGAATTGGACCGTTTACTTTTGAATTATTTAAAGCAGAGGTTTAAAATATTTACTTCGCTAGATGATCACAAGCTTACATTACACAGAAACTATAATATAATAGAATATAGCGTGCGTTGATTGTAAACGACATATTATTGAGACTGAGGACGATGTTCAATTAAAATTTTCAGGATGATATTAGACAAAATAGGACAATTGTCCATATACTACTAACAAGTTTCTAGTGTTTGCAGTATTGGTGTCATAGTACTTACGAATGCCTATATGAGAAATTCGATTGTTTTCTATATTGAAACTTCTTTGAAACTAGCGATTCACCTCGGGTTCAAATAGGTGCAATATGTGGTGTCATAAGTGTCTAAACGATTTACATCCATCTTGTGGCACTTTGATATTCACAGTTCATGTGGCAGATATTTACAGTTCATGAAAGTCATAAAAACTACGTGTTAAGAATCTTCACACAAACAACTTTTTTTGTGGCGTTATTTATTTGTCGTATGTTCGTCGTGGCGTCTATAATAATAAATTGTAAAGGGCAATTTTGAACTATATGAAATGGCCAACATAACTAAAGTATTTGTATGGGTATGCTGATTCCTCATAAACCTTTAATGGAATTAAGGTAATACGATAATATGAATATTGATAAATTTCGTTACAAATGTATAATTATCCTTTAATATAATTAATTAAATATGTAATATATAAGAAAAATAGCAGTAAAATAGAAAAATACCACCTACAATGTATAATTGTCTAATACATTAGTAATTAGTACATTACTTACGTATCTCATGTTTTCAATGTAAGTTGAAAACTTCTTCTTACTACGTCATTAGAACACATCTACTTCCTTCAACTTTTAGTAATATACCATACATGTGTTATAATATACCTAATCAGTCCGGCTGAAATTTTCTATTTGACAGTGAAAACCGTATCAGAGTCTGTTGCGTAGTTTAGAAGAACTAAGGGACACAGACAGACGAGAAAAGCAACTTTGTTTTGTAATATATATATATATATAAGCTAGCCGATACTCCTAACTTCATCTGTATAATACTACGCATGCGCACCATACCGCTTGCACCACTTCTCATATCGCTGAAAAAGTTGTAGTTATAAAAATAGTAGTTTGTTGTAACTTTAATACTTTAATTGCAGCATGAATGGGTCGGCTCGCCCGGGGTACTACTACCTCTCGCAGAAAACCGACATGAAGTAACAGTGCTTGCATTATTGCGTTTCGTTCGGTCGGTGAGAGCGCCGGATAACCCACCTCCCCTCCCCCTCCCTCCTTCCTAACTCCCCCTCCCCTACCCCTTCTCCACTCCCCCGCCCCCAAACACAAGGTGGCAACGCACTTGCGACTCTTCTGGTGTCGCAAGTGTCTATAGACGGTGGTAATCACTTAACATCAGGTGACCCACCCGTTCGTTTGCCTCCTATGATATAAAAAAAAAACTAATGGTACTCGCGTCCGCAGGAAGTGTACCTCGCACTCTCCTGCAAATGCACTTTGGGTGGTGCTAATAAAGAGTAGCAAAATTTCGCCCGCTATACTGTTGCACATAAATTGAACATCGTAGCGTGAAATAGAATAATCAATTAATCGATGATAACAAGAGATGAATACGCTATTTAGCCATACGATTAAATAAATAAAACTTCATATTAAGTATATTAAATGAAGATATCGCGATATTTTTCAGATAAGAACCAAGAGTCTAATGCCCGGTTTCTGAGGTACTCGGGTAAACTACCAATAGTTATTGACTCAACAAAGTTATCCATAAGATAAACTGTCAATTGGCCCGTTGAGATTTACTGACATTTATCTTACGATTGTGTGTTCAGAAACGCAATTTGACAAGTTATCGAACCGATAACGCTGTTGAAAAGATAAAGTACAATTAAAGTACCTCAGAAACGGACATAAGAAGTATCATTAAACGAATATGATCGATATCTATCGAGTAATTTTTGCGTGATACTTACATAACGGGTGACTATCGTTTTATTTATATAGATATAGATAAATGAATTATTGTAAAAAATCTGTAAAAATAAATTATCGTTCTACAAGCATTTAATAATATGTCGGGAGTTGTATTTCGCAAATTTCACAAGAGATTGACAGTTTCCGTTTAACATTATATATTTACCGTCTAGTGCAAAGCATTACCTTTATAATTATTATAAACGGTAACGTCTCTCTGTCTGTCTGTCCGTTGAAACAATTAACCCATTAACATTACTATATTTTAAATTATAGGTGAATTTTCTAGCTATGATTAATTTGGCACGTACATATATTAAAAGTTATGTAAATATTTCTGAAATTTGGTGTCAATTACAAAAAAAATCGATAGAGAAATAGTACATTTACTCCAAATACAATAACTACTCATATATGAAAAAACAAACTAAAAATATTTAAATCAACAATCAAACATTACCATTTATTGTGACCCTAATTACATGTTCTTTTAGGGCGCCACGCATGAATCTTTACAATTGTAAAAAGATCTAGCGCTGCGGTCACAAATAACAACTGCACCGTGGCGTTACAAGAGAAACCGTGGCCGGTCGTATATGACCAACGTGGCATTCAAAGTGTTCTTAATTGAAGTAAGTAATTTCGTGTTCATAATTAAATATTTTAAAACCTGTGTCATCTAAATTAGTCCCATTGTTTATGTAATAAATATTGTGTAAATAAAAATCCTGCAATAGACTTTTAATATACAATAAAAGATATAATTTGTAGAAACCTTTATTAAAAGAAACATCGTAAGAATAATATTGTATTTCACGCGATCGCAACTGCGAGCACAGCTGGTATACACATAATTAAAAATTACAGCAAAACCTGTAATACAAAAAGTTTGTACACAATTTATTTACTTGAGTGCGCTGCTCGCGCGATACAATGACACAAAATCTTACAACACAGCAACAACATTACACATATTACCTCCACACACGTGCACGCACAAATGAAAATGGAAGGGTTGTATTTATTCCCTTATCGAACTGAAATAGTTTAGAAAAATTATCCGACACAAAATACATATAAGAGTTGACGAGGTATGTATGCTTGGTACACATATATGTTTCGATAACTCATATAAGTATGAATATGTAGCCTTGGTTAGCTCGGATAGGTCGCGAATTGCATGTATCAGGCAACAGCCCAAACCGAGGTGTGCCGTGCACCCTGGAGCTCGTTGCCCAAATAAAATCGGCTTAGTGCCTTAAGCGCTCGCCTTAGTAGTCCGGTGAAACTGTTAAGACCTTGCCAGGTCAATAGCGTAGACAGTTCGAAAAAATATTTATACTGCGTGTAATAAAAAAGTCGGTGCTTATAGTAAAACAAAATGCTTAGCTGCACGATAATCTCTTTACAAAGTGGAAAGTCGCTTCCAAGTCGAGCATATTTTTCATAATTATAAGGGAACGGTTTTATTACTCAATGAATTATTATAATTGCATCCTTACCAACAACTATCACTTTAACGTCGTCTTAAAGCAAGTGCGGTTAGTTTAAAGAAATTCATTAAAGACACGTCTGTGTGCATTAATAATACCCGTACTATAGTGTTCGCAAATATATTAGGTCTTTACCTATGAAATTGCCGTTTTGTATGAAAAAATTTAAACGAATTTTTTTCATGTATTTTTTATTTGTATTAATCGAAATAATCACCTATGCAATCAATGCATCTTTGCCAACGCAGTGGCAGTTTATTGATGCCCTACTTAAAGAAATCAGCTGGACGGGAGGCAACAAATTCTTCAAAGGCATTTTGTACTGCCTCTCGGGTATTGAATTTTTTTCCCGCCAAGGAGTTATCCAAATTCTGAAAAAAGTAGTAGTCTGTAGGCGGAAGGTCTGGTGAGTAGGGCGGATGACGGAGAACTTCCAACCCCAGTTCTTGCAACTTGGAGACCGTCTGCTGTGCAGTATGAGGTCGCGCGTTGTCGTGCAGGAGCAGCGGAGACGAGCGATTGACCAATGCTGGTTGGAGATGTGCCAGCTTCTCCATCATTGTGTTCAGTTCTTCACAGTACACATCTGCAGTAATGCTCACCCCGTTTGGTAAGAAGCTGTGATGAATAACACCGGCGCTATACCACCAAACAGTGACCATCACTTTTCTAGGGGTAAGTTTTCGTTTAGGGCATTGTTTAGGTGCTGAACCAGGATCCAACCAACTTGCTGAGCGCTTGCGGTTATCAAACAGAATCCATTTTTCATCGCAGGTAACAATGCGGGTCAAAATTCCGTCAATTGTGTGTCTGTTGAGCAGTGCAAGGCTCGTCTCGACGCGTACTTCGCGCTGGCAATCATTGAGTTCGTGGGGCACCCATTTGTCAAGCTTTTTTACCTTGCCAATTTGACGCAAATGGACCAATATTGTTTTGACGCTAACGTCGAAAGCTACTGCTAATTCAGTCGTAGATTGTGTATCATCAGCTTCCACAATCGCCTTTAATTCGTCATTGTTGACCAAAGTCTTCGGACGACCGCGAGGTTCATTTTTCGGGTCGAAATTCCCAGAACGGAAGCGAGCAAACCAATAACAGGTGGTGCGTTGGTTTGTAGCGTTAGCTCCGTAAACGTCGTTGATGTTGCGTGCCGCTTGTGCCGCGTTGCTGCCACGACGGTACTCATATTCTATAATTACTCGAATTTTTAACGTATCCATGATGACAAAAAAGATTGAAATGCGATGAAAATGTAACACTAATCAATAAACAAATGACTACTTTAGGAAAAAGAATTCCATGTTTTTAAAATAAAATTAATTTGAAATTAAAATTCTTAGCCAAACAACAATTATTTTGATTAGAAATGGCCAGTACTGCAGAACGGCAATTTCATAGGTAAAGACCTATTATTATACAACTATATACAATAGATAATATGTATAATCTATACTAATATTATAAAGAAGTAAAATTTGTGAGTTTGTGACGTTGTAGGGGTGATCTCTGGATCTACTAAACCGATTTTGAAAATTCTTTTACCAATAAAAATCCACGTTATTTTTTGAGTGTCATCGGCGAAAACCCGAAAAATGAAAAAACTTGTTCGTGGTAGTCGGATTTGCAAAGTAAGTCGGAGAAAAAACGGTCGATCGAAAAGGTTTCTTACGAACTCTGCCTTAACGATGAGAGATATATGATTGAGTTCTAGAGAAAAGTTGTAGAGCTTGATAATGCCTACAAAAAAGTCACCGACAGCATATGTCTAACTTCAAGGTTTTTTTTTATTATCAAACCGGGACAACATCCGCCGTGCCCGCTAGTATAATACATGTAGTTCTTTCAATAATTAATATTCTCATTTCTGTAATGATATATTGATACAAGATATGAAAAAATTTTGATGGCTTTTTAATGTCACCACATTATTGTACTCTTCCAAATGCCACAGATTTTTTTATATCTTTATATCCAATGGGTATTAATAAAAAAATTCTTGCATTTTAAAAATTGATCCCCTTTAGTATAGAAAAAAGAAAGAAAATGTATTAAAAATAGCTGTAATCTGTTTTGTTCTACATTTTACATTTATCTAATTTAATACAGGATTACATATTTCAACTTCTAGTAGTATATTCGTCATAAGTGAACAAACATCGACCTCACCTCTAAATCTAAAGTATAAGCTGTTCCATAACTAAACTCTAGTCACGTTTTACTTCAATGGTTTAATAGACACTTTGTTATCATTAACACATGACACAAAATGCTCTAGCGATTTATATTCAAGCGTCAATTTTCTGCATTCAATCTTTATTTATGAGCACTCGCCGCTATTTTAATGTTAGTAACAGAAGTATCGTTCTGTTCAACTTTAACAACATTCTAATCTCTCTATCTATACATAATACGTTATATCTGTTTATATTTATAGCTCATTATTCTTTGGAAATGACATGGTGAGACAAAATTACGTCCGGTACTTGAAAGTACTTACAATTTTGTGAACGCATAATGAGAAAATAATAATAATAATCACTAGGGCATTAATATATAAAAACCCAAGATGCATAGTCTCGAATAAAAGTAACGCTCGAAACCGTCTCCAAAAACTCGCCGATATACCTAAATAGTTACAGTTATACAATAAACTTATGTTTTTGCAAATTCAACCTTACGCGAATTATTTAAAGTTGTTTTTGTAAGGCAGCGAACAAAAAATCTAAAGTCACGGGTGACGAAAGACTCTTCAAAATGAGCGCACAATTTCCAATCTCATTTTATGCGGACGGTTTTCAGACGTTCACTTTGCATCTTGGGTTTTTATAGTTCAATGCACTAGGATGGTAGATTTCCATTAACATTGACCTTCGACAAACATTTGGCAAATGTTATAACCAACGGTACTGGTACTGTAAAATAACCTACCATGTAAAGAATCGTAAGGATGCTGTCTAGTACTAATACCCTACGATCATGAATCATAATCCAACTTCTAACTAATACTATAAACGCGAATGTCAGTTTTTTTATATACCATTGCTGGCAAACGAACATGCGGGTCACCTGATGGTAAGTGATAACCGCTGCCCATGGACACTTGCGACACGAGGAGAATAACAGATGCGTAGCCGCCCTTTGAGAAAGGGGTAGGCTCGTTTCTTGAAAGATGGTAAATTACAATGGTCCGGAAACGCTGCCGCTTTTCATTTCATTCCAGAGAACCGACGTACGCGGAAAAAATGAACGTGAGAATCGCACATTGGACAACTTCCAACCAACGAGATGACATTGATGGAATTTCAGTCCGTGACGAGGCGTTCTGTAAAGGAACTCAGCAGCAGGTGTCAGTCCGAACATCACTTCAGAGCACTCTCCGTGGTAGTTCTGTAGAGGATGCAAAACGACGCAACGTCCCTACGAAACGCCAACTTTTGTTTATTCGTCGCACCTTAAGTACACATCCCATCGTCATGCAATTTTACACACATCTTGTTAGAAGTATAGGAAAGAGGTGGTAGAGCCACGCTGAAGTCCTGTATGAATGGGTCGGTTCGTCGGGGGTAGTACCACCCGTTCACAGAAGCATCGACGTGAAGTAACAGTGCTTTCATTGTTGCGTTTCGTTCGGTCAATGAGAGCGCCGGAGGCGCACCTCCCCTACCCCTACATCTCCTAACTCCCCTTCCTCTCTCCTCCCCCTCCCCTAAACACAGGCTGGCAACGAACTTGCGCCTCCCCTGGTGTTACTACATTAACTCAATTGAAGCCGTCGGCAAAAGCCAGTTGTAGTATGTGTATCTATTATGTATTGCTTACATACGTATTTCAGAAAACTGTTGTTCGATTTTGCATAGTTCTTTAAAAGAAGAAACATTATTATTTTAATGCTATATTGTCACATAAAGTAAAAAGTTGCTCGCATGTAATATTCTATTTGTAGTGTACTACAGTATATAAAATAATATAAATATTTCTTAGTAGAAAGTAAACTACGTATAGAGAGGAAAAGGAAGTTAAACAAGTGAAATTACGGAAAAAATGCGGAAATTACAAAACAAAAGCTACAACAGGTGAAAAGAAAGGCATTTCAAAACGACTTAATGATAAATTATTTTATGAAATATTCAGTCATTTGGAATCTGTTGTTACTTCTTTCTTTATATTCTAACTAACTGAGACCCGCAACTGCGCTGTTTAATACCTTGAAAATATATGTTATCTATAGAGGAAAAACATAAAAAGAATCGACAAGAAACATATACCTTACTTTTGTTTATAGTTTTTTGTTATGCTTATTAAGATCGTAGTTTCTTAAGAAATTAATAACTTTATATTAGATGATAATAGCATTTTTTAGATAAGTACTAAGTGTTTAAAAAGTAAAACTATTTTTTTTTATTGAAATCTATCCAGTCGTTTATATTACTTATATTAGTCGTATATATTAAAGTATTTAGACAGAAATAGCAGTAATCATAAATCATAAGAAACTCGATTTTAAGAGCAGTAAAAACAGCTATATATAGTTAAACACGCATATTTTGATGACAAAACAACAACAGTGTTCGTCGAACTGTATTCTGATTTGGGGAGTATAGTTGGGACTACAACATTATACACATCTTTTCAATTTAATTCACTGGAGTATCAACTTATTAGTAATTAACCTTAGATAAAATCATAAGTCTTTTCCAGGTTTATTATAGAGCTATAAGCATTAGTTACCAAACAACATTATACGAAATGCTTATCTGTTTGCGACTTCATTCTTATTTAAATAAGAGTTTAGTTCATTGTATTTATAGAGTTTCAATATGATACTTAATTTTCTTGCATTAAAGTTAAAATTTCTACAACATAACTGCGATTATATTCATAGATAATAAGAATTGTTGAACAAAGTACGCAAGAAGAATTTCGAAGAGACTAAATTAGGTTATTGTGTACCTCGGAACCGTTCTCCAAAACTACTTATAGCAAGATAATGAGCGCAAGTAAAACATAACGATGCCGCGGCGGTAATCCAACTCGACTCGAATACTTTAGCGTTTACGAGCAATATATTACGGTAAGCCGGTAGTAGGGGCTGTGATTGGCTTCATACGAAATACAACGCGATTTGCACCTTCAGCTTAAGAAAATATACAAACGGGTTCAGTACATCGTTGTGTGGTGAGTACAACTATCTATAATGGTATATATTTATAAAATCTCAATACATACTCGTTATCATTATTTACTTAACAATCTTCTTAAATGTAATATATACCAGACTATTGAAGTTATTATAAAAAGTAAATATTTGATATTTTATTTGTAATGGATAAACTCATATAGACTCATAAAGTAATTAACAGTTTTTTTTAACTCTTTCACTTATCTATAAAAAGCAACATTATCAGTGTGTAGGCTATATTTTAGTTTTAAAATATATATATACAATATATAGGAGTCCTGGTGGTCTAGTGGTTTTTTGACCGGTGGAATATCAATCGATGTCCGCAGGATCGAACCTCGGACCCGTACCAACGAATTTTTCAGAATTCGTGTACATTTACTAATTTAAATTGGTAACACTATCGTATGACGGTGAAGGAAAACATCGTGAGGAAACCTGAACCTGAGAAATGTTCTTGTAGTACTATAGTGGGAAATCATAGAACTGTGGATTTCTTAGAGTTTGAAATCGCCAATAGGTCGTGGGCTGGCGCGGTGATTATGCCCATACCTTCCTCTGAAAGAGACCTATTGCCCTGCAGTGGGTCTCTTACAGGCTGATGATGATGATATACAACGCGAGGGAAGCCTCAAACATAAGTTATTAATAAATAAATCGTACCATAAATATAATATTTTTTTAAAACAGTATCATTACATAGTATAAAATAAAGTCCGTCCGTCCCCCTAACGCGTCTGTCTGTCTGTCTGTTCGCGATAAACTCAAAAACTACTGAACGGATTTTCATGCGGTTTTCACCAGTGGATAAAGTGATTGATGAAGAACGTTTTCGTATATAATTTGTCAAGGATTATTTTATAATCAGGGCGGGACAACGTCTGCCGGGCCCGCTAGTTTCAGATAATGTACCTCAGTTATCCGTCAGTTGTCCGTAAAAACGTAGATAATCTGGATTTAGTAAAATACCGCCATAATGTAAATACTAGAAACAATAACAAACTGGTCACTCCATGTTTCAAGCTCACTAAGAACAGTAACAGTTTTTTTTGGGTAATGTTAGATTTTATAACAAAGTCCCAAAACACATTACCGATTTGCCAGATAGTAAGTTCAAATGTTATGTCAAGCGGATCTTAATACATAAAGGCTATTACAGGGTGGATCAATATGTGAAAGATGGTGACGTCTGGAAGTGACGCCTCTCTCTGTGCATCCACCAAAAACGAAGTATTATGAAAAGATAAACCAGATCGAGTTTCTTGCCGGTTCTTCTGGATGACTGGGTTGTTTTCCGAACCGGTGGTAGCTTTGACGTTCATAAGTGCCTTCTCAGGGCCTAAATTGAATAAAGAGTATTTTGATTTTGATTTATTACATTTATGTTAATTCGTGTATTTATATGCTTTATGTTACTCTATTTAATATTATAAACGTAGTATGAATGTACGTACGTACACGTATGTTACGATATATATCCATTCTGCTTCTATAACAAATATGAAGTATCATTTCACAAGTAACCGTTTCCTCAATTTTCAACACAGTTAAAATAATCGTTTCTTTCGCAACTCAAAATTATTAATAATCAATATAATTACGCAGACGAAAGCTCAATATAACTAGAATCAATTTCCAGTTGTTGTAACGTAAAGAAAGTTATTACTAGCTCAATCATCGACCATTGTATAGCGTCCAATTTAAAAGACTGTTAGAATTTATAGCGTAATTTAAGTTGTAACATAATATTTATATTGCCTTTATTGTGAGTTTAATAGACATTCCTGCATAATGTTAACTGCCTCTTTATAAATGCTACTCGAAATATTGGTAACTTACTAACTTGCAGTCGCAAAAAATGTTATTAATTATTTTGGTGTGCACGTTTTGTGATTAGATGCACTAAAATTATTAAATCCTTATACCTTTCAAAGAATAAGGAAATATGTATTTATCAAACAAATAATTCACAAGCGATAATGTTTTTTTTTAAATGTAATTTAAAAATTAAAATGGCTTATCCATATAATTAGTTATGGTTTGTAATCGATAGGTACACTCTGAAATTCTTAACCGATTTAAAAAATTCTTTCACGTATAAAAAGCTACATTATCATTAAACCCCCTATTTTTTTAATACTACGATAACGCGAGCGACGCTGCGAGCAAAAGCTAGTAATATTATAAATGAAAAAGTTGTAAGGATGGATGAACGTTTGTTACTCTTTCAGGCAAAAATTACTGAACGAATTCTAATGAAATTTGACAGTAGCAGTTTACTTATACATCGAAATAACGCATAGGCTATATAACTTATAAAGAAATATATAATTAAAATTGACCAAAATATAACAATAAAAAATTTCGTTTAAAGATAGCTTAGAGACTGGAAATTATATATAATATGTAAACTGTTTTTCATCATGAGTATAACGAAAAACAAGCAAACGAATAGTCAGTGTCATCGAAATTTTATCATCATTTTAATTCCAAAAATCATAGCCTATTACAGTTATCAATAGCACTTTTAGAATTCAGTAAATAAACTCATTTCAATGATTAAAAAATGCGTCAAAAATGTGTACTGCATAAAAACGCGTTGCGGAGCCGTGGGCAATTGCTAGTATTTTATTAAACTCATTATATTGTTTTTTTTTTTAAATAACATATGTTGTTAGCTGTGGTTATTGAGTAATCAAAGTATGTTAGCTTAGTTAGCTCTGTGAGCCTTGTTAGTTTATACAGCGTCACGAAACGATAGGTAAACTCCAAGAGGCAGGTAGTCTCCTCGACTTGAACCTTTGCTGCGATAAATTGTATGAGATTATCTCTTTTCGGAGCTTAACTGTACCGAAGCGAATTACAACTGTGATTATCATCTAAGAAATATTTAAATCACTACGTATTATAAAACAAAGTCTTCTGCCGCGTCTGTCTGCTTGTCTGTCTGTTCGCGATAAACTCAAAAACCATTGAACGGATTTTCATGCGGTTTTCAACAGTAGATAAAGTTATTCATGAGGATGGTTTAGGTTCAATTGGACCGATTGGCCCGCTAGTAGGTATACTTATAACTATAACGTGTATGTATGTATGTAACTATAAAATAACGTGTAATAAATTACAACGTTATATTGTAAACGTAAATCCTATTATACAAATACAAAACCAGAACATACTTGCATTAGGCTATTTTAAGCAGATAAGTGGTAAAACACTTAAGCTATAGGATACGTCAAAATATTTCACTCATAACTTCAGAAATAAAACGTTAAGTCCTTCAACAACTACAAGACTTAAGTTTATGCAAGTTATATGTAATATTTGAAAGTATATCGCTCCTTTAATAAAAAAAGATGTAATTCAAAATTTACGTTTTTCGAGTTTTTACCACAAAGTAGATTAACGTTGCGAGAAAAATACGTTCATTCAACAGCCACTTCAATATGATCAGAACGCGAAAATAGATGACTGTTGTCCTCTCTTTGATTTAAACGTTGATTAAATAAGTCGAAGTTTTAATAAAAATACATTATCTTATTTACTTTTATTTATTGAAAAAAAAATGCATTACTTCAGTTTATGCCATTTCATTTTGAACAATATTCGTATTTGTGTCATCAATTTTATCTAATACGTTTGTAATTGTAAATAAAGAAAAACAATAAACCCTACAGCAAACCTTCTCTTTAATAATGTTAACTATACTTTTTATAATGTTAATTCCAAAACCCCAGATCTAGACATCTTCACAAACAGTTACAGCAAATATAAAGAGATATACTTAAGTAATTTAAGATTTTAAAACGGAAAAGTAGAATCGTACATATTGTTAACTTAGTTTTTGCTTTTAACCTTTTGATTATATTATTTACACTACCATGAAATAAGTAGTAAACACCTATTATTAAAATTACACTTGTATTATGTATCCTTTCTAAATGTTGGACTGTCCTAGTATAATTCTTGTTGGTGTCTCGAATAAATTTACTAACATAATTAATATGAATCTAACAATACCTAGTACATATATTAAAATCCATAAAGCCGTGTAGTCTACAAAGCGGCCAAAAGAAATACGTAACACTTGAAAATGTTACCCTCCTTTTGCGTACAGTGTAACAAGTAGTCCGAACGTTCAGGTACATTATACAATACTGAACACGCCCACGAAAGTCAATTCCGAATGTCAATACAAAGTCATGATCAGTGTTAGTATATGTAAATTGTATACGCTTATGACGTACATAGCTTGTTCGCATTCGTTACGGACGGATAGTAACCTAATAGGTGATATCATTTTAGCATTGTGCATTCATCTAACTTTTATTGGTGATGGCGTTTACGAGTGTTCACTTAATTGACCAATCATAATTTACATTTTAACTGTAGATTTATAACCCATTTCATTAGTTCAATTGTTTGCCATTTAAAAATATATCTTAACGATATCTTATTTCAAACTTAATAAATATTTTGACGAAACTCTTTTATTCGTTTAGGTATCACTTAGATCATTTTGCATCCTATTTTCTTTTATAATAATACATTTGACTAATTCTGTATTTTACATTTTTAGAGAACACTAGCTGTGTCTGTGACACCGTCCGCGTGGAACCTAATGTAAAAAAACAGTGACTAATAAAATCATCTAAATGTATTAAGTTCATTTACTTACCTAAGTTTCTCTGTTACTTAAGTCGCGTCTTTATTAAAATTACAATAACTTTTATAGAGTGAACCGATTTTAACAAAACTAAGACTAAATGTTATTCGAAGATATGCTTTATGATTTTCTTGATGAGGTTTTATCGTGAATGCAATGCATATACTTTAGCAGTGATGCGTGTTCAAACAAACAAACAGACAGATAAACAGACATTTCGAAAAATTATTAAAATGTACTTTAGTACTTATTCCATGGCACCTGCAACAATTTTTTTCACAAAAATCTAAAAAGTACAGACACGTTACTTTTACATTCTTATTATATGTATAGAAGAATGTAATGGGAATTCACATAGGTTAGATAGTTGGAGTTAGATTCAATAGTTCTTAGACAATGTTAAAGGTACAAATTCCTAGAACTACTCTTGTGAATATTCGTATTGTTCGAATTAATATTTAAAACTAATCGTGTTAAAATGAATGCGCATCCGTAACTCATTCCATTACAATAAAACTTATTAGATTTAATTAAATTTATAATAATCTTACCATAAAATATACTATAAGGCCGCAAATACTTAGTCTACACGTAGGACGATTCCTACATTAGATTGTGTATGAAATGTTCCAACCCAAGGTAGACTAGATGCCACAAAACAGTTATTTCAAATGTCAATAATGGTATACTTGAACGTTGTAACTATTTTATGGATTAATTATATAAGTATAGGGTCTGCAACACTTGCAATAAGTTTTGAATTATATTTTAAATTAGTCTGTTTTTTTTCGAACTGACTACGCTATTGGCTTGGCAATGTCTTAACAGCTTCATCGAACTACTAAGGCGAGCGCTTAAGGTACTCAGCCGATTTTATTTTGCCAACTAGCTCAAGGGTGCGCGGCACACCTCGGCTTGAGTTGTTGCCAAGTTCATGCGATTCGCGAACTAACTGAGTTGACCTAAGCTAAGCTACATATTCATAATTATATGAGTTATTAAAATATATGTCTGTACCAAGCATACATACCTCAATAACTCCTATATGTATTTTGTGTCTGATAATTTTTCTAAACTATTTCAGTTTGATAAGGGAAAACAATAAAACCCTTCCACTTTCCTGAGTAAGCGTGTGTGCGTGCACATGTGTGGAGGTGATATGTGTAAGGTTGTTGCAGTGATGTAAGATTTTGTGTCACTGTATCTCGCGAGCAACGCACTCAAGGGCTCCACGCCGAGGGGGGCCTAGTCTGGTAAATTATTTTGCTTGTTAGGTATTTTGCTAGGTTGTAGATGGTTATCTATATTTCAGTATATATAAATAAAATTTATGGGTATGTTGTTTGTCAGAGCTAATCTCTGAAATGATAGAAGCTTTAAAACTAGCAGATTTTTTAAATTACATGTTCTTTACAAAGAAACTAAGCGGTAATTATAAAATTTAACACAGGTAACTTAAAATCAATAAAATGTGATGACAAAATTGCAATAAAAAAAATAACCTATAAATAATCCAAATAAAATAGGTACTTGCCATGAACCAACTAAATTGTGTTCACGAAAACCAATTTCCGGATATTATTAGATAATAAGAAATAAAAACTCCTTATTATATAGTTAAATACTAACAAATGTAATATTGTTTGAAATCACTAGCATAAAAGAGTATCCTATATGTTTAAATAGAACGTATGTAATTAAACGAAAACGTATTAAACAATTTAACATGTTATTTCCCTCGTTCTGCAGAAGTGTATTCGCAAACTGTTACCCCGAACACGATAAATAAATCAGTGGTTTCAACTCGCAAAGTTATTGGGACATTAACTTTGCTGGTGGAGTAATTTAACCGTAGTTTATTACTTCCAGCGATACAATGTTTTTTTTATTGTAATTTACGTATACTGTATAAAACTGTATCTTACTACATAAAAAAAGATAAACTGTTTTTTTTTTAAACCGAATACTTCACACGTGTGTTTCAGTTTATACGTTCGATCATGCAGAGAAACGGGTAATAAATTATATTTAATACGGTACCATTTTAGGTACAGCCATTTTAATGTAGAGTTTCATATCCTAGCCCTCCACAGGTTGACCCATAGGGTAGTTTGTTGTTTAATTTAGTAAATAAATGTTACTTCTATATACAAACTGTATACAAGACAATACATAACACATCGATTAAGCTTCGATGTACGATCTTTTCAAAGAAAACGACGCAGGCGTTTAATTATTTCAGCGAATTTGAAACACTATTGATCATTCTACACTTTCTTATGAAGTTCAATTTGACACGAGTGATTCCACTGAAGAAATATAACCCTTATTGATGATTCACGGCGCGCGGCTGATGAGTATTTTGTTTATATTATACACAGAATTGTTATAAGCTACTCACTACTGATATAAATGTGTTTTAGGATTATATATTGGATACATGTCTATATTCTAATATCCTAAATAATATTTTAAATGCGGTTGTGACTTTGTTTGTTACGCTTTCATGCCTTAACTACTCAACCGATGATAGTGAAATTTTGCATACACGTTGTCAAAGATACTGAGAAGAACATAGAGTACATTTTATACAGAAAAAAATACTGTTCCCAAGGAATAGGCCAACTATACATTATCGCGAGCGAAGCCGTTGACAAAAACTAAAACAAACAAAAAAAACAAAAGAAAACTATAATTGTATAAGTCGTGACAGAGGAATGGTTTTAGCGGTGGAACGTCAATACAATGTACGCAAGTTTTTTTTAAAGTTCATATGCAAATATGTTGTTAATATAAACGAATATTAAAAGAGAGTCATGCAACAAGCAAACTACATACGAGTTCACTTCGTGCTAATGCATGTCAGTAAAAATATTAAATTTCTCACGTTACTTTGTATTCTTATAGCAAAACGGATAATGAGAATAAAGTTTCAATTCACGGAAATTACACGTACTATTGTTTCGTGAACTACATAAGATTACAACGAAGTCTATATAAATAAAAATTAGCTGCCGAATGTATTTAAGCGCATTACTTAAGAACGGACCTTACCTATATAGTTCATTCTTTTTTTGTTGTCTTTGTAAATGACAGGACAAGGTTTGTATGAAAGGAAATGTTTAAAAAGTCGTACGGAAAAGTACAAAAACGTGTGTTAAAACATCTCCATATAAAAAATAAGCGAGACAGTAAATATATATTCAAGAATATTACCATATTTTACAGATTAACGATCAAATGTTCGGTTGCCATCTTATATCATTATCGTTACATGATCGTATTATAAATAGAAGATTTGGTGTAATTTCTTTCATTTGTACAACTGCGCAAAACTGGGCAGCTAAATTTAAAATAAAAGTTTATATAACTGAAGATAACATTTTATGTATAAAACACCCCTATATATACATCAGCTAATATGCAATGTTAATTAGTTTTAATACGTTTAATATGGTATATTAGATCTCATGCATAATTTTTCCATAGCAATGTGTGAAAACTATGCACTTTCTCTTTTTCCGTTCACATAATCATTAGAACGTATGTGTTAGTACAAATTTACAAGTCAATCAAACGCATTTTATAGTCCAAATTAAATCCAATCAAGATCAATAAAAAGTAACATGCTGTATAGTCAAGACATAACTATTAATTACTTACAAGAATGTAGTTGCAATAACTAAACGCTGTACAGTGTAAAGGCACATAAAGGTAAGTAAATTACGCAAGTTGTACAATAGAGTTTATGTAAGACGTAAGTGAATTTCTGTTCGAGGTAATTGAAATAAACGGTGACTTATTCAGCGTTTGAGGTGTTTCTATTTTGTGACTTAGGGTTTCACGTATGACAAAAGTTATCATAGAAATGAGGTGTATTTCTATCAGAAACAAAGAAAGAAAAGATAAATGTTCGTTTCGATAAAAAGTTTCATTTAATATTTTAGAAAAAGATTCATGTATTAAAATATATATGAAATAGTGTATTATAAATTGTATAAAAAATGTTAAATAAAAACGAGTTTTACTGAATTTCCACGCATTCAATACTGAGGTTATACAACATGATGTTGGCTGCCCGAATTTCTCTACTCACACGCACACATACACTGGTATACAGTATAAAGACACAAAGAAAGAGAGAAAGAGAAAAAATCACATCACAATGAAACAATCAATCACATGGAAGCATCAGGGTTTTTTCTTACGTAACGACTTCTACCACTCAACTGCTAACATAAGCCGTGTTGAGGATCTTCGTTCCAAAAACTAAAATATCTCTGGAAAACATATTACATGGTAGCAGTGCTTGTACTATACATGATAGTAAGCACATTATAATTCACAACGGCGACAACAGAGAGATCTACAATCAATCGTCAGTGGTCGCTGTCATGGCAGCCTGCAAGCCCCTCAGCTGTAGCATATACACTGACAGATCCAGAAACATGACAATCCAAAAAGAGTCACTGTTAGTAAGTTATTTATTAAGTATCATATGCATGGTAGTAGCAATCCAGTTTTTGGAACGACGTTCTTCACCCTGGCTTGTGGTAGGAGTTAAATGGCAGAAATCGTCACGTAATGAAAAAGTGTTATAGTTCTTTGTCTCCCTCTCTCCATGCGAAATTCTCTCTCTCTCTCTTTATTGTAAAAAGCGTGCGTGCGTGCGTGTGCCGAAATTCGAGCAGACTGATGTTGGTTAATTTATTATATCACAATAATTATAGCGACAATTGAAATATTTTTGTTTTTTTTTTAAACACTTTATAGGTTTTAGGCAAATGTGTTCAAATAACCACAGTTCCACATGCCTCACTCTTAAGTGCAGCTGCCGGAATATCTGGATCCTTAGCGTTACATTTGGAACTCCAGGGTGGTTGCTAGCCATGCAGGCTTAGAAAGAACCCTTCCACTATGTTATGGCTTCATCACGATATTTTTCCTTCACCGGAAGCTCGAGTTCATCGTATAAATTCAAACCTACGTTAATGGATCTGGTCTCTAAGCACGCTTTAAAGTCGTTTGCAAATACTTTACCTGTCTACTCGAATAATAACACACGCCTAAGCGGCTAAATGTGTTTGTTATATCGATGTTACATCACCCGGCAAATATGAAACAAACAAAAAAATTGGTTTTCTGTAAAGTCAGTTTACAGAGGATAATTCTACGTGATAACGTTATAAGAAAACGTTGATGAAAAATTGCATAGCTTTATGAATTGAATTGAATTATTCTATATATAGATAGATGCGTCACAAGCCGAACGCTTAGGTCGATCGCGCCTCTCTATCGCTTGTTCCGCGCTCTCGCTTGCACCGAGCGCTCGTGAACGTGACAATGAGTCATGCTTTTTCGTGCGTGTAGCCGGCGTTCATCAATTTATAAGACTTTATCACGTCAAGAAATACTGATTAACAAAAAATATATCATTTACCTACATAGAGAATTTGAAGTTGATAGTTTAAAACATCTATTTTAACATTTAAAAGTTTCAATAATGAGTTACTTGTTGCGTTAGCGTAGGATGTAACATCGCTCCGTGCCAACCCTACGAGTAAATGGTCTGCTTTAATTAATTTCAACAGCTGTCCATTAGTGCTCCTAAAACAATATTCTAGTGAAATGAAACTCGCTGAAACACGAATAACTAGGTTTGTCTTTGAAACGAATACGAATAAGTTTCCATTGTAATTTCATTTGAACTTACGAGCGAATATTTGTTCATAATTCAACGTGAGCTATTTATTATTTATGAAATTTAACATTTTTTTCAGCACAATCTAACGAGAAGTGATGTTATTTAGTATTTATATTTTGGCTAAGAGTTTCAAATCTACTTTCGCGCTCTTTTGTAGTTAATTCCAAAAAGAAAAATTAATTAATTAATTGCGTATAATTAGCATTATAAATGGAATAAAATTCCTTATACTGAATTTGCTAAAATTCATTGGATGTAAAAAAACTAAGTATGCTTCCCATTATTATTTTATTCCCAAAACAATCGAAATCACTTTGGCTACATTGTAAAAAAATTCGCGCCAAATAAATCGACAAGCACTGCTATAAACAAACAAAACCACGCGATTCCCACGATACTGCGTGTACGCGCACACCATATGGCGTCTAGAAAGATCGTAACGACGAAGCTAAAAATCGCATACTGAGAAAACTTCCGCACCAATTAAACTACGATATCAATTAGGATAATTTAAATATGTTGAATCGATAATTACATGTCATTAGTGTTAATTTGAATATGTTTCGTCCCGGTTCGATAAATAAACATATGATTTTAATTCACATTAAATTAAATTAATGACAATTAATGACAGACGTTACAGGATTATTGCGATATTTGCGCGACATTGTAAAGATTTTGAAATTAAAAACTTAAAGAATTAAGTGAGTAATAAAAACTGTAATTAATTATTATTGGATTTAAAACAAACATTGCCTCAAAAAATATTTTACTAAATACCAATTTGTTCTTTAGAACTTTTTATACGATTCACTAATTAACATATTTGCATAGAATGTATTAAAGTAATACAGATTTTATATTAATATTATATGTTTGTATTATTTTAAATTTTAATAATTAAAAATGAACATCTTAACTTTGCGTTACATACATCTTAATACGCATTTTTGTTGGCCAACCCATATTCTTAGCATAATATTAATAAAGTATAGACTAAACAACGTCGGGGGAACACGTGACCTTTGCTGGTATTCCGCTGTTTGTTATTGTTATTATTCTGGCCACATGTAGAAAAAAAACAAATACGTACTTGAAATAATTCCTGTGTGATATGAAGATTAGTGTGAATGATGTGTTTGTTCCGTCGTATTATGGTGATTTATGAAATTACTCGGTAGAACTGTGTAGTTTATTTTTTATTTTATGAATGTAAAATTTATAAATAACTAGCTGTCTCCCGCGGCTCCGCACGCGTTTTTTTAAATGTATTAACTATGGTGTCATAGTTACAAATGTTTTTGAAAAAGCATTTCTGTAATATACACACCTACTTACAATTTTACATTACGCCGTCTACTGTAACATGTAACGTGTACATTAGATATGTGAATACGAATAGTATATCGAATGGGATGGGATTTATCATCAGCAACATACCTGGAACTTTAGCCTACTATATACCACCCTCGGTGCTCACTAACACTATATAAGAAAGTAATGAAAATTTTAAACTATACATTATCGAACAATATGTGTTAAATTGTTTATTATATAGACATAACATGCCCATATTGTCGATATAATTGTATTATTCTTATACGTTGCTATAATCACTGAGTTATGAAGATGCCAACGCGGTAAATAAAACAAAATGGCCGCCAAATTGACCAAAATGATAATATAATTCAAATTACATACATTTATTCTTGGAGTCCAGTACAGCGCACGTCTCACGCGCTTGTTTACAGTAAACAAACTATTTTTATTAAATTCACACGAACTAATGCACAGATAACACTATCTTATAGTTAAAAAAAGTCTCTTTTAAGAAGAAAAACTAAATGATATAATAGAGAAAGAATAATAATGAGTAAAAAAAAAAAAAAAAAAAAAAAAAAAAAAAAAAAAAAAAAAAAAAAAAAAAAAAAAAAAAAAAAAAAAAAAAAAAAAAAAAAAAAAAAAAAAAGTTACCATGGCAACGTATATAATACTAACGCTAACACGAAGCAATCAAAACGAAAAAAATGCCCAATTTTTAAACATTCTTCATTGGTGCTCCGCTCCTATTGGGCTTAGCGTGATGATATATAGCCTAAAGCCTTCCTCGATAAATGAGCTATCTAAAACCGAAGGATTTTCTCAAATCGGACTGGTAGTTCCTGAGATCATAGCGTTCAACCAAACAAACAAACAAACAAACTCTTCAGCTTTATATATTAGTATAGATTTACAATAAAAGAATATACAAGTTTTCACTAAAAACACAGTATGTCTATAACAAATTACATTTATTGGTATCTCGAAATTTCCAATCTATGGAGTCTTTATCTATCTGTAGATATACATAAAATGATTTGGATTTTATAAAAGACGATAATTTTTATGAACACTACGAGTTCAGTGTATTTTCTCGCCGTGGAGGAGTGGGACAAGTGGTGTTGTGTGTGTGTGTTCTTTTCTCGGTACATAAAATATATTATTTAGATAATAAAGGATGCGGACGAAATCGCGAGTACCAGTTAGATTACATATAAATATTGATGTTGATATATCTAAGATTTTCTAAATTATTTAAATGTTTTTAGCATTTAGCATTTCGCCACAATCTCACCCGTTGTCAAGTGGTGTGGCCCAAGATGGTAACATAATAAACGGAAAAAGAACTAACTCTCAAATGCTATTGCGGGAATACACCTACAGATACTTGGCGACAAATTTTCGACTTAAAGGTGGTTGTTTTACAGATGAGCATCAGGAAAACAGAACTTACCCACTACATTTTTTTATAATATTTTTGTATTATCCGTTTTTCGACAATAACTAAGTCGCAAGGTGACGCTGGCTGTATTTTATTGTTGTTAAGTTTTAGCTATCTATACACATATAATAAGAATGTAAATCTAACGTGACTGTAATCTTTAGATTTTTATGACAAAATTGTTGCAGGTGCCTTGGAATAAAAAAAAATACATTTCAATCATTTTTAGAATGTCTGTCTGTTTGTTTGAACATGCGTCACTGGTAAAGTACTGTGTTCACGATAAAACCTGGGGTAACATTTAGTCTTGGTTTCATTAAAATCGGTTCACTCTATCAAAAGTTATTGTAATTTTAATGACGACGCGACTTAAGGACAAAAAAAGTAAATAAGTAAATGGAGTTAATATATTCAGATGATTTTATTAGTCACTGTTTTTTTTTACATTTGGTTCCACGCGGGCGGAATCGCGGTCACAGATAGTATTATAATATAGCGCACAAAGTCGCACGCCTTTTCTCTTTATTGATATAAGCAAAGCACTTCACAAGCATTTCACGTAAAATATTGTCTATCAAGCAAATAGCGTTTTCATCTCACGTCTGAAAATAAACTCATTTATAAACTAGTTAAATAACATAGATGGGAAACTGAAAACAAAATTAAGCCTTCCGCATTCTAACCGCCATGTTTAACAAATTACCTACAACAGCGGAACACGCATAATTAAATGCTTTTGATCCTGGACATCAGAGAGCAACAAAAAACTTAACAACCAATCCTTCCAATAAACTTAATATCATAAAAAGTATTTGCATAAACTTATCTATATATAATAATAAGGCTTAAGAGATTGTTTGTTTATTTGAAAGGACTAAACTCTGAAAATATTGTAAAGATTCTTTTCAATTCTTTTGAGGAAAGTTTATAGGTACTCTACCATTACGCTACGAGTTTTAGCAATACAGCAATCATCATACAAAATTAGGTTAGAATTAATGCTGAGCGAGAAAGTTAAATGCACTAATAGGTGCTGGCGCATTACGGAGGAATCCAGTACCGAGCGCGGGATGGCTGCCTAACGGGATTATTAAGGTTAACTAGAAGAGCCGAACTGTAAATGCCTATGTCAATAAAGTACCAAATTGCATAGCTAAGTCTCCAGGTCGGCTCCAAAAAGAACAATAACAATTGCACCTTATTCGGAAATTATGTAAGCTTATCTAATTGCGTTTAAAATAATTCAAATTTTAAATAATCAATGTTGATGTAAAAGAATATTTTGAATAACTAATGTATTCTGTAATGTATAAATATATTTCAAAAGAGTTTCGATATTTTTGAATTACGATAATTTTGATATTCGCCGATTCGACGTCATCAACTTTCAAAATAAATTGTTTTATTTGGTTTATTTTACTAAACATATAATGAACGTGAACGTTTAAAATTCGAGTCAAACTTAAATAAACGATATTTAACTTGTCACTATGTCACAGTTTATTTTCTGTTATTTTAGTTTGGAATCAGGCGTGACAGCGTCACCCTCCTGCGAGCTTTAAAAAGGGGACGTCATAATGCATTATTACATTTAACTAAATGAAATTATTTTTAGCATTTTAAAAGTATATATTTAAAAAGGAGGTCCTTCTTTTTTTACATACACGATGACTTGATGATATATTTATTTTTATTAAATCCCTATACAACTTTAGATAATTGGATTACTTTCATACTGATATTATAAATGTGACAACAACTATTAAAATATGTTAGTGATTTCAAATATATTATTACTAGTGACTGAGATGCAATGCAGTGTTGGTTACCGTGTTAATATAAAATAATAAAATGTTTGTCAAAACATTCACAATACAAAACCGTGTTTTATTTGTAACTTTGTCTTACCTATTCAGTCTTAAACTGATGAACCGATTTAGTTGAAATTTGGGCTGGACATAGTTTGAGGCCTTGGCAAGGACATTTCATGCCTAAAATCATTCTCTAAGAGAGTGAAAAGGGTGTGGAAGTTTGTATGAAGACTCGATCATTTTTTTAGTAAGAGATATATAACTCATAATGAGTTTATACTTTTGGTAAATATAAATGAAGTTAATTCGGTGACGATTCAACTTAAATTATTCGCGACAGTTATAAATAATTACATGTCATTAATTGACCTATTTATTTACATTCTGATACGTCAATACTACTAATAAGTTTCTATTACCTACTTATTTTTTATTTATTTATAAAACGTCGTTCATTATAACGAAAAACTTTCTATAACGTAGAAATTAGTTCAATTTCGGTAGTCCGGTGAAGCTGTAAAGACCTTGCCAGGTCAATAGCGTAGTCAGTTCGAGGAAAAAAAAATAGTTCAATTTGGTTGGTTTACCACAAAACAATTTATTCGTTCTCTCCCCTCCATATATCGAAAAAAAAAATTCCTATTTCCCTTAAAATTCATTGTGAACAGTTGGCACTGTATATAAATAATATTAAAATTTAAGAGAGCTCGAGAAAAAAAATTGATTACTTGCAGTACTAATTTTACGCAGACTATGTCGCACACAAAAGCTAGTTTACTATAAATTATAATTGCAAATTAAATTTTACTGTTATATCTATAATGATGGGTGGACTTAATATTTCTTTTTATATATAATCATCTCGGAAAAAAATTGAATACTCGCAGTACTAATTTTACGCAGACGATGTCGCACACAAAAGCTAGTTTACTATAAATTATAATTGCAAATTGAATTTTACTGTTATCTCTACAATGATGGGTTGACTTAATATTTATTTTTATATGTAATCAACTCGCCTTTACGCGATGAATTAAATCTTCGAGAGTTCTTGACTAAATTTTATCAATATGCAAAAAATTCAAAAGTTTCTACTTTAAATTTGGCTTGAAGGACGGCATTTGTTTAAAAAAAACAGACATTCGCCTAATGACTTAATGAGAGAGACGATCTTGAAGATTTTCAAGAGCAATTAAAATACGGAGATTAACACAACGAAATTTATTTCGATCGACAGAATTACGTGCACAAAGAGAATGAAGGGAGGAACGCAGGAAGGAACAAGCGGTTGATAATTGCAATTAACAAACTAAGTTGAACCATTATAAATTTATCCGTTTGTATTTTTACATGCATTAATAATGAAGATACTATGAAAGCTACTATGAACTCTGTTAGATTTATAGCAGATATAACAATGAAACAACGTTATTTACTTGATTTAGTATATTTAAACGTCAACCAGGAAATGTGGCATAGAGAGTAAGACACGCTACAGTGAAAAAACATTATGATTACATCTATCTACCACAGACATGTGAAAAATTTCAAAAGTAATAAAATCAGATTATATTATATTTATATAACAAATTCGTATACGTAGCAATGGTTTAAAATTTTGTAGGTGGTAGAGGCACGCTGAAGCTATTACTTACTGGTTTCAGCATAAATGGGTCGGCCCGCTCGGGGTACTACCACCCGATCCACAGAAACACCGACGTGAAGTAACAGTGCTTGCATTGTTGCGTTTCGTTCGGTCAGTGGGAGCGCCGAAAGCCCACCTCTTCTCCCCCTCCTCTTCCCCACTTCCCACTCCCACAAACACAGACTGGCAACGCACTTGCGACTTCCCTGGTGTTGCAAGTGTCTATGGCCTGTGGTGATCACTTAACACCAGGTGACCCACATATCCGTTTGTTTCCGATGTTATAAAAAAAATTGTATAAAATATGTTATAAAAAAATTCAATAGAAGACTGTTATGTATAATAAATACACACATCAAAAAAGTCTAAGCAACATGCGTGATATTACAAATTTTACCATTTATATTAATAAATTTCTAAGTATTTACTCAAACAAAGTGCGTAAGTAAGTAAACTTTTTTGTTATTGATGACATACTGGCTGGTTGTAAAAAAAAATTGATTATGTTTTGTTTTTTCATAAAATTCAAATGACTGCGAATTTGTTTGAATTTAAGTGCGTTTTAATTGCTACGTTTAGTCTTGATTTTATAATTTTACTAACCATTTAAATAAAGTTAGCGACAAAATTGAATTGTTAGATATTCTTTACGTCATGAAGCGACGTCATTTGATGGCAGATGAAATGCAAAGAGCTGTAGGGATGTTGCAAGCGGGAAGTAATCAATCTCAGGTATCTCGACATTTTGGCATTCATAGAAGTGTTATTTGTCGTCTTTGGCAGCGCTACAATAATACAGGAGAACCCGCTGAACAGCATCCAGGCCGTAAAAGGAGTACAACCACTCGGCAAGACCGGTACATACAACTGACTGCAAGACGCCAGCCGATGTTAACCGCTCGAGAGATAAGTTTGAGGCTACAAATTTCAAGTGGTGTTGATGTAAGTCCTCAAACTGTGCGAAATCGACTGCATGAGTACGGCCTACGAGCTCGACGCCCAATCAGGTGCCCACCGATACGTCACGGCAATCGCGCTCGTCGATATGAATGGTGTAGAGAACGCATAACATGGACCCAGGAACAATGGGATAAAATTATGTTTTCCGATGAGTCGCGATTCGGGTTTAAGCCTGATACAAGAAGGGTGCGAGTGTATCGTCGGCCCAGAAATACTGAAAGGCTCAGGTGCGTTCAGGAAGTTCATCCATACAGCGGCTCAACAGTTATGTTATGGGGTGGGTATAACGAAGAACAGGCAAACTGAGCTCGTTTTTGTAAATGGAAACATGAATGCTGAAAATTACATTGAGGATATTCTCAGACCTTATGTCTACCCATTTGCACAAACCTTTGGCTCCGATTTTAGGTTAATGCATGACAATGCGCGTTCACATACAGCTCGGCGAACCAGTGAATACTTTGCAACGGAGAACATCCGGGTATTGCCCTGGCGTGCACAATCGCCAGATCTCAACCCCATCGAGCACGCATGGGACATGCTCCAGAGATGTGTTTTGAAGGACTTGGACGGAGCGACAACAACCAACAGCTGAAGGATTTGCTGCAATTCCATTGGGAGCGAATACCGCAAGATGACATAAACAGTCTCATTAATTCAATGAATAATCGTTGCCGACAAGTTCTGAATAGCAGAGGAGCCCATACTTTGTATTAAATTGTTCTATTCTTTCACAATAAATACATTTTCTTTAGAAATTTCATTTTGTAAGAAAAAAGTTTAGTTTCTTATGTATCTTAGTTTCTACAGTATATTCTAATATTGTTCATTTCTGTTATTAAAAGAACTTATAAAGACAACAGCTGTTATTTTTACATCATAGAACACTAAAGATATTATTTTAAAAATAAAATACAACGTTATAATGTGAAGAACCATCCTAAAATTTAAATTAGTACATGTTGCTTAGACTTTTTTGATGAGTGTATAATAAAAGAAAAATACCATTACACGTTTAACCACACAAGTTCTTCCGCCGTTCGTTAAAATAGGCTAAATACATAAATTGCACGCTTCTCTTCAGAGTTTTTTTTTAGACTAAACAAACAAGAAATAACCAGATCTGTCCACATTTAAACTCCGGGTTTAGTGTCTATATCAGTTTGAATTTTATCTGATCGTGTTAGCTTGTAATACTGTTTGCGGTACGATAAAACAGTTAGAACTTAATTTGTTCATACAGTAAAATATGTATAAATGGACAGTATAATCTATATATATATAAATTTCTTCTGTACGTGTGTATGTCACTGAACTCCTCCTAAACTGCTGGACCGATTTTGATGAAATGTTGTGTACGTGTTCCAGCGTATCCGAGAATGGTTTAGATTCACGATTGGACCCGGTAGGTGGCGCTGCGGTTGACTTTTAGGATTTTTTTAAAATTATCATAGCAGGACAACGTCCGCAGGGACCGCTAGTATACTATAAATTACTAAGACATACTTTTTTCTTAAATTAAATAAATACATTCATCAACTTAATCTATACAAATATTAAAAGCTGGAGGGTTTGTTTGGTATTGAACGCGCTAATCTCAGGAACTACTGGTCTGATTTGAAAAATTCTTTCAGTGTTAGATGGCTCATTTATCGAGGAAAGTTATAGGCTATCGTTATAGGTTATATCATCACGCTAAGACCAATAGGAGCGGAGCACCAATGAAGAATGTTTGTTTCAAAATCGTTTTTATTTCCTTTTGAAAGCTTTCACTGTGTGTTGGTTAGCCCAAAGTGACTATTCCACGACGAAGTCGCGGTCAGAAGCTAGTTTAACATATAACTATCAGAATGATTTATAAATCACATAATTGATTACTTAAAAACTACCAACGATCGATTATTGTTAAAATAAAAGTAAAGTGATTTAATATATGCCAACTCGTGGAAGTAATACATGGCTACGTGTCTTCTAAAAAATCTCCACTTTACTTAAAGAGTAATAGAGATTATTAGAGCTTAGAGATGGCTATGCTCGAAGTTTCTCTGTGTGATCAAACCTGAACAGACTAAATCCACAAAGGAACCAACATCATTGACATTAGTAATCACAGTTGTTAGATAGAATTGGTACAGAGCACATTTATCATAGAACTGATGCCGAATATTCCTGAAAAGTGACCTGTCACAAGGTGGATCGATAACCTGGTAAAGAATGTAGTAACCTGCGGGATACGAAGAACACAAGACAAATCGTCGTGACGATCTTTAAGGAAGACTTATGTCCAATAGTGGACGCCTTTTAATATGTATGAATGAATCGAATATAAAATAATACGATGCTAATTGTATTTCCTAAGAATATAGTTTGTTATAATCTACTAGTAAATTTAACGTGTAACCTACTTCAAGGATAACATATGAAATATGTAAGAGTCAAGTATCGAAATTTAGTTACATATAAACCACAATGTAAAAACGATAAACATAGATGTATATATATATATATACACTATACATATAAGTCAAAAAAGCAAACTTAGTAAATAAGTACACCCTAATATGTAATACAAATAAATATGTAATACGTAATACAAATACAGTTTCTTTGAGGTTCAATCACGTCAAAACTATTGAACGTATCAGCAAGGAAGTATGATCATTTGCCATTTTTATCACGCTTTTATTAGCTTCACCTGTATGTATGTATGTAACCGACCCCTTTGAGCTCGATTTTGTCCTACTTTGAACGGTCAGATTTAATTCAAACGTTGCACAATGCAATAATCCGAAAAGAAAAGTTAAAAAAAATTAACTAAAAATGAAAAATAAATAATAGTTTAAAAAAACACGCTTTCATAAAAAATCCAACTAAAAAACAGAAAAATACTGATATCTAGTCTATATCAGTATTTTTATCATTTATTTGTCACTTTTTACAAAAATATACATTTATTTCTAATTTACACTATTCTTAATCCAAATTTATTAAATTTTATTTTCTGTTTTTTAGTTGTATTTTTTATGAAAGCGTGTTTTTTTAGTTTTTTTAAACTATTATTTATTAATGTCTAACAAAGCGTGCGGGAAGAAGCTAGTTTCATATAAATGTAAAAGATAATTTGTAAAGATCAATCGCGTTCTCTGATTACAATATATAAATCTATCACTCTTCCTCCAATTTGTCTCTATAATATTTTTTTAAATAATTATAATAATAACGTTAGATAATTAAGTATGATGTAGCGAAGTTTAAGCGAAATTGATTAGTTTGTAAAACAAAACGATTAAAATACCTCGGAGACTGGAACCGACTGACAAAAAACATAAATTACAAGTCGCCGGCGCCAAAACTCTAGCTCTGTATACAACATATGTTTTGCATTTATAATACAAAATAGACGTATAAACTTTAATTTATTGATCTATCAATTTGCAAGGAATTTTATTAAAATTATATTCTCTTATTATTAATAATAACATATTTAAATTGCCAGACCATACTACTATCTACAATGTACAGACGTAAACGAAGGTTTGTATGTACCTATTGTTGAATTACTTTTTTGATTGTATTTTTACTTGATTTCTAATAAAAGATGCTTGCGGATGTCATGTATATAAATAAAGTGATAAAGGTCTCCAGTTTTTTTTGAAACTTTATTTTTGGCAACCAATCTTTTAGATTATTACTGCCATTGTCGAGTGGTTAATAGTATTACAAGTTCTTCTTCCATTAAATTTTTGACAACCACTCATCTAGTATATTATTACTGCCATTGTTAAGTGAGTATCGATATTACAAGTTTCTTGATATAATTTCAATGAACTAACAAGATGGTTGCCATCTTGTTAGAACTTTCCACGGAGTTTTTGTGGCATCTCAGAATTAATGGTCCGTAGTATTATTTTCCATTCAATCCACTTATGCACAATAAACAAACTATATTACATAAACCACCACCAATTTTACACAATATAGAGTCAAGTAACACAAAATTATGAATAAAATATAAAATCCACTACATGACAGACCAAAATCCCACCAAAAACTCAGGTCTCCAGTTGTTCATGCATCACGCAAAAAATGTTTGATAGATATCAATATCCTTATTTAAAAAAAAATATCACTATAACTTAATTTTATACTATAAGTAAAATGTGTTTTTTTTTCTTTTGTATACTACATATATACATACATTCTTAAAATAATGAACAACGCATACAAAATCGCAAGAATCAGCTAGTATATAATAATTTACTTACGGAAATTTTGAGTTACAGAGACGTAAACAAGTGAAAGTGCGGGTATAGAGTTTTTACCACAGAGAATATTATATTTCTTTATACCACAGATTATAATAAACTTATATTACAAAATATTATAAACATATGTTCCCACTTTAATATATTTATTAATATCCAACACCTGTCTACAATACCAAAGAAACCCAGGCCGGTTAAAACATACCTCAAAAAACCTGATACTAATAATTCTGGTGGAAATTGGACATCATTGAGAAATAGCGATATTATAGTGGAATTGATAAATAATTTACAGGTTGGTTGGAATCTGTATCCGACTGATTGTCGATGTTTATTTTTACTTTATCGCGTTACAGTGACAGCCAATATATCTAGTACCTAGAGGAATACCTAAATATCAAAGAAATTTTGGAAATATTAAGTAATTAATGAATCCTAACTTTACAAATTGTACTCTTACTAGTACCATAATAAATTAAATATGTATAAATCAGGTTATCAGGTATATATATATCAGGTAATCAAATAATAATAAAATCAATATTAATTGTGTTTCATTACCGCTTAGCAGTTAATAATAGGTAATAAGACACAGTAACCTTGATTACAGAATAAACACGTAATATAACAACATCATATTAATATTATTAATGAGCATTGCTTATTCTCATAAATTATAATCAGTTTGGATAATACATAACATTTTTGGGTTAACAATAATTAATTAGAAATAAAAGTCAATAGTACGAACATCATATCAATAGTACGAATACCAGGTCAATAGTACGATCGCCAAGTCAATAGTATAGTTTCAATTATTAGACATACACGAAACGAACTAACACAAACTTCATTGCGCGTGGACGCGTAATTCTTAAGTGTAATTCTTACTATAATAAACACTAATAAATAGATACCTATTAACAACGAATTACTCAGACGATCGCTTGTCAAGCTTACTTGAAAAACTAATTGCACGCAACAACGCAGCTACACAGACAATCATAAACGCCTTTACAATTTTACGGTTATGTTATACTCATTATATAATATATTGTAGTATTATTTATCGCTTTAATATTACATTTACGTGTAAGTGTAAGTACTATACTTTGTTTTAGTTACGTTTGTATAATATATTATTACCCAATTACAGTAACATATAATTTCATAATACACATAAGTAGAAACTATAATACCCTTAAAAGTAATAATACACTAATAAATTCATTTAATAGTATGTTTAAAAGTAATAACTACCTAAAGTTTTAACAGAATCCTTCTTTGCAAAACCTACAATTTGTTGTAATCTATTATTACATATAATAAGAATTTAAATCTAATGTGTCTGTACTTTTTCGATTTTCGTTTAAAAAAATGTTTCAGGTGTCTAGGAATAAGTAATAAAATACATTCCAATTATTTTTAGTAATGTGTGTGTGTCTGTATGAACACGCATCATTGTTAAAATATTGTGTTCACGATAAAACACCAAGAAAATATAGCATATCCTCGAGATTAACTTACCCTTTGTTTCATTAAAATCGGACCACTCTATCAAAAGTTATTGTAATTTTAATGACGATACGACAAAAGAAAAGTACATAAGTAAAAGGACTTAATACATTCAGAAGATTTTATTAGTCACTGTTTTTTTTACATTAGGTGCCACGCGGACGGAGTCGCGGGAACAGCTAGTACACTTATATAAATAATTAAGCTGTCTGCTCTCTACACGATTCCAGGTATTAAGTAGATACGAAAGTCGTGTTTATCATTTTGATATTATCTAGAATTATAAAAATATTTTATTTACCGTACATACAAAGATGCTTTGAAATGAATCCACCATATTTATTTTGTTTTTTTTTTCAACAACCATTCAACCAAGTCCGTTGACATATTGTTTTTTTTGAGGCTATCATAATTTGTTATCCTCTGCGACCTTTACCGCATGACTAAAGTAATTAATTCACTGTCACGTTGAATATTTTAGAGTGATGTATTTTCCTTTATAAAAACAAATAGCCGTTTCAACTCACTTTCAAAACCGCAGGAATTCATGCGATAGTCTTAACTACTATTATACTTGCACGTCATATGTATGAGCAAGCACATATAAGTAAGCATTCCCTATACGGTGGCGAGGTTTTTATTACATGAAAATAGTAATTTCTTTTCTTACCCCAATATGGAAACCTCCCGTGGCTATATCTTGCGACATTTCGTTTAGCAATCAAGCGATCCATAATATTTAGATTATGGTTATCTATCATCAAACCATCACAGTACTGGGATAGGCAAACAGATGGGTTATCAGTTCTGTCTGTCTTTGCAAATCTCTCTCCTAATCAAGTCTTCATACATCCGCTATGATTCCAAAGGAATAAGTTAGTCTAACTCAGCCCTACGTATTGTTTATATTTTTATTATTTATTGATTTTATACTTTTTTTAATTAAAAGAACTTTCGATCAACAATAACAACTTAGCGAAGAAAAAAACCCTGTCTCAAGAGGTGTGATAAATTTACAATTAAAAGATACAACGCTCAACTAAAATTATTAATAACTAGCGGGCCCGGCTGACGTTGTCCCGCCCTGACTACCCCCCCGCACCCCCCTTGTGGGTGGAATTTCGTAAAATCCGTTCTTAGCTGACCTCTACTCGGCGAAAGGAATATTCCTACCATATTTCAAGTCGCTACGCCTTATGGTTCCAGAGATATCGTGATGAGTTAATATATAGGTGGGAATCTCTTATATATATATAGATTTATTGTTATTATTTATATTTTGTTTATATTATTTAATTTGTTGTTAGTATACAATATATTATATGTAATTAATAAATAATTTGTTTAGAAATATTCCTGTTTTTAAATAAAAGAAACAACCTTTGATATTTCAGTGAACTTACGTATATTAGCAACAGACCGCAAATGCACACACGTTTTATAAGAAGTAATTATTATAATTTTGACTATTTATATCTTATTTTATCTATTATCTAAAAATGAGTTTATTTTTTCGAGATCTGATAGCAATACTGATAATATAAATCAGCTATAATTTTGAAAAAGCATACAATATGTATACACAATTTCATCAAGATCTGTTGAAAATAGTAGATTTTTTATACACTCTAAAGGTTTGGTATAATACACTTCTCGTAAACAGAATTTTTCGAGCCGTTTTCGAACATATAAACAAACAGATCAACAATTTTTGTAACCTCAATCATATCACAATATTCTAGAAAAAAAAATGCATATTCAGAACTATGACTTATTAAATATAGATACAAAATTAATATAGATTATTATAATTAAGATAGATTTATTAATATATATAAATAATACATAAACGTATCAATATTTTAAGTTATGATCTGTTTGAAAGAATAATAAAACAATGACTAATAAAATCATCTCAATATATTAAGTCCATTTACTTATCTCTCGTACTTAAGTCGCGTCGTCATTAAAGTTACAATAACGTATGATAGAGTGAACCGATTTAAATGAAACTCAGGACTAAATGTTACTTGAGGATATGCTTTATGATTTTCTTGGTGAGGTTTCATCGGGAATGCAGTACTTTACAGTGATACGTGATCAAACAAACAGACAGACAGACAGAGACATTTTTAAGAATAATTACTTCGTTCGCGTGGAATAGTTACTTTGGGCTAACGCTAACACGTAGCGGAAGCTCAAGAGGAAAAAACCCCGATTTTGAAACATTTTCATTGGTGCTCCGCTCCTATTGGTTTTAGCGTAATGATATATAGCCTATATCCTTCCTCGATCAATGAGCTATATAACACTCAAAGAATTTTTCAAATCGGACCTAGTAGTTCATGTGATTACCCCCTACAACCTCACAAACTCACTACGTCACAAACTTTACCTCTTTATAATATTAGTATAATCTATACTATCTATAAAGACACTTACAACAATTTTTTCACAAAAATCAAAAAGTACATACAAGTTTTTTTATTATATGTAATAGAAGATTTAGAAAACAATCATTATCATAAGCAATTACTATCTTGATGACTCAATTAAGCCTTAATCGAGTTCTTCGACCTCGGTAAGTTAATTGATCATTCAACATCGCGCTAGATACTGATTATTTATAAAATTAGATAACCCGATAACAGTTACGTCTTAGAGTCTAAGACTTAGACCATTATACTTATGGAAAGGTAATAATAGTGAATGACCAGCAGGTTGTGTTGTATCCAACATTGCTAACAAAGCCTGTCAACTAATGAACAAAATGTTACCGTAGGGTGTTTAAAATTTATTCACATTCTAGTCTGACCATCATTACGCGTCCTTGCATTGTACCGTACAATGTACATGCATTGTTACTACACTGAATATGCTATGGACAGAATAGTCCAGTCCATAAGACATTTTTTTATGCTTTGTATAATAGAAATAGAAATAATAATAAATGTTATCCGAACGTTTCAGAGTTGCGTTTAAGTGCGTTCTGTAGCTGCGTTGACTCTCCAATAACATCTTGCACCAGTGAACTTAACTTAGAGATTGCAGTTTCAGCAGCTTCCAAGCGAGAGGATACGTTCAGTGAAGTCCACATGTTCGTAATCGCTTTAAGGTTTGTTTGTGACCTAGACACAAAACCAACACGGGAGGTTGAAGACCAGAACATGTTTTAAGAGAAATAATAATAAATACGGTTACCTCTGTACTATTATCTATACTAAAAATAATTTCAAGTCGTTGTCAGTTTCTGTTAGTGGCTTAGTATTCAGGGTATTAAATATATATAGGTGTGTACGAAGTTGTTGTGGTCTAGTGATACGACCAGTAGAATATCAATGCGATGTATGCAGGTTCGAATCCCGCATGTACCATCGAACTTTCAGAATTCGCATTCATTTACTAATTTAAATTGATAATACTGACGTTGACTCGACTGACGGTGAAGAAAAACACTGTAAGGATATGTGGTAAAATATTTTTATACAGTTTTCTGTGGATTTTTCGGAGTTTGAAATCGCCAATACGTCATGGGCTGGCGTGGTGATTATGCCCGCCCTCTCCTTCGGGAAGATACCTATGGCTCAGCAGTGGGCCTCTTACAGGCTGATGACGAAAATGTATTAAACGTTTATATATAACTAACGGTCCATCTCGGCTTCATACATGTGCAATGTACCAATCTTTTTTTTATATTATAGGAGGCAAACGAACATGTGGGTCTCCTGATGTTAAGTGATCACCACCGTCCATAGACACTTGCAACACCAGGGGAGTCGCAAGTGCGTTGCCAACCTGACTTGGGGGAGAGGGGGAGTAAGGGAGTGGGGGAAGGGGAGGAGAGGCGGGCTTCCAGCGCTCTCACTTACCGAACGAAACGCAACAATGCAAGCACCGTTACTTCACGTCGGTTTTCTGTGGGTCGAGTGGTACTACCCTGGTCGAGCCAACCCATTCATGCTGAAATCTATAGCTTCAGCGTAACTCTACCACCGTGATGTTATCTAAGATGATAAACACGTTAAACCTAGAAGAGGTTGACTCTCAAATGCAGCTGCCGAAACACATCAACAGGTGCTTGGGACAGCTTTTCAAATTGAGAGTGATAGCTAGCCGGGCGGACTTAGAAAAAGCTTTACCACCATGCTATGGTTTCATCACAACGGGCACCGTTTTCCTGCACCGAAAACTTCCGACTCAGTTGCTGGGATTCGAACCTACGACCATCGGCACAGTGTCCGAACACGCTATCAACTAAGATATCGTCGCTTCAAAAACACACATACATATTTTATATTCCCATTTTTTTAATCCCTTTAAAATAAATTTACGATCACTAAATTGTCATTACATAGTATACAACAAAGTCCCCTATCGCGTCTGTCTGTCTGTTCGCGATAAACTCAAAAACTACTGAACGGATTTTCAAGCGGTTTTCACCAGTGGATAAAGTGATTCATGGGGATTCATTGAAATTTGAATGGGATTCATGGATTCGTTTTGGTATATAATTTGTCAAGGATTTTTTTTTATAATCAGGGCAGGACAACGTCTGCCGGGCCCGCTAGTTTAAAAATATACGTATTAACAATTTAATGTGTCTAGTGTTCTTTTCTTTTAATTTTTTGTACTTTACTTGAAGATTGTTAGTACCTAGTGCCGTTATGAAGTGAGCAAGTCTTATGTTTTGTGATTACTTCAGTGTAGAACTTAGCGCCAGCATGTTATGTAAGACTTCATGTTCCTTATTATTATTTCCCTTCCACTTTGTGCACAATAACCATGGTAATCCCATCAGTATTATAACATGAACCAAAACATATATACACGACAGTTTGAAATCCCGCCAAAAACTCTTTTTGTAGTATTTGTCCTACCGTTTATTTTACGTTCCGATCGTATGAATCGTAACATTTCTAATATTACATCGAAGTTTTAATTTATCCACGTTATCTAACATACTCAGTAATTAACTAGCAGGAATTAATTACAATTAATCTATTATTTCTAATTTGTATATTAATTTTAACCAGTGGTCGAAATTCTACCATACGCAAGAAGCGTGAAGTATGATGAATATAAACTTATAATCAATGGCATGAAAATAAAACTACAGTATAATTTCACTAATCCGGCACCATTAAAAGCTGGAAGGTGCCGGATTATTGGAATGTTCGGATTACTGGATTATAGTGAAAAAGTCATAGGTAAAGATTAATTAAAGCATTTCATAGAGGGAATAAACGTGTGTAATGTATTAAATTAACATGTACATATGTAATTACATAGTTTTAAAACAATCCTTAATTGAGGTCCGCTTTTGTCCAACTTGTAGTCCTTGCTTAAAAACCTTTTCTGGCACCTTGCGAAGAATTATAATATCTTTTGCAGATATGCCGTTTTTTCTGTCCATGTTATGCAGGTATTGAAACAAATCAATGCATCATGCAATGCAATCATCATAGGTATAGAAGGGCGAGGTGGCGTGGGCGGAGGATGCCGGATTATTGGACGTACCGATAAATCGAAGTGCTGGATTAGTGAGATTATATTGTATTTCCAAAACTCTATATATTAATTATAATGTATATAGAGTATATATATATATATATATATATATATATATATATATATATATATACTATTATACTAATTGATTAATTATAAAATAAATTAAATTAATAATACTAATACTTAATCATTACATAGTATAAAGCAAAGTTCCCTACCGCGTCTGTCTGTCTGTCTGTTCGCGATAAATTCAAAAACTACCGAACGGAATCACATGCGGTTTTCATCGCTGGATAGAGGGATTGATGCGGAAATTTTTAGTATATAATTTGTCATGGATTTTTTCATAATCAGGGCGGGACAACGTCTGCCGGGCCCGCTAGTTATAAAATAAATTAATAATACTAATACTTAAGCTCGTCAATATCTACTAAACAAAAAAAATTGCTTGAAAAACAAAGGAGGAAAATATATTTAATTGTTTTGTCTCTACCTATTTATGTATACTAGTGGGCGCCCAGTGGTCGACATTCGACCATAGTTCATTGCATTTTTAAAGTTTGAACTTTATTAGGGTTCTTTTATCAAAGGGTATTATAACCTCTATAATCAAAGGCTTTCATCATGCCTACTCAGTTATTTGCCACTTTTTTTCAATTATATAAACATAAAAAAAATCGGTGTCTAAATGAAAATTGAAATTAATTATAAATTTGAAACAAAAAACAGGCGGTTACATAAGGTGGTAAGGCTCTTAAATACTAAATAAACATAACTTTACGAAAATAAAAAAAATTATCGGACCCCCTCATGACACAATTTTCAATTAATTTTACACGACACCATGGGCGCGTGGTATTTCTGGGTGATATTGAATTAAATATAGTCTATACATTATGAGGAATAGTGATATGCCCAGTATCATCATTTGGAAAAGTAATGGATACACAATAGAATCAAATTATGAATCCAAAACAAAGATGTTTATAATAGTACCATTCACTTTTGAAACTGAATTCATTTTTGTTCATAATTCATCATCAACTGTACTAAATATAATTGCTACATCGAGTTGAACTGCATCATTGTAACCGCGGAGATATAAGTCATGGATTACTTTCATGACCAAACAAATTTTTCGCTCATTTTTTATTGAATTATCATTTGAGTACACCATAAAGAAATACTAAACATTAAAATATTGACATTGACTTTGGAAATATTGCTTTACTCTTATGGCAACATGAAGTGAAAGCAGTCTGTCACATAAAAATGTCGACATTCAATAAAACCAAAGAGAATAATAATTATTTCAGTAGTTCCATAAATTTACTAAAGATAAATTATTTATCAATTAATATTATTGTATATTATGAATCTACATATTATATTATTCTAAAATTAACCTACAATTTGACCAGTTGATTTCAAAGGGCATATTGTAAGGCATGCAACGTCAGTCATGTTAAAAATATTTAAAAGGTAATTGGAACGTAAGAAGGTTGGAGGATGTTCGAAACGTCTTTTTCATTTACATATATGTTGTGTAAAATTCAAGCAGTAGTGTGAGTAATGTATATTTGAATTAATTTAATATGATTGTAATGCATTTTATATAAAAAAAATAGCTTTGTGCACTTCTCTGCCACATAAACTTTAACTATGCCAAATTTCAAGTTCATCCGTTCGCGCAATTCGCTTAAAAAGGGTGCAAAGTTTTGGCTTCACGTTTTAATATATAATATATGTTATAATATTATTGTTGAATGTAGAATAAAAAAGGGTAATTGGAACGTAAGGGTAAAAAAATACATACAGCCAAGCATAGTAACCTCTTTCGCAACCTTTTTTGAAGTTTGGCAGTATGGATTAATTCCTTCGCCTGTCCTATTGGACGAATATTATTACTACTTTTTTGAAGTCCGTTATTGACGGATGTCAAAATGTCTTTTTTATTTACATGTGTGTATATGTTGTGTAAAATTGGAGCAGTAGTGTGAGTAATGCATATTTTAATTAATTTAATGTACTTATAATGCATTTTATATAAAATAAATAGCTTTCTGCACTTCTCCTCCATATAAACTTTGACTATGCCAAATTTCACGTTCATCCGTTCGCGCATTTCTTTCAAAAAGGGATACAAAGATTTGGCTTCACGTATTAATATATATGATGATATATACATTTAGAAAACTTAAAATGTACATATGGGAAATTATTTACAAAGTGCCAACATGGATTTTGTTTGCCTTATCCTTTTTCAGTCTTAGATATTAAAAAAACAACTGTAGGAATTAACGCTTAAGGCTTACTTTCTATCGGTGAACAGCACTGTTTTTAAAATACAATCAATATACAAAATATCATTTTCCGTTATGGAATTAAAAACGGGAATATAGTTTATAATTGAAAACATTTCCTATTAAAAACTTTTTGCCAATAATATAACCTAAAAATAACACTCGCCACCGAATAATAACTAAAATAAATGGATATGAAATGATATACAAAACCATACATAAAATGACCGAGTAGAAGATTGTGTTGAGAAAAATATGGGAATACTTTTATTCAACAACCGAGATAATTTGATACTCCTAAAAGGGGCATTGTGTCTGCATACAAATCGGGCACACAATATTACGCTGAGAAAGGAAAAACCATTCTTGGGAAACCCTTCAAGATCCCCGCTGAGTTGGGGGCATTTAATATTTGCGACACCGGCGCGACGTGTCACCAAATATTTGAATCGAGATTTGCTGGTGTTGACGTGGACTTTTTTAAGTATACAAGCAAACTAAACTCACATATCACGGTAGTGCGACTTAATGAAGTGCTAAATAAACTTAGAGGTAATGAAGTAGTACTCAGTTCGGACACCGAATCTAAGTTCATGTGCCTGATCACTTGTAGTTGCTTGGCGATATGTTTTTAACTTAACTGGCAAATGAAGCGTGTATCATTTTATAAAACATATTATAAAACAAAGTCCTGCCACGTCTGTCATTCCGTGTGTTCGCAATAAACTCAAAAACTACTGAACGGATTTTCATGCGGTTTTCACTAGTAAATAAAGTAATTCATGAGGTAGGTTTAGGCATATAATTTGTCAAGGTTTTTTTTATTATCAGGGCGGGACAACATCCACCGGACCCGCTAATTGGTAAATATAAAATTACCATACTATGGTTTCATCGCCATATTTTCCTTCACGGAAACTTAGGTTCGCAGAATTCCAAATACATTCAATCGAGTTATCCTGGCATTCTTCAACTAGGCCAACATTGCTGCAAAACCATTTATAATCCAACACAAATAATTTAGAAACAAAAGAAAACTTATATAGCGAATAAATATAAGAAAAAAATTGCAAATTCGAATTTTAAAACATAGCATTAAGTCAACGCCGGCTATATTGTAACCATGTTGCAACAATGGGAGTTTCGAATGGCATTCGGTTCAGAATAATCGTCTCCACGGACACCTGCTGTTCTAATTAAGCCAGTATTGTCCCCCTATAAATTTCCAGCCAGACATTGATTCACTTCTTAATGCAGGTAGCTGAAAGTTCCGACATAATTACGTATGTTATGCGCGTGACCTAAATTTATTATGTTTTTATTTGTAAATAAAAGAGGAAATTCAAATAACTTTGAGATATTTTAATTTTTATTCAAATGGTTTTTTATAATTTTTATTGAGATCTGAGAACATTGGTATTAGCCGGGTGAAGCTGTGAAGATCGAAAAAAAAGACATTGTTATAAAAATTATTCAGAGACCAACCTTAATGATATGCTTCAATAAAAGAGGATTAATTAAAAAATATAGTACATTTATTCAACAGATTTATTTTGAAATAATTAACATAACGCCTACTCATAAACAAAATAAATAATAAGCGAACTCTTGAAAATACTTCTGTTACATATAACATATAGAATAATACTTATCACAACAATTTATTTTATACATACAATGTATAATTATAGATATAGGTTAATTTGAAGCTATCAAGAAGGTTCAGAGATAAACGTCATGTACTAAAAAATGTAATAGATTGCTAAATGTTATCGAACAACCAATTCGAATTGATTAGTTCAATCGTTTCCGGTGTGTAAATTCTGTGAAATTACAGTTAAGTACAGATAGAGTTTATCAGTAAAAAAAAACAATTATTTTACTTATTTCGTATATTTATAAATGATCGCATTTTCTTTCCTTATACATATTATTTTTATTTTGTGAATAAACTAAGTATTTACGGAACCCTTATTACTGTTGTTTATTATAATTACGTGTCAACCAAATTTAGCACCGATTCACTCTCGTATAAAATTATTTTTGTATTATATATTAAAATATAAGCTGTGATTATCCTTATTAGTAAGTCGATATGTATTAGACGACATCACAAAATATACAGTTTTCTAAAATCAGAGTAGATGCAACTATGCATGCACAACAAACATGTAACTCCAACCGTTGCAAAAGCCCACTAATCAATAGAAATAAAAACATAATCCTTTCCTTATTAATATTGTAAATGCGAGTTTGTTTCTTTATTACAGTTACACGCCTTAACTAATCGACCGATCACGCCAGTTTTACCTCAAACATTATTTACTATTCCCGAGAAAAGTTCAAATCTACATTGAAGCCACGAGCAAAAACTAGTATTTTATAATAATTATGCAGAAACTACCGGGACCGGGGGACGTTATCCCGCCCTGGTCATAAAAAAAAATTGACAAAGTATATACCTAAGCCTTCCTTATAAATTACTTTATCTACTGGTGAAAACCGGTGAAAATCCGTTCTGTAGTTTTTGAGTTTATCACGAACAGACAGACCTGGCAGAGGACTTTGTTTTATAACTTTCTTGGCAGTACTTTTTAAAAATATTACCGACGCGTTATACTGTCGTAAGAGACAGTTTGAATTACTAAATCATTCTAATTACATTCTAAGAAATACATATTACTTTCTCTAAGAAAGCAGGTAAATCCCTAACATAAAGGCTCACAAATTGCATGTTTCAGTAGAGCTCAGCTCGACATAAATCCACGGTTACGAGACTTGGACATTTCTCGACAAACAGTAATTATTTATGTTCTGTCCTCTTTCTGTAAATGTCCTGCGCTATTTTTGACAATTGCTGGAAGAGTCTATAGAACATTCATAGAAATCATTCGTTTTTAAAATATACTTATACCAAAAATTATTTGTTATTTACATTGATACTAGTTATCTACGTTGGCTTCGGACGGGTGTACTAAACATGAGGCCTTCACTGTCGAATCATCTAATGATATACCTATAATGGCAACTGAAGAACTGAACGTCTATTCATCAATATTTTTAAATATATCCCTACTTTATTCTGTCTCACTCATTCACTCACATTCTTTAATGTAAATTGATCTACTTTTCGTACGATCTTCAAGCTTTTCCTTCCATATAAACTTTGCATGACACGACAAAAAATAATGAGCCAAATAGGTGCAGCCATTCTAAAGTAATGTGCTTATATACATTGGTTTCATTTTTATTTATATAGATTTAGTGATAACTGAAACATTTTCTCTCTAACCATCCAAAATCTGTTGAGCAGAGGTATTTTTCTCTACATATGTAGCGCATCTGTAGTTTAGTTTGGTCAGACGTAGAACTGGCGACAGCGATTTTCCATTACACGCGAGCTCTAGAAAGGAGCGACTGCCCGATAAGTACTAAGTGCTCTCGGGGGATTAGACTGCAACCACCGGCTTTTAAAACTGAATAAAAATTTTACTATATAAGGAAACTTTTAGACAATACAGAATTAAAATCAGTTTTAAGTTAAAATGTATATGTGAACTGTTTGTCACGAAAGTAAATTTATTGCGTTATTAAGTTTTTTTTTAACAAATAGAAAATCATTTTACAGATTAATTTGTAGAAGTTTGTAAATTCGTTATTATTGATACGGAAAATTTGTTATGGCCTTTTCTATAGAGCGTCAAAAGAACTACAAAACTGCTATTGAAATTCTTATTCTATCTTTGGTAGTTTAGCCGCAAAATATAAAAAGCGTAAAAACTTTAATATTAACGATAGAAATTTGACTTAATGAAATTTTCTGACAAAAAATTATCGCTTAATGAGACCTATCCATTAATTTTAACAAAATAAAATTTCTTCAAAATTTGCAGGTGACCATAATGTAAAAAAAAATCCTAAGTTATTTATATGGGATAATATAAAGTTCGATGGAGGACCTCTTAAAAGTGAAATTCCGTAGTCCGTTGAAGCTGTTAAGACCTTGCTAGGTCTATAGCGTAGTCAGTTAGAAAAAAAAAGTGCAATTAAGAGCGGTCCTTTGGGCATAATTTTTTTCGAACTACACTGTTTGCCTGGCGAGGCCTTTACAGTTTCACCGGATTACTAAGGCAAGGGCTTCAGGCACTCAGACGATTTTATTTGGACAACTAGCTCAAAGGTGCACGGCACACCTCGGCTTGGGCTGTTGTCGGTACCGCGGATCTAGCCTAGCTAACTTATATGATTCAGAAACTTTTACATGTATATCGAATGTAAAAACGAACGGTACTTTGGACAGAATTTTTGTTGAAATATATCTTATGATATTTAGGGTGAGAGCGAGAAAAAAAATATAAACTTTTTAGCACACCCTAATGTATATACAAATATGGTTTTAATTGAGATCAAGTTACGTGAAATGTTTGACATCAATTTGATTTGTTTGACAGTTTTTCACTATGTCGATATTTTAAATAAATACCTTTCATTGTAGTTTATTCATAACTTGGGAACATCTGCGTTAAAAAATAACGCATAATTCGGCGGCATTCAGAACTAGCATGCTTGACGGTGGCTTCCTTTATTTGGCTTGTTTTGAGTTCACAAGTTGCATTCAACTAAATAAATAACAACGTAAAGGTAACTTAGACAACCCACAGCAATAAGAAGATAGTAGGAAAATACAGTAACACAAGTAAACGAACAGATAAAAACATTTCTAAGAATCACATTGCGCCTGAGAAATATTTACGACTGTGTATTATTGTGTTTGGAGGTCAGTAAAATAATAGCGTATTGTTCCACTATTGATAATGTTTGTTACGCTATATAGAATGTTTCAATGTATGAGTAAAATGTATACAAAACAAACTTTATTTATTTACAAGTTTCAAGGAGTTTTTCGTTAAATCGAATTCACTATACAAAGATTGTACTTACACTTTACACAAATTAGATATCCTTATCACATAGCGATGTAACGTTGTGATGAAATATTGCATATGTGACAGTGATCGTTATTAGATTAGTACAACAAGTTTCGAAAAGATGGTGCCCTAGTCGCGCTGTTCCGAATACGATAGAAACGAATTCGTGGGTAAATGTAACTATCAAATATGTTTTTGTAGTCATTATTACAATTCATAATAAATATACTTGAGTAATAGATAACAAGTTATTGAAGATATCAATGATCCTACTTTCGATAATCCGTTATAATTACTGACACTAATAACGGAGACCGTTGTTGAAAAGGTGTGAAATGGAATTCCTTCAAGTCACGTATCACGTCACGAACATATATTTTATCGTGTTACTGTTATACGATACAGAACAGCAAATTACTCAACAGCAGAATAATTGACAACAGCTTTTAAGAACAACTGTTATAAAATACCGTAACAGCGTAATGTATTATTGTTATATAACCATTATTACAATATATAATGATAATTTTTAAAGTAATAAAAATACCGCAACTGGCCCACCATTAAAAACCAAAGACTAATTTAGTCTGAATAATATTTTCTACACGAAAATAGCGCTCCATTTAATATGCTCATTTAATACGGTGGGAAAATGAAAGAAAGATATTATAAAAAATAAATAAATTGCCCAAAATGGACCATCCAGCAATAAAACCATTGAATATTACCAGTTTACAATTTGATATGAACCTATAAAAGAATCGTAAAATTTTTATCTGTCACAGATCTGACGAAAGCCGGTGGTGAGATCGTATTTGGTCGTTTTAGCTATAAAAGAAACATGGTATTTTTAACACGTTGGATATAGAAAACACCTTGAATTTATATATGAATATGAAGATAATTATTTCGATATCAAATACATTACAAAATAATAAATAATTTATGAATTATATTAAGCTTTGATATAAGTTCTGAAGTAAAGCTTAAAAATCGGTATACTTTAACTATTGTACCGGTTTTTAAATAAGAAAAAGCATTATCATTACATAGTATAAAACAAAGTCCCCCGCCGCGTCTGTCTGTCTGTCTGTCTGTTCGCGATGAACTCAAAAACTACCACACGGATTTTCATGCGGTTTTCACCGGTGGATAGAGTGATAGATGAGGAACATTTTAGTATATACTTTGTCAAGGATTTTTTTATAATAAGGGCGGGACAACGTCTGCCGGGCCTGCTAGTTTTGAATAAAAATGAATTATTTGTAAACTTTTTGCAATTCCGAGAAACTATTCGACCATCTTCCAGCATACTTACACCTTTCATTCATCTTTAAACAGAAGAGAAAACGTGATTTATCTAAAAGAAAGATATTCGTCTGTTTTATCTCTGGACAATATAACTGGGGTTATTACTATACGATATATATCTACCACTGCCATGCTCTTATGTTCCTATTTTTTCCATAGATTGAATATAGTAAGAAATATCACTATAGGCGCACAATCATACCGCAGTTTTCAGACATCAAGTAAATGAATTTGACGAATATAACAGACATCTAGTACGATGTCGCCCCTCTTTCGCTGGCCACTGTTTCCACAGATTACCGGCAGAATTCATATTTATGGCGAGCTAGTCTCTCCTTCAACGCTATGAGCGAGACTGGTGCTTTTGACCTATTTAATACTACTGTAAATAAGGCGACAACGTTTTTAACAAGGACGTTCTTTAATGATGGCGATTGCAAATAGTAATAGACTATTAATATTTCTGAATTTTAATTTATTATACTGTTTACCTAATACCGTATAATGCAAGTGATTGTATTCTGTTATATATCGACGAAGACTTATAAATGGCTTGATGTTTTCTATTCTAATAACTATGTATTGTACATTATAGCTGTTTGTTTTCCTAATAAATAAATAAATAAGCAATAAAACAAAAACATACACATTAACAAAATCCTACTTATACTATTAAAAAAAATTAAAACCGGGTAAATTTTAGATTATGAAACGAAAGAATATTAGGTATATTTATTTATTATTTTTATATAAGTATAATTATTCCCAGAACGATGGTTGTCTCTTTCCCACTATATTTCACTATTCAAGCAGAGCACTACCAGTGATAGATTTCTATTAAAACCTATTTTACAAAAATCTTGCTGATCGAGTTTCTTCTTAATTAAATTAAGAAAATGTGTTTAATGTAATTAAAATGTGTCCGGAATAATAAACAAATACAATAACATAATAAACAAATTTCTCTGTTGATAGTCGTCGTTGCTTTAAAATATTCAAAAGAGCTCATGCGAAAAAAAGAAAAATTAAACACTCAACTCGAAACCAGCATCGCCTCATAAATTCAATTGATGTAAACCAGTCAAAAACCCAATTAATTCACAACTTAATATATATTATTCCAATAACCTTTAGCACTGCGTCGTCAAAATAAATCGATACATCGTAAATCAAACACGAGATAACCATACACTTCGTTGCTCCAAACTAATTATTCATTCGATATTCCAGTGCACCATATACAGATCTATTTATTCCCGATAGAGTTCCATATTCGTCATTCGCTTGTGTGACGGCAAAAATTCTTCACCAAATACGGCCCAGTGACGTTCCTAGAGCGCATCGCGGCGAGGATAGCATCCGTCGTGTTACGATAGGCATGTGGTGAAATAAAAGCTATGAAATGTCTTGTTAGATTATTAATTATCTGCCTATATTTGTACTATGCGATAGTTCATTGCATTCTGTTTTGTAATTTATTTATATCGTGCATTGTTTATACTTGTACTGTTTCAACGCTCGGTAATAATCGATAAGGTCATCATATCTGTCCTGGATCGAGAGAAAAAGACATATTACAAATAAAACAAATCCGAACACAAATTGTTATAACTTTTAAATGTCGCAATTAGTAACTTCCCCTTACTTTAAATTTTTTATATAATATATACTTTTAGTTTATATTTGATTTAGCTTTTTATGCATATTATTTCTGTTTTTTTAAATATTTTACTGTATTTTTTTAGTTTATTTTTCGTATCTTTTTTATTACTTTGTTCATATGAAAAATAAGCTAAACGGTCTAAAGAGCTGATGTAGAAATAAAGGGCATTGTATGTTTGTTTTTTAATATTAAAATTAGAATTCTTTTGAGCAAATTAAAAAGTTTGTAATAATATGTTAATTTAAGGGAAACCGACGACAAAATGTTTTTTTTTCTATAAATAACATCATACTAAAGTAAGAATGGTAGTTTGGGAAGTTCGACTGAGAAGACAATACTGCTCGCAATGTTTGATTCCGGTTCGAGAAGTGTAGTTTGCAACACGCACTGGAACATTAGGCATTCCAATATAGTCCTCAAAAACATTATAACAGCGGTCATTTTGAAACTGATTATACATGATTCCAGTGAACATTTAACATCAGGTGTAAAACATCGCTGTTCGTTACTTCATAACATATAAATATCTGACAATCGAAGTGATAGTTTTAATGAAATAAAAGGTACCCCGAGCGGCGCCAGTCACGAATATACTCCAACTATAATATAATCCAAACGGCCATTGTTCGTAAATACATCGAATTCTGGCCAAAAACAAGAATGAACGACAAAGAATGGCAGTCATTCAGACCGAGGTCCCTTTTGTGAAGACTTGTCGTGAACACGACTTTGATAAAAAAAGGGGTTGGCGCCCTTTACGACACGGTTAAAAAGATCTAGGGGTTTCATTGTAGTCATTTTGGGTCAACTCTGAAACTGGAATCTTAAGTGTCCGTTAAATGGGCGACTTTATTATTTAGTAACTTTGTAACATTTTATAGTCAAAGTTATTTCTAAGTTACTATACAAATGTTAAATTATTTATATAAAAAAATCCTTACATTCTATGATTTCATTGTCTGTGTGTTTATTGTACACATTGTAGTAATAAGTATGTTTATTTTTTTTATAATATACATCATCTCGTTTTGAAAGAATTCCTCCAGTTGTAGTCACTTCGTCATGTTATTGATAATATTGCGATTATTCAAATAAAAGTAAACTCACAGAATAACTTTCAAATTATAGTTTTGTTGATTCTTACATTATATGTAAAATCAATGCACAGATAAATCAATTACTAGCAAAAGATCAATGAGTACTACACTTCAACTCGGAATGAGTGGAATGGTATAAAAAGGGGAATAAACAAAAAATGAGGAGCAACTGCCAGATTCGAAATACATGTACGTGTTAGTGAGGCACACATGCCGGTACAGTGTACACATATGTTTTTTTTTCGAACTGACTACGCTATTGACCTAGCAAGGTCTTAACATCTTCACCGGACTACTAAGGCACTCAACCGATTTTATTTGGGCAACTAGCTCCAGGGTGCACGGCACACCTCGGCTTGGGCTGTTGCCTGATACATGCAGTTCGCGACCTATCTGAGCTAACCTAAGCTAAGCTACATATTCATACTTATATGAGTTATTGAAACATATATGTGTACCAAGCATACATACCTCGACAACTCTTATATGTATTTTGTGTTGGATAATTTTTCTAAACTAGTTCAGTTCGATAAGGGAAAAAATACAACCCTTCCACTTTCATGCGTAAGCATGTGTGCGTGCACGTGTGTGGAGGTGATATGTGTAGTGTTGTTGCAGCGTTGTAAGTTTTTGTGTCACTGTACCGCGGGAGTAGCACACTTAAGAGCTCGGAACGGACCTAGGCTTGAGCCGCTGCCGATGGGGGCCTAGTCTGGTGTGCGGGAGCGAAATTTACCCCCAGACCACGGCGGTGTGATCTGTGGTTACGCGGGCGTGGGCGTGAGCACGCTCTGTTTGGAGAGACAGGCTGGTACTGATCGTTCACTGCCGCTATTTCATCGGGAGGGTCGGTAAAAATATGTCGCGGACGTCTTTTATAATGCGCAGCGTTCGGTACGGGTTCGTATTTTGCAGCGGATACCACTAACGGACTGATACACATATGTGTCTTACGCAATGTGTATGATTAGTTTAGCTAGCTTGGTTAGCTTAAATAGACTCGCGATTTTTAAATCAAGGCTACAAACCAAACCGAGGTTACACCACTTTGACGCTTTTGAGCTTGTTGCCATACTGAAGCGTTAGACCAAAAAGCCCGGTGAAGCTGTGAAAAAAACAAGCATTCTGGCTTGGATCGTCGGAATATACACATCTATATGAAGTCGCTGTATTGTCTATCGGCACACTCAGATATAATAGTAAAATCAGTGAATTATTTATTACTAGCTTTTGTCCGTGGCTTCTGTAGATTTAACCCATCTCTTGGGAACAGTACTTTTTCAGGATTAGAAGGTACTCTACGTCCCTTTCCCTTTTCTGTACCCCAAACAATATGTATGCAAAATTCAGTAGTTAAGGAATAAAATTGTAACAGACATTCACCTTTATAATATGTATTACTTAGGTTAGTTATTAGTGTAAATCATTTTAAAATCTATACTAATATTATAAAGCTGGAGAGTTTGTTTGTTTGGTTGAACAAGCTAATTTCAGGAACTACTAGTCTGATTTAAAAAATCTATCAGTGTTTAGATAGCTCATTTATCGACGAAGGCTATAGGCTATATATCGTCATGCTAAGACCAATAGGAGCGGAGCAACAATGAAGAATGTTTCAAAATCGTTATTTTCCCCTTTTGAGAGCTTCCGTTGCGTGTTAGCGTTAGCCCAAGGTAACTACTCCACGCGGACGAAGTCGCGGTCAGAAGCTAGTATGTCATATGACAGATGCATTAAATTTGCATGTAAAGATGTTGTCGACTAGAATTAGATTAATCATTGAAAACCACTCGCTCGCCTTGCGATGCATACAAAAACTAATCATTGATTAACTTTGAAGCGACAATGACTGTGTAATAGTTTATTCGAACACCGCGCCGGTCGATGTAGTTTCAACCCTTGTTTGATAGAAAAAACATCGTGGTGAAATCATTGGTGGTAGAACTTTTTATACCCATCTTCCTAGCTAGGTACCTTCGAGTTGAAAACATGTCGTCAGCAAGCTATAGAGACGTTCCGGGAGCGGTACTTAAGAGCCAATAATACGAAATTATTACATAAATATAACAAATATTTCATTATTATAACATCAGCTAAAATATTGATCAGAGACTAACCCTACGAATATTAAAAAAAATGTGTGTGTACTTATGTACACGCGTTAGAAGTTATACTTCTTTGGCGTAACAAGATAAAAATCTTTTCAAAAATTTTATCTTTGGCCTTATTCTACGTTTGTAGAAAAAACGACACTAACAATAGAAAAAAGGCTATTGTTAATAGCTAACTTCAGGGTGTCGGTTTTTCGTGACGGTGTGCGCGCGCATTGTAATAACTTCAGGGTGTCGGTTTTTCGTGACGGTGTGCGCGCGCATCGTAATAACTTCAGGGTGTCGGTTTTTCGTGACGGTGTGCGCGCGCATCGTAAAAATTTACTCTCATCATTTTTCCCTAACGCGCTCAAAGAAGTATAACTTCAAAAAAAAAATTAAATTGAAAAGCATTATTTTCAATATGTTCATTAATCAAGTCCAATAACCTACAGGCAATAAGATGAATGCCCTAAACTACATTAGTATTAATTTACCTAACCAAGTTTGAATAGAAGATTGATCACTCCGACGATGTAAAGCTAACAAACTTGCAGCAATGAATCTTTTAATTTACAACAAGTTAACGATTACTTAGTAATACGGCTTTTATTAAAGTGCTAAAATGCTTTTGCATAAAATGGGATTTATGAGAACGCCGTAACTTTACACTCCACATTAAATTGTTTCCAGAACTCGAAGTCACTAATGAACGAAAAAGATAAGAACCGAGTGTAAAGAACTTCAAAATTAAAAGTAATAAATCAGACGAAGAGCTTCTACTATTAAAGTAATTATAACCAGAAATCTCCTATAATAATTACGTGTTCGCGGTGTCTGCACTAGTTTTTCTTATTAGTAATGTTAATATTCGGCAATAAACTTGTACGCCGTTATCTGATTCTAAATTAAACCTATTATTTATTTTACATAAGTTATATATATGTTTTGTTCTGCAGACTCTTGGTTCGCACCAATTTTTTTTTTGGTGTTTTTATAATTTTATTAATCTTGTTAAAAATCGTTTAACGTGTGAGCAACTATTGTTTTTTTTAACTATTAAATATTATACGTTTACTACTTTACGTTACGTTACGTTAGTTTACATTACATTATTTTTCACAGAGATTTTTTTCCTTTATGGCGGTTTCATTCTTATGCTTTATTGCCATTTTTAAATTGTAATCCACAATGTCCCGTGCCGGAGCGACCACGGCTCGATGGATGAACCTACTAATATATGTCTATATATAAACCTACTATATATATATGTTTACGTAAGTGTATGTTGGTCTCGTATTTATAGTGTACTAGTTGCTTGCGTACTAACAAAGAAAATGAGACCAAATGTTGTTTAGCTTACTTTGATTCGCGGTGTTAGACATTGGGCTGTTGCCCAAGCCGAGGTGTGGCGTGCACCCTTGTGCTAGTTGTCAACTAAAATCGGGTAAGTGTCTTAAGCGCTCGCCTTCGTAGTCTGGTGAAACTGGAAAGGCCAGTCAAGCCATTAGCGTAGTCAGTTCGAAAAAATCTTCTGTTCACTATACGCCCATGTAATGAAATAAAATGGCAACTGAACAACTTATTCTGTATTTTTTTTTATAAGATGTGATTCTTTCACTGTCTTCGGATTCACTCACAGACTTACTTTTTATGGCTATTTTTCCCCTAATGTTTCACTTTTCCACACGATTTTTCAAGAAATTTATTTCATACAAAACTAATCCTAAATTCTAATAATTAGAAAAACAAAAAAGAAAGAATTAATCACATAAGTGCCACCGTTCTGAAATGATAGGCTTAAATACGACCAGCATTTTTTCTTATGTTTTCAATTTTTATGCTGTAAAGTCAGATGCTTTACATGGCTACTTGGTCGTTATGAGAATAATATTGGCGAGTTTTATATAGTTAGATTTTTTTAAAAAAACGGCTGGCGGAAATCTTACACGTAGGTTCAACTTTTCGAGTTTTATGAAATAAAAGCATATAATATTAGTGATAGCCTGGACGACTTTAACTATTTCTAAAACTTAACTTTAGTCTATACTATGATTTAAAATTAGAGCGAAGACGAGAGAGCCATATTACAACACAGACAACAGTGATCCGTAATTATTTAATAAATCATTTCTTTAAATGTTAAATCTTATCGTCGCCCATATGCGTGATGCTAGGTAAGGTTAAAGTCCTCGTCAATATTTTTGACCGTTCTGAATATCTTTAGAACTCATTACGCATAACACAGTTAAATAAAAAACAAATTGAAAATATTATTATAGGAATCCAAAATTCGCATTTATTTATCCTTAAGTCGTCTCGATGGTATACTTATTTATACCTAAATTTGTATTCTGCCCATCTATATTCAGAGCGGTGAAAACGATTAGCGAGGTCTGTAGGTTAGATTGAATTTGCCGGGGCGACGCGGTGCAGTTTTTAAATTTTTAAATAGCACCAGTAACAGAGAAGTTGAGGAGCAATAAGTTAGCATGGCACGGGTATATTACAAGAAGAGATGAAAGTCATGTAACTAGAAAGTATTGACTATGTAGGTAGACGGATATCGGAGCATGCATGGATTGTATGAAGAATTATATGTGTATAAAAGGTGTGAATACTGAGATGACAGAGACAGTGGAATAGGAAAACATGTTGAGCCGACTCTACCTAAGATGGGATAAGGGTAAGAAGAAGAAGAAGGCTGATATAATGCTTCCCCGCGAGGGATCCACACAAGATGAGTTTCCTCATGTTCAAAAATAGCTTTGTAATAAAAATATGTATCAAAGATTCGGGTTGCGGTAACAGCCCGAGCGTCAGAACATAATACGTGACATCGGACTGAGAATAATGGACTTATAATTTGTTTAGTAAATGTTAACATACACCTCCGTATTCGCAGATACAACACTTCGACGATCCACTACAACATATAACAAGAACCAACCAATATTCATCGCATAAAAGTTAATTACATACGAAAATAGTACTCGCGATTTCTCAGCTCTACAATACGCCAGGAAACCTTTGGCATCAGAAATGAAAAAAAAATGGACATTATAAACAAAGGAATAGAGAACAGGGAGTGAATTAGCGCTGAATGCATAACAGAAAAGTTTTTCATCTATTTTGATAACGGCAACAGATTGAGCATAGTTTATTATATCATGTAGATGGTTTATTACGTAAATTCATAATAAAGTCTAGAAGCATGGAGCTGAGCGCGATGCCATTGACTTCATGCACTAGGCTATAAAGCTATTTGCCGTGTTTTTATTGCGTCTGCAGTCCAAACTTTATATGCCTAGCGCAGTATGAATACCCGAACGGATCTACTTCAACTCTAATATATTTCTTATATGGTTAATGGAATATTAAGTGCTAAGTGCTAAGATAAGGTTCAGTTTCAACACTTTTAATAGAAACTGAACAAAATTATGATTATGAATAAAATAAATGAAACAAAAATGCCACAAAACTAATTTCGTTTTGAAGTTTCTAAATATTTGAGATAAATAAAAGAAAAAAAACTTTATAATTGTTTGTTTGATTGATTTTACATAGGTAGATAATACCAGCGAAAATAATCTTAAAGATGGACATTACAGGATAAATCCTTCAAGTATGTCTTGTTTATATTATAACAGGTAAAGTTTTGTACAATAAAAAAATCTTTATATTTATTATGTTCCTCATTTTAATTTTTTGTTTTTAGTTTCTAATGATTCATTTTGGTTGGAATAAATAAACAATGAAATCCTCTCAATATATGAATAATAATAAAAATATGTAATCAATATCTTAGCAACCCGTGAATACGTTAGGAATGCTTTACACGCAACAGACCATAGATAATATGATGTTCACGCCAACTTTGTAACAAGGTACCACTAATCGGATTATTAAATAAGGAGTACCATGTATATTTTAGGAATCAACAAAACTTCTTTCTCTTTATAAATTAGATGCTTACTTCAATTATTTTTAATAGAATTCTCTCATATGGCTAAGATATTTTTTTTAAATTAAAAGTCCTTCAAATTTTTATTTTTAAAATAAAAAAATTGATATAATGTTATTTTTTTTTTAATTGTATGAGGGTGCATTATCCCTAGTGGCTACCTCATAACAAAATAATTATATTTAAATTCCATCCCCAAGTGGAAACCAAGGGGTTCATTTGACGTGATCTTACCCATATTTCATTTATTTCTTTATCATAAGGAATAAACAGTAGGGGCACCAAAAAATATTAAATCATACATGCAAATAGTTACAATTACTTATGCCACTAATTATAATTGATTACAGCATTTATCAACATACAATACGATACAGAAGATAGATAAAAGTATATACATGTATAGTAAGTTTTTCATAGTAAAATCATTTTAATAACATAACCTGGTAAAACTGAGAGTACAACGTTTTATAACAAAATTGTTAGAGCGACCGGGCAACGAATTAATGTCTTTCACATCAAACATAACGAATGCCCATTTGACCTACGGCCGTGACAGACAATCTAAAAATATTCATATGAAACTGGGTCAAAATGAGCATACATTTATTTTACATGATGTTATCAGGATCCTCGGTCGGTGTTTCTACTGCACAGGGTTGTCAATGTTTACATAAATTATATAATATATAATTGTATCATAAACAGAAGTATAATACTTAATGCTTAGTGTCATTAAAAAGACGTAAAAGAGTTATCTTCTGTAAAAATGAAATGATTGATTCTGTCATTGTCACTTTGCGTGACGCTTCACGAAAAAACTACTGAATATATTTCGATCAATTTTGTTTAGTTTTACTTCTTAGACATTTGGTCCTTATTTAAAGAAATCTCATGATACCTTTATTCAACACTAGGTGAGCCCGCGACTTCGTCCGCGTGGAATCTGATGTACAAAACAGTAGCAAATAAAGTCATCTGGATATATAAAATCTAATTACTTATCTACTATTCTCTCCGACTCCGTACTAAGTCGCGTCGTCATTAAAATTATAATAACTTTTGATAGACCGAAGCGATTCTAATGAAACAAAGACTAAATGTTACTCGAAGATATGCTATATGATTTACTTGAAAAGGTTTTATTTTAGGTATAGCAGTGATGCGTGTTCAAACAAACAGACAGACAGACATTTTTTTTTATATCATAGGAGGCAAACGAACAGGTGGGTCACCTGATATTAAGTGATCACCACCATCCATAGACACTAGCAATACTAGGAGAGTCGCAAGTGCGTTGCCAGCCTGTGTATGGGGGAGGGTAGGGAAAGGAGAAAGGGGAAGGGAAAGGCGAAAGGAGGTGGACCTCTGGCGCTCTTACTGACCGAACGAAACGCAACAATACAATCACTGTTACTTCACGTCGGTGTTCTGTGAGAGGGTAGTACTAACCCGGTCGAGCCGACCCATTCGTGCTGAAACTAGTAATAGCTACAGCGTGGCTCTACCACCTGTTAATTTTCTAAGGATGATTGAAATGTATTTTATTACTAATTCCTATACACCTACAACATTTTTTTTTACAAAAATCTAATAAGTACTGGCACGTTAGGCTTACATTCTTATTACATGTATAGAATATAGATAAAGTTACTAAAGTTTTAAGAAGCTCCGATTTTTATAAGCACTAAGTGTTCAGCGATGTCTGTTTTATAGCCGTAGAGAGATGGGGCAAGCGGTGTTATGTTTATGTTTTTTTTCTTCTATACATAAAATATAATTGTTAAGACAATAATGACACAGACGAAATCGCGGGTATCAGTTAGTCATCGATAAAAACAATAGTTAAATGTAAAATTCGAAATGTCAAAATTGAAAATACAGTAAAAACTCTTTATAACGTCGTTCTTTATAACGAAAAATTTTCTATAACGTAGAAACTATATTAGTTCAATTTTGTAGGTTTAACACGAAACCATTTATTTGTTCTCTTCGCTGCGTATAACGAAAAACAACGCTCGGTCCCTTGAAATTCGTTATAAAGAGTTTATATTATTATTAGTTTAGGTTATATTATTAGTAGGTATATACATATTATATCAAATATTAACATATCCTTACTAATCCACAAAAGTCCAAAATTATTCAACTGAAGTTTTAAAACAGATCTGTTCTTCATAAACGGACAGTGAAGGTGGCCCTGATACTAGGGTCAGAGCAGAGCAAGGCAGTGAACCGAAACGTGGACCTATTGTCATTCAATCGGACCATTGTATGCTCTTTGTCGGCCGCGGTCGGAGCCCTGGATATTTGACATGGGGGATGACTTCGTTAATGTATGTCAAACGAATGCCGCTGGAACACTTAAAATGTTATAATGATAAGATTGAAACAAAAATTTACTCAATACCGACTAATCGCGGATCACTGAACTCCGTGTTAGCAACGGGGATCGTTGGAAATTGCAGTGTTTATTTCCAACTATTTTACTGGCTGACGTGTCTTGAGACTGTCCGAGTTTCGCGTTATAAAATCTGGTCTTTTGCTAGCGTTTATATTTTAAGTATATTTTTATAACTCATTTATATTTGTAGTATTTTTTACACCTAATTATTATTCGTTTTGTCGTAACTAATTGCTGAAATCAATAATTCTATTTACATTTTTATTTTTTACTAGCCTCTGCCCGCTACTTCGTTCTCATGGAATAGTTACTTTGGGCTAACGCTAACACGCAGCGGAAGCTCACAAGAGGAAAAAAACCCAATTTTGAAACATTCTTCATTGGTGTTCCTTTCCTATTGGTATGGCGTGATGATATTCTTATTTATATAGATAGATATATATAGATATATATATATATATATATATATATATATTATATATATATATATATATATTATATATATATATATATATAGATATAACGTTCCTTGATAAATGAGCTATATAACACTGAAAGAATTTTTCAAGTCGGACCAGTAGTTCCTGAGATTACCCCCGATAACGTCACAAACTCACAAATTCACAAACTTTACCTCTTTATAATATTAATATAAATTTTATACTGTTCTGCTCGTAGTTGTAATTTTTTTTGTTGTATTTCTTGCTTATTAGCATTTAAGGTATTCTATATTATTGCATGATATAATCCCAGATGTAAATGAAATCCTAGTATTAATTCAATACTATAATATCTCCCTACATTTTATATTTATATTATGTCTAATCAAATTTGTTAATTGTTATTTTTTGAAACGCTTTAAACCTAGATAATGTTTTAGCTCGACTAAAGGAATAGTCAGTAATCATAAATTATGAATATTAATGATTTCGCTACAAGTTTATTCGTATTTTACAGACAACTATCAGACATATTTTATCTATACTACTGATGAACTATATACTACTGATACTCTATACGGAAATACTGGTCCGTTTTGAAAAATTCTTTCAATGTTAGATAGGGATCATTCATCGAGGAAGGCAATAAGCTATATATCATCATGCTAAGACCAATAGGAGCGGAGCACAAATTTTTGCTTTTGTCGCTGCGTGTTAGTGTTAGCTCAAAGAAACTATTCCACGCGGACGAAGTCGCCGGCAGCAGCTAGTATGCGATATAGAGTGTATAATATTAAGAAAATAAAATTTCGGAAAGAATAAACATATTCTACTTGTTGAACCGTTGAATTTATAGAACAAAGTATAATGTATTTAACAGATGCAAAACTTATTTTTCTATAACATTAAAAAATAAATAAAACGACTGCCTAAATGATAATTAGATAACTCGCCGCGCTGCCAATGAGAAATTAAACCACTCTTATACAAAATAAAGTTAATTCAACGATGTTATGAATGTAGTATTACAAACAACATGTGATAATAAGCCACTTAGGAGCACTTACGACGGTGATTATGAGCAGTACTTCATAAAAATTAGAACGCGTTATCAGGAAAAAACATTAGACAACTGTGAGAAAACTATATAGTTAAATTGACTCATTATACTAATAATATTACGTTGTTCTTATAGTGACAATATTTCGGTATGAATATTGGTAATGACATAATTTTTTTTTTATTATTATGCCGTTTTATTTACGTAATATTTACAAGACGTAGTCAGCATTTACGGATAATTGGAATAATGATTATTCATACGACGAAATAATTTACATAAAAAAATAAACCGAAAATCTTCATTATTCGAAGATATTTTTAGAAATTTACAAAAATATTTTCATTCATGAATTAAACGTTAGATAGACTGTATTCATTTTTAACCAATTGAACACCTCTTTAAATATAATATTGAAAGCTAAAGCATTTAGGATATAAGTACCGATATAAACCCTAAAACTATTTATTTGTATGATACCTCGAATTAACCCGATATATGGTGCACATGGATTAGCGAATGAATAAAAATATTTGGATGCATTAACTGTCAAGTTGTTAAGATAGCAAAATAAAGTAACATATATGAGAATAAAACTTAAAAAAAAAATACATGTACCCTATCCAAAACACGTATCCCTTTATTTACTATCGCTATTAGAAAATACTTAGCAAAAACCATAAGTAGATATAATCTGGTATCTAATTTTCCGCCTGGAAGTATACTAGGAAATAGTAACTTGAATTACCACCTACCTACAAATTATCATCTAACGGCGACAAGCTCAATATTGAAATTAATAATAAACAGACACGAATAAGGTAAAATGTAGTATATGCTAGCTATACGTAATTAAGTACAATAAGATGTTACTATATTTAATTTAAAATTAACAAAAGGCTTGGTAAAATTTTACATTTACTTACACTTGTCAAAGGTGCAACAGGATCCACGTCTCGCATACACTTAATCTCGATGCTTTCCACAAAAATAAAGATACGAACTTATTCCTTCTAAACACCGGCTAAAAGTAAACCTCAAGCTACGCACTAATATAATATAATAACAGGAGAAGCTATTAAAAAGGCATTAAATGCTCTAGTAAATATTTCTCTACAATTTTAATTCGTGACTATTAAATATAGAAATGTTTACGTAAAGTTTTGACGGCACAACTTGTGCGAATACGGAGACGCGATGCGATCGGCCACGCTCGGAGCCGCCGCGAGACTATGTCGGATTGAAGTTTGTGCACTCGATCCTCGCAGTCACGGCTGTCACGAGCTTTCAAACCCGCGCCGGAGGCAGGAGGCGCCCGTCCCGCTCTCGCAGACGGTCACCTGCGGTTTAAAAAAAAATGAAGCCTCACTCGTCTCTCATTTCGCCGAATTGTAAACCTTAACAGACATTTTACAAACAGGTACTATGTATTTTATTTGTCTATGTACCTTCACCTACATTCATGATGTTCACTTCTTATTCTAATAACTCACACTATAGATCTCTACAAAATTTCATTTGGATAGATTATCCACCATTTGATATAACGTAAATCGCTTCACTGTGAAACAGACGAGTCATAGCCACCATACGACGTGTCTACTATATATATTCTAATTCAAAGCGCAGGACATGATAATGACTCGAACAAACAACGAGCCCATTTTAGCGGTACACCTGTAATCAACGATACAAACTGACCCGTCTCTTCCCAGTATTCAATTCAATTACCCGTTGTTTTCACGTCTTATCTCCCAGAATATCCTAGGTCAATGTTTGTCTACCGAGTCTGTAGAGACCAGCGCAGTTTGTTCTGTTTGACTACTTACCAAATTAAACCATGAATTTCACTAACATACCATCTTGCTATATTCCCTGATTCAATTTCATCTAATAGGAATTAATTTCAAGAACTATATGTGTTTGATTCTTACAATTAAGCAATTTAGGGCGACCGTTATTGAATGCATTCCGATGACGTCGACGCTATTAAATTTTCTATTTAAGAATCAAAAATAAAATACGACTATAGTCTTTACATAAATTAATATTTTATTATTAATTGCGTTGTTAAAAAGAAACAACATTTTTGTCACGGATTAATGTTTCTATTCAATTTATTCCTATCTATCGCTATGTTACAAACTTACAATACTGTCTCTATTTTGAGACATATAATTTTTTTTATTAATTTTAATCATTTGATAATCCAATTATTTTATGTAGAAATTTAGCTTTTGTCCATGGTTACACTTTTATTAATGAAAAAAATCGACATATCTCTAAGTAAATGCCAGCTATCGTTTAAGAGTGTAGTAAAATTTTCGTACATTTGTATTAAATTGTACTCAGTATTTGTAAAAGTCTATTTTGTTATATTACGAATATAGGACAATTGTTAAATTATAAAATCTAGGAAAAACCATATAATAAGATAGTATTTACCTTATGCGAGCTTATTTATTTAAAAACACTGTTACGATAAGGGCTTTAGATACCATAATAATACATAAATGTTAAAAAAACAAACATTCCCCATTTCGAAATCTATAACTTCACATAGAAATCTTCACATGACATTATAATTATAAATGTTAACTTAAATAATGTACTGTTTTCAAAAATAAAGCAAGAATTTTGATAATATATTTAATGCTAGAGTATATGATATAGATTTTCAAAATATGTGAACTTCGTACATAAAATAAACTATCATAGAACGAGATCCAAACCTAAAAACTCAAAACCATTCTGAATATGACTTTATTATTTAAATACAGCAGTCAGATTTAAAAAATCGCTGTAATGTACGAAAATTATAATAACAATAATGACATTAACAGATTTCTAGACCGCTGCGCACTTGACCGATAAAACTCAACGGGCATCCTTAACGGGAGTTTGGACGGACGCGCGCAGCGACACAAAAGAAGAAGTTTTTCCTTGAATAATGACTCCAGTAATTTTGTCGAGAGACTTAAAGGCGGTATAGCGGGTGTGTTTGATTTTGCCACGATATTATAGATATTAATTTCATATACGTAAAATGGTAAATTATTTGTTAATTTAATACGAGTCCGCAACGCCTATTTACATTTTTTAAATTACTTAACCTAACTAACGGTCTAGTTACGAAAAAGAACACACAGCTGCATTCAAATATCAACAAACACAAAAGTCGAACTCTAATGAATGGATTGAGTCAGATGCGTCATACGTACTATCTACTATTCGCTTCTAGCATAAGATATTACAAACACTTCATTAAAATTAAAAACTACAAACGTTCAGTAACTTTAAAAGCCAACTACACCGATATCTGTTTGACAAACAGGAGACAGAGTGACCGTGATTTTACAGTCTGTATTTATTACTAACTTTTGTTGTGTGTTCTTATTAACCTTCTATTTGCATGTTTATATAAATAGGTTTATGTTATGTATGTATTCATTTTAGCTATTCAGTACACTATTTGTGTGTTTGTATTTTAGCTATACTTGAGTGCTAAACGCATTATTATTATTTTTTAAATATTGCAATGCCTACAATTTTTTATCTTTGCTATACCGCTGATTAGCTGTAAAAAAATACCTTGTGATATTAAGGTCGCCAGTCAAAAAACTAATATATGCTATAAAGAATTCATCCATTCAACACTGAGAATAACGCAGTGTATTCCAAAATTGATGCATAATGAAAATAATAGTTAGAAAAAGCGTAAAATACACCCATATTAAAAAAAAAATAACGAGTCGAAAATAATTATTGCATGAGATACACATCTAGAGCGTAGGGCGTTTTTTTTTATGTCATAGGAGGCAAACGAACATGTGGGTCACCTGATGTTAAGTGATAGCCACCGTCCATAGACACTAACAACAACAGAGGAGTCACAAGTGCGTTTCGGGCCTGGGTTTGGGGGGAAGGGGTGGGAGGGGGAGAGGAGAGGGGGCGGGGAGGGGAGTTGGTCCCCGGCGCTCTCACTGACCGAACGAAATGCAACACAGAAGCACTGTTACTTTACGTCGGTTTTCTATAAGGGGGTGGTTCTACCCCGGGCGAATTGACCTGCTTTTTTTGTTTGTTTTCGAACTGACTACGCTATTGACCTAGCAAGGTCTTAACAGCTTCACCGGACTGCAAAGGCGAGCGCTTAAGGCACTCAGCCGATTTTACAACTAGCTCAAGGGTGCGCGGCACACCTCGGCTTGGGCTGTTGCCTGATTCATGCAACTCGCGTCTTATCTGAGCTAACCTAAGCTTAGGTACGTATTCATACTTATACGAGTTATTGAAACATATATGTGTACCAAGCATACATACCTCAACAACTCTTATATGTAATTTGTGTTGGATAATTTTTCTAAACTGTTTCAATTCAATAAGGGAAAAACAAAAATAAAAACCCTTCCACTATCATGTGTAAGCATGTGTGCGTGCACGTGTGTGGAGGTGATATGTGTAATGTTGTCGCAGTGTTATAAGATTTTGTGTCACTGTATCGCGCGAGCAGCGTGCTCAAGGGCTCCACGCCGAGGGAACGGACCTAGTCTTGGGCCGCTGCCGAGGGGGGCCTAGTCTGGTGTGCGGGAGCGAAATTTACCCTCAGACCACGGCGGCGTGATCTGTGGTTAGGCGGGCGTGGGCGTGCGCACGCTCTGTTTGGAGAGACAGGCTGGTACTGATCGTTCACTGCCGTTATTTCATCTGGAGGGTCGGTAAAAATATGTCGTGGACGTCTTTTACAACGCTCAGCGTTCAGTACGGGTTCGTATTTTGCGGCGGATACCACTAACGGACTGGGAGGCGAATTGACCCATACATGCTTCAGCAGCTATTACAGCAGCCAGTAATAGCTTTAGCGTGGCTCTAACACCTAAAAATATATAAATAAAAAAAATTATTGTATATAAATACAAAAATATATATTGTGCTATATAAGTCAACTATATAAAAATGTATCTGATTATCATCTCTGCTTGATAATAAATTTTACTATTATTTTTAAGTGAATTTAAACCAATCAAAGTCGACAAAATCAACAAAGAAATTCTGTGTTGAAATATTTAAAATGCAAGTTAAAATACTTATCATATGTTTTATTATCTCCCTATTTAGCTGTATTTAGTTGTGTACTCTCATAAATTTTTGATTAAAATTGTGAATAGCTAAACTCTTTAGTGAATAAGATAAAATCAGATAATAGTAAAATTATTAAAAAGTTTAAAAATGTCAACTAACTTCATGAACGAATTGTAATAATGTGTACCGGAATTTTATAGATTCTTCGTTATTTCGAATTTACTTTTAGTTTGTATTACTATTACTTAAAATCTGATACAAAAACCTACAGAGTAAAATGGCAGGCATGTATTGATAGAAATATCTAGAAATTTCTGAAGAAAAATTAAAAACGGGATACAAAAATTTGAGATAATCTTGTAATTGCAGATAGCACTAAGGCAGTTTTATTAAATATCGGTCAAATGATAGATTTGGCGATAGGCACACCTGAGGCACGTATAAAATGAATACTAATTAATTTAAATATTTTATTTATACAAGAAATTATTTCGATTCCGGCATTATTGTGAATTTACTTGTATTTGAAAGAATGATGAAGACAAGAGTAAAAATTGCAAACCATAATCCACTAAGAACTTTACAAAGCCGAAAAACTAAATTACAAAAGCAATACCCAAACTATAAGAAATATATTGACTATATAACGCAATGGAAAGACTTCGCATTAGCGGCTTGTTGTATTAAAAAGCTAAGATGCAATAAAATCTAATTTGAGTAATTGAAATAGCTAGGTGCTACTCGGACTACAACAAATATATTGCCTATATAAAGCAGAATCGAAATACTTGGCACACGTATCTTGTTGCGTAGTCCGGTGAAGTTGTTAAGACCTTGCCAGGTCAATAGCGTAGTCAGTTCGAGAAAGAAAAAAAAGGTATTTTGTATTAAAAAAATGAGACGCAAAAAAAAATTTGAGTCATTGAAATAAGTAGGAGCTACTACTCAAGCTACGATTTTTTTTTATTTCCAATATAAAGCAGAATCGAAATACTTCGCATCATAATCGTCCTCAAGTATCTTGTTGTATTAAAAAGTTGACATGCAAAAAAATCTTTTTCTGTCTTTGAAATAGGTAGGTGTTGTGGACTTCAACATGCTCCAAACAGTACTGCATTGTCTAGCCCAGCAGCAGAAAGTTCTGGACAAAAACGTAGAGCTTAGAGGAAACGTCACGATTGCACCAGCCGGTCGACACCGCGCCCAAACTATTACCATAAATGAATATGTCGTGGATAATGAGGATAAGGTAAATAACGATACATCACATTTAATAAACACTAGCTAATCCGCCACTTAGCAATATATTTTATGTGTAGAGGGAAAGACAGAAGTACCACACCGCTTGCCCCCAGGCCCCAGTTATCCGCAACAAGAAAACACGTATTCCTGAACGCGTAGCACTATCTATAGACAGATCGTATTTTATAAAAACTTTACATAAGATGAAGCTATCGTGATAATTCTTTTTTTAGATAAGAATCAAGGGAAGTAAAATTAATTTGATCGAAATCTATCCAGTAGTTTTTGCGTGATGCGCCAACAATGGCATACCTCTATCGTTTTATACATATTTAAGACGTTAAGACTACTTATACTGCTATCTTCAATTTAATAAGAAGGGAAGTTATGTCTATTATAATAGTAATTTATTACTGTTATCAATTATATGAATATTTGTATAAAAGTGTCCGGTTTTTGTCCGGTGTAATCTCCGAAACAATTGAACCAATTTAATACAAGACTTCTACAGACTAATAGAAGACTTTTCAGAATATTATCTAAGCTACGTATCATTACGCTTTTCCGTCATACCTACACAGTCACGATTAATTTTAATAGAGGTAAGCTGTTTATAAAAGCGTATTAGGTAGTAATAACCAATTAACAAAAATTGATGAACAACTTGCAATTAATTCAATAAAATTAGATCCCAAGACAAGAAATTCATCTACATCTAGTTTCGAGCATCAGCCGATTACTGATAAAAAAAGATAATTCTCACAATAACAAGGTGCCGTATTTATGAGAGAATTAAATATAAATTTAAACAAGTATATTTTGAAAAACATGTTACATCGACGTACCTGTTTCACAAGAATTCGTCAACCTTGTATCGTAAACGTGTACATACAAAATTCATTGAAATACACGTCGAGATTCATAATATATTCTTATAAGAAACTGTGTCGTAATGCACACATAAGACATTCATAAGTCCATGGAAATATAAAAAGTTCCCATTCTACTTTCAACATAATACCAGATTTGCACAGCACAGGCTTTTGAATGTGACAAATGCTACATAAAGTAAATCGGTACAATTATTGCAAATGAGATAATTTCAAATCGTTTAAATGATGTGTGTGTGTAACTCAATTAACGTATGTGTTTAAGAATATTACTGTGTACTTATACATTTATATAACATACAATTTATAGCGTACATATATGAAATATTTCAATAAGATTACGGGCTAACAAAAACTATATTTTTTTGTAAGCTTCTAGCAGTTTGTATATATAGGGATGCAAACGAAACATCGATGTTCATCGTTCATAAACATCTATATTTTAATATGTTTAAACGTCGATGTTAAGACTGTGACATCGAGGAAACATCGCTCTTTATTATGAAAGGACGGAGAAGTATTTTATATGGGTCACATGTTGAAAAAGTGTCCAGCTCCAAGCGCTAGATAATAGTTAGCAAAATGGTTAGTTTCCAAAATGGCGTTAGCATAGATAAAGGTTATGGATAGTCCAGAATGACCTTGTAAATATAACCTAAAACAACCGCTGTCAGAAAACGTGGAGGGTGATAGAATTTGTGTAAACTTTAAATAATACGTTTAGTGTTTTTTCAGTGTTTACTTTTATAAAACTTGTTGAAGTAATTGAATGAACCCTGTTGCTACTGTAGCACCACCATAATAACCCATTTCGACGGACGCTTTTTCAATACACAGAGAAGATTCTCTTTACCTCTACACTCCACAGTCTTTATAAATGACGTTTCATCATGTGTAGCACCATCTATTGTATTATTTGCCCGATCGATTCCTCAGTAATTGAAGAGAGTGTTTCTTTTGTCATGTCGAAGAGAAGAGGATAAGTTAGTTATCGCACAGCCCAATGACTACGATAACGCTATACGAAACCGAACTTAGCCGACTTTGTCTTCTCCCCGACTTCCCAAATCAAAAGTCGAGTACTGTGCATGTATTTTTGTATAATATGACAAACAAAAAAGGCCTTTTTAACAGAAAAACCTATGACATGAACTACACAGAAAATTTATTACATTTAGCTTATTTCTAATTCCAGAGTTCGCCCAAAAAAACGGAAATATGTAAGTTTTGTTTATCTATCATAACTTCACATCCCTATAACGAGAATAAACAGAAAGTAAGAAAGCGCTGTTCCAACAAAACGCTGTAAATTCTTTGTTCTCTTGAATAATAAGCGCTCTAGTACTTGGTAAACATTTGAATTTAATTTAACATCACTCGTAGATTAGATGTAAGTATATAAACTAGTGGTTATCAATGCAATGGCAAAAAACGTAACTATTTCCAAATATTTTTGTTGATATCACTAAAATTTATCAACTGTTACTGAGTAAAATAAGAATAAAGAAAATCGGTTGAGAAAGAGAGGAGAAAAAGGTACTGAACTGTTTTATCCTATTTATAGATGAATACACAAGCTGATATCCGCGATTTGGTCTACATTGTTTAATATCTTAACTAGCGGGCCAGGCTGACGTTGTCGAACCCTGGTATTAAATAAAAATCTTGACATATTATATACCTAAACCTTCCTAATGAGTCTCTTTATCTACTGGCGAAAACCGCATGAAAATCTGTTCAGTAGTGTTTGAGCTTATCGCGAACCTACAGACAGACTAGACTAGACAGACTATATACTAGATAAAAATCACGAACAATATGTTGTTTTATGTCTTTAAGGCATTTTTTTTGTAAAAAAAACTATAAAAGATTGTGAAAGTCATCATATATTATTTTAGGTTGAACTTTAACTCGCCGGCGCCGGCATAGGGACCCGGAGGCGGAGGCCCGGCTGTATGGCAGCTATAGGGAGTGCAGGAAGACCCTGCAGGCTGCCATCAGCCGGGCGAAACAAGCAGCATGGGAGGAGCTGCTCCAGACGCTGGAGGGGGATCCTTGGGGGCGCCCGTACAGGATTGTACGAATGAAGTTACAATCCTGGGCGCCCCCGGCGACGGAGACCCTCCGGCCGGAGGTGGTAGCGAGGGTCGTGGGAGAACTGTTCCCCGACCCTCCGATGCTACCGGCTCCTCCCATGCCTCCGCCTCGGGAGGTAGTCGAGGAGGTGCTCGACGGTCCTCCCCCTCCGATAACGAAGGAGGAGATGGGGAGGGCTGTTGAGCGCCTCCTCAACCGGCGAAGAGCGCCCGGCCCTGATGGGGTCCCGGGTCGGGTGCTCGGCCTCGCCTTGGGCCAATTAGGGGGGTGGCTTCGGGAGCTGTTTGACCGGTGTCTTTCGGTCGGGCAGTTCCCGAAGCCCTGGAAGCTTGGGCGGCTCTGCCTCATGGCAAAGGCAGGCCGCCCTCCGGACTGCGCGTCCGCATATCGGCCCCTCGTCCTGCTGGACGACGCCGGGAAGGTGCTGGAGAGGATTATCTCCTCCCGGGTCGTCCAGCACCTAGAGGGCGTGGGGCCGAATCTGGCGGACGCGCAGTATGGCTTCCGGACAGGGCGTTCCACGGTGGACGCCCTGTCCCTCCTTAAGTCGCTGTCTGCGGAGGCGACCTCCCAGGGGGAAAGGGTGTTGGCGGTGTCCCTTGACATCGCCAACGCCTTCAACACCCTGCCACATGGCGTCATACGGGAGGCGCTCCGATATTTCGGAGTGCCCCCGTACCTGCGGCGGGTGTTGGAGGCATACCTCGAGGGTAGGGAGGTCGCCTACGTAGACGGCGACGGGCGTATGGTCCGGCGGGCCACAAGGCGGGGGGTTCCACAGGGGTCGGCCTTGGGGCCGCTCCTGTGGAACATGGGCTACGACTGGGTGCTCCGCGGCGTGCTCCCATACGGGGCACGCCTCATATGTTACGCGGATGACACCCTAGTCGTAGCCCGGGGGGGGGGGAGTGGAGGGAGGTGGAGCGCCTGGCCACGATGGCCACAACCCTCGTGGTCAGGCGCATCAGGAGGCTGGGCCTCAGGGTGGCCCTCGAAAAGACCGAGGCCCTACTCTTTCATGGGCCTCGGCGGGGGCCACCACCGGGGGCCCACATTGTGGTGGAGGGCGCCCGGATCAGGGTGGGGACCCAGATGAAATATCTGGGCCTCACCCTGGACGGGCGCTGGCGGTTCGAGCCCCATTTCGCGGGGCTCGGACCGCGAATTGCTGGGGCGGCGGCGGCACTCGGCCGGTTGCTCCCTAATATAGGGGGGCCTGGCGCCGGGTGCCGCCGACTCTACATGGGAGTCGTGCGGGCGATGGCCGCCTACGGGGCACCGGTGTGGGCCGACGCCCTCGGTGCCGCCAACGTGCGCGCGCTGCGTAATGCGCAGCGCACGGTGGCACTGAGGGCGATCCGGGCGTACCGCACGGTGTCCTCGGCGGCGGCCTTTGTGCTCGCCGGCTTCCTGCCCTGGGAGCTGGAGGCAGGAGTTCTCGCCGTCGTGTACGAATTCACGGCGGCGAGGAAACGAAGGGGGGAGCTTCCGGCTCCCAGGGAGGTAGAGGCGGAGAGGCGGCGTCTACGAGGAGACGCCGTCGAAAGATGGAAGCAGGACCTGGCGGACGAGCGGTTCGGGCGGTTCACCGTGGACGCCGTCCGCCCGGTCCTGCGGGAGTGGACAGAGAGGGAGTGGGGCTCCCTGACGTTCCGACTGGTGCAGGTACTCACCGGACACGGTTGTTTCGGGTGGTACCTGCACCGGATCGCACGCAGGGAGCCGACCGCCGCCTGTCACGAGTGCGGCGCTGTCGAAGATACCGCGCAGCACACTCTATCTGAGTGTGCTGCGTGGGGGGAGCAGCGCCGCATTCTGGCGGCGGCGGTAGGACCGGACTTATCGCTGCCGAGCGTGGTCTCGGCCATGCTCGGCAGCGAACAGGCGTGGCGAGCGATGTCCTCCTTCTGCGAGGACGTCATCTCGCAGAAGGAGGCGGCGGAGAGGGCCCGCGAGGCAGACCCGCGAAGTGGCCGTCTCCGCCAACGGAGGATTGGCAGGAGGAGGCGGCGCTTTGCCCAACTCCTCCTGCCACCGTAGCCGGACCTGAGGGGATGGGCCAGGGGGCCCATCTCCTCATTGCACAGGTCCGGCGGACGAGGGGGGGCAGCCGGCGTGTACCCGGTCTGCCCCTCTATAGGTAGGAGCCCGGCGGTCACCTTCCGCCGGGCGGACCGTGGGGGCGGCTCTACAAGGTTGATTAGCTTGAACGATCCCTTGCCGCCCCCACACAACGGTCTGTCGGTACACCGTGGGGTTTTAGTCCGTGCGAGTCGGACATAACCCACTCTCTCCCCCGGGAGGGTGGGTATCCATAAGGGATTTCCCCACGTTAAAAAAAAAAAAAAAAAAAAAAGGTTGAACTTTAACTGCGAATAACTTTTAACCGAGTTGACTTAGCGAAAAATTATATGAAACCTTTTTGTAGGCCGTTCAATTTCCTACAAAATTATGTATTTACTTTTACCACAGAATAACTCGTTGAGATACATCAAAATTCGAAAAAAAAAAAAATTCCCGTGTAATTTCAATGGGAAATCGAAAATCACGATGTGACATCTCTGAAAATTAATATTAAGAGCTCAAACTTTACCAGAATTTTTTTTTCGTCATCTTGGACGATAATTTCATGGTAGCTAAAAAAAATTAAAAGTTTTTTTTGGCCCACCCTATTAATTAGTATTTGATAGCACCGAATTTTATATTTACTTGGGATCGCATTTCATATTTAATTAGTATTTATCTCATCAATCAATATATTTAACTCGAAACAACGACTGTGATAATTATTATTGTGAATTATAATAATGCTTAATTTCCTACAATATTTTCAGCACCACCGGCGCCATCTTCGGAGCCAGAAACTATTTTAGTTGGTAAATGTACATTCAATACATTTTACATAAACTATATCGAATGTAACAACTAATGTTTTATTTGTATTCCTTTAGTTGAACGAATAAAGAAGAGTGGACCACCTCGTAAGTGTTTAAATCATATTAATACTCTTGTATCCTAGCAAAGATTTTTTAAAAATTGTTAGTGATTTTCAATCTTAATTTTCTCCGATTGTTAGACGTTCTGGTAGACGACGGTTATCATAGTTTGTGTGTAAGGTACAGAAATAAATGTAGACTTGTAATTCTAAACAAAAAGAACGCTTTATAATTATATGAATGTACAATCTTATGCCACTTCTTTTCAATACATATACTAGTCATTTGACAAAACCTACATTTTAAAATATAATAAGGTAGGACATCATTTCAAAAATCTCTAATCATTCCAATTTAATAATATCTTACACACCAAAGAGTACAATTTAAAAATAAAATGCCTTTCGTTTTTTTTAGTGTTATCTTTGATTATTTATTGTTTTGATTAATATTAATACCCTAAGTGTAATCCCGGAAATCACATGAGAATCCACCAACAGGATTGGCTGAGTTCTGGTTTGTATATAAATTTATACACATTTATCTATATATAATATACATATATTTGTGGATTTATGTATACATAATTATGTCTTCGTTTTAATCATTCAATGTTAGTTACTTTAAACACCACGACACTTTATCAAAACCTCACCTGTGATTTGGTTCGAAATATTCAATAGTGCGATTGGAGATAAATCAGTTGTAGAAATCATCAACATGTCTCACAATTAAAGTAACCGTCAGATCTGATTTAACATCACCTATCGCTCATTCTTCGTACCACATTGTCTATTTTTTTAAATTTGATATTATATATTTTTTGTTTCTTTTTAGCCAATTTACTTTTTCAGCAACAATCGATTCCGATGTTTTTTAGCATTTGCCAAGCGTCCCAAAACAGCTTACTTTTTGTTGTATAAACTGTAATATGTATATTCAAAACCAATTATATTACAATACAAATAATGAGACTTTGCATTTTTCACATTTTAAAGGCAGCGACTTTGCAAATGTAATTTAACAAAACATTTTAACACACTTGAAATAAACTTCTTGTTAAACGTAATCGAACCTATTTTATATTTCAAGGTTTTTTACTTGTAGATTACCTTCGTTTTTCCTCTTCTTATTAAAGACTGATGACGTAATCGTTATTCAGTATCAAATTAATATCCTATTGTTCTATACTAAAGTATTCTTCAAACCGCATTCAACTTCCGTTATATTTTTCGTATCAAATACTTCCATGAAATGTAACAGGAAATGGGCATTTTTATGTCATATGCCTTTATGATCCTAGTTGGTAAGTAGTGATTTCGAATCGCACAAAATTCAATTAATTTATCTTCCTCTCGCCAAGTTTTATATCGAAAGAACGTCATATCCAACCGATGTTAAGTTATATTTGCAGCCAATATTCTAAATTCCAAATTAAACCAGCCCCAAATAGTGGGTACTATTTATCTAACTTTATTCACTATGTCTCGAAGCCAGTGCGTGTTCCTAGTGGTTCTTCAAACCACAATACAGTGGCATAAGTAGTGCAACTTTGCGGTAGTAATAGAGCTGGTGGACCATCCCAGTCGAACCTAAATTAATTCTACAACTCAAAGGTTTTTAAAAATTTGTATTATTTATAGTAATGCTACATTTTTTATATATGCTTTATAGCAACACAAAGTTCTCCTGAAGAGTACTCTCCAGCGCCACATACTTCAGTGCCCATTACTCCTCACCGGCCAAGCTCCACTGAAAAATTATCGCTCGTGACTCTTGATAAATTTAACCTTCTCGAATCAACCGTCGAGGATCTTAAGAATCGCGTGTATGGCAGTATGCCTAAAAACGAGGAAATCTTAGAAGAAGTAAGGTACGTATCATATCATTATCATTATCATCATTATCATTACATAGTATAAAACAAAGACCCCTACCGCGTCTGTCTGTCTGTCTGTTCGCGATAAAATCAATAACTACCGAACGGATTTTCATGCGGTTTTCACCGGTGGATAGAGTGATTGATGAGGAACGTTTTAGTATATAATTTATCAAGGGTTTTTTTATAATCAGGGCGGGACAACGTCTGCCGGACCCGCTAGTAATAGATAATTAGAAAATTTTATTGCATATTTAATTTTGTACAAAGACGAACTTAGGGTTACGTTTTTTTTTCTGGACTAGTCAATGCAGTTGATGTTATTTATATTGAAGAGTTAAGTTTTAATAAAAAAAATTAAGAAGGATACAAAGATGTTATAGTTTAATAATCAAGGTAAATTAAGTATTTATATACTCAAGATTTTAGATTCCCTTAGGTCATCAGTATATCTTTTAATTAATATCACAAATATAAAAATGCACGGAACAAAAAAAATCCTTTCTTCATAGAATTTTACGAAGCTTGTTTTATTTTAATCAAATATAAATATCATAGCACCAAAAAATGAATGGAAATCACTTAGATACTTAAGATCGGTACATTGCACTCGTATGAAGCCGAGATGGACCGTTAGTTATATATAAACGTTTAATACATTTTCATCATCAGCCTGTAAGAGGCCCACAGCAGGGCCATAGGTATCTTCCCGAAGGAGAGTGTGGGCATAATTACCACGCCAGCTCATAACGTATTGGCGATTTCAAACTCCGAAAAATCCACAGAAAACTGTATAAAAATATTTTCCCACATATCCTTACAGTGTTTTCCTTCACCGTCAGCCGATAGTATTACCAATTTAAATTAGTAAATGAATGCGAATTCTGAAAATTTCGGTGGTACATGCAGGATTCAAACCTACAGACATCGGCTTGATATTCTACTGGTCGTATCACTAGACCACAACAACTTCGTACACACCTATATATATTTAATACCCTGAATACTAATCCACCAACAGAAACTGACAACGACTTGAAATTATTTTTAGTATAGATAATAGTACAGAGGTAACCGTATTTATTATTATTTCTCTTAAAACATGTTCTGGTCTTCAACCTCCCGTGTTGGTTTTGTGTCTAGGTCACAAACAAACCTTAAAGCGATAACGGATATGTGGACTTCACTGAACGTATCCTCTCGCTTGGAAGCTGCTGAAACTGCAATCTCTAAGTTAAGTTCACTGGTACAAGATGTTATTGGAGAGTCAACGCAGCTACAGGACGCACTTAAACGCAGCTCTGAAACGTTCGGATAACATTTATTATTTCTATTTCGCATTCATTTAGTGCGGATATTCAACAACGTGCCTGAGCTTTCTTTGAAGAAAGCATAGGGCTACCTATCATTGTAATCGTAATAATGAATTACATTCTTGTACTCGCTTGACTAATTACATTGTCGTGTTGAGAACTTTTATCTTCTAGCACACAAGGCTAGCTCAACCATAGAGTGAAAAGAGTAACCCACTACAATCGTCTTTATGGTAAAGAAATATAAAAGATTTTTTTAAATACTTAAGAGGCTTTAGCGGGCCACCATAATCTCTTCTGATGTTAAATGACTATGTGGTCCAAGATGGTAAACATGCTAATCCTAGAACGACTGGCTCCAAGTGTAGCTGTCGGACACATGCGAAGGTGGGCTTAAGAAAAGTCCTACCACCATGCTATAGTCTCATCACAATGGTTTCCTTGACCGAAAGCAGCTTCGATTGATTTGAAGGATTTGAACCTACGTCGATCGATGTGGTGTCGGAACGAACTAACCACGAGCCATCATTGTTTCAAAAATGTATTTCAGTAAGCCAGTGTTTAAGCAAGCGATAAGTGTGCGTGACGAATGGTCATTTAACCTTATGTATAGTATGGGTATCATTGCACGTGAAAGTGTGTAGTAAGTATGTATACATTAATGACAAGCTACAGGGCGCATATTCGGGTTTCGTTCTGTGTTACAACTTACTTCGAGTCGAAACCGCTTGCAAAAACATTTAAGAGCTTACCCCCATTTCTAAATTTTGCGTATTATTCTGTCGCTGTAAGGTAAAAGTGGGGCAACTAAGTAAACCACAAATCGGAAAAAAATCCGTAGGTTACGCCTTCAGTGAAGTACGTCTAAGTCATTGTATAATAGTATCATTTTAAAATATAAGCTTTTTTTAGTGAATGAGGGGTAAACATATGTGGTACTTGCATATAGTTGGGGTAGTTATGTATAAATGATTAAAACTGAAAATAGTACCCAAAATTCTTTTATTTGGCAATAACATTCAATACATAAAATTAAAAAAAAAATACTTTTCTTGTAGTGAACAAAAATACTTATCCGCAGCTTTTGTATATGATAACACATATTGTTTTGCTGACTGCATATACTCTTCATCTACTGGTTAGTTATGCATCTTCTCATCGATAGGATACGAAATTAGCCACTTGCATATTACATCTCATCTATTGTTCCAGTAGAGGCACCAACATATACGTACGAATGTGCCCCACCTGGATTTGTACAAAAGTGCCCCATTAACTAATTTTTAATCAAATATGAGTACTCTTAATATGAATATACAAACTGACTAAATGATTTATAAAAATCATGACTTAGGGATACCTATTTACTAACTACTGAATAAATACTGTGTGGCAAAGCTTAACATACGTAGGGTATTAATTGATGACAAGTTTAATGAAAAAATTACTTACCATGCGCAAAAATATGCAACCAGCTATCACTTCATTCTCACTGGCGCGAATGTCGCGAAACTACGTTGGCATAAGGGCTGCTACTTGATTTATGTACATAAGCAAAGACACGTTCATGTGCCTTTTCATTTGTGTTTTATAACCACTGTACGAAAGTGCCTCGCGTACTAAGGGTGCCTACTTTCCCCTAACTAACTGTTCGCCAATACCCGAACGTAAGAGAGACACTGCTCCCAATCTACCCAGCATAGTTTTACTCTAACCACTTTTCGTGACACAAAATAGGTTGCGGATCAGAATTTCAAAGTACCCCTTCTCCTCATAAGAAGTTTCACTTTAAAACGAACAGTTATTACTACTATATTACTTTATTGATACAAAACATAGATCAGTACCAGCATCGGCATCAGTACCAGCATCAGTATCAGTAGCTGCTCCAGAATCAGAGCTTCCTCCTACTTTACTTCCGGCACCCACCTCTGGCCTTCCTTTGTCAAGGAAAGATGAACTTGCAACAATAAAGGCATCCTTAAAACGTTTGCGGGATGATCTAGACAAGGTCACAAATACTTTCAACGCAGTAATGGGACAGATGAAGGATGGATTGGGTTAGTGTTTTTTTAAAGATTTTCAAATTTGTGAATGCCTTGATATCTCTTAAATATCCTTTATGTTTTTTTTTTTAAATTGAAATAACGGCATAGTGCCTCATCGCAATAATATCTTTGCTGGGCTTTGTTGGCCTAGAGGAAATTTATAATCCGGTAGTATTATTCGTATATGGTATAATTTTTTGCTAATCAACATGTAGATATGTTACATAATTTCTAGTGTATTAACTCTTATTACTTAATTAATCTGACATAAACCAATTAAAGTTACCTTAAGTTAATTGTTAAACAATCGATAAAACTCAAACACGATTCTCTCCACAGAAGTACTTCCTTCATTACCTCCACCACCTTTGGAAACTGCGATGCCGGCGTTAACCCAAGGTTCTTTAACTTTTTTATATACAAATGCATGGTAGTTAATCATTTAATAGAAAAAACAAATCAAAAGTTTAAGGTTTTGCGAATAGAGTAACATAAACAACTATAATAAAAATTACAGAACTTCACCAACCTGAATCTACTGGAAAAACTACACACATTCCTATGACAGAATCTACAGGAGAAACTACACATATTCCTATGACAAGTAATCTTACCGACAGGGTGAACGAACTCGAGAAAAGAATGAAGGAATGTTGTGATACTATTAAAAAGAGTGAAGGTATCTTACAGGATCAGGTAAAACTAGCGTGAGAAAACTTTACATATATTTTTGGATAGATGGATTCGCTTATACGCTATATACATAATTATTAACAATGATATTATAACTAAAAAGTTGTAGATACGTTACCTACATGATATTTTGACAATACAAGTGGCACGAAAACGCACACATACGTAAAGTAATATTGTAACGCCACACGGTCTTAGATAAAATGTAGAAGTAACATGGCATATTCCCAATATCAGTGGTGAAAAAGAAATAGGTATATGTTGCATAGGTACGGGCAGATTGACGGGGCAGCCATCAAAAATGAACTAGCAGCCAAGTTTTAACAAGGCGCTATCGAAGCGCTTATGACGTATCCTCCTATATAGTTATAATATCATTGGTTATTAACATAACATTTATTTGGGTTTGAACAAAAACCTTATTTTTAATGATAACTATGTACTCGTCCCGGCTTCGCACGAATATATTAACGAAGAAAATGAGACGAAATCTAAACTTTACATTACGACCGTCCAATTAAAAAAATGACAACTGAAAAAGTGAATGCCGTCAATGCGTTGAATATTTCTGATGATTCCATCCTAGCTGTCTTCTGTGTAACTCACTTGAATTTGTATTTGGATTTGTAAAGAGTTTTTTAACCCCAATTTTTCCCTTTCGTATACGATTTTTTAAATCATTTCTCTTATAAAAACTTTTTAAAATCAATTTTGATCGTAGCAAATTATTACACTTCACCGCCTAATCCTATATATCCTATCCTAATCCTATATATTAACCTATATATATTTCCTTTAAAAATGAACCTCAATTTTCATAAAAAGTAAATAAAGAATGTGATGCAATTATGTCTACCACTCTTAAACTATAGGTTATCGTTTAGCGTATTAGCGTTTAACCATCTTAAACCAGATTTTCTCTTAAATATCATATGAGATAGGTGAGTGATTTGAGTAGGTGGTAGAGCCACGCTGAGGCTATGACTGGTTTCAGCATGAATGGGTCGGCTCGTCCGGGGTAGTACCATCCTCTCATAGAAAACCGACGTGAAGTAACAGTGCTTGAATTGTTGCGTTTCGTTCGGTCACCACTCCACTCCCCCTTCTCCCTCTCTCCTCCTCACTCTCCCTCCAAACACAGGCTGGCAACATACTTGCGACTCCCTTGGTGTTGCTATTATCTATGGACGGCGGTGATCACTTACCGTCAAATGACTCGCCTGTTCGTTTGCCTCTTATGATATATAAAAAAAAGAAAAGAGATTGCGGTCAAACACTATTAATTAATTATACACTTGTATTCATACTTCAATGACCAGTTCAAACATTAAATCATTGTTTAAAACTAAACACGCATACGACATAAAATTACTTTTCTATAGATGAATTCATTACAAGATCAACTGGAGTATCTAATGAAACAAATGGCTGAACAGACGCAAGAGCTGAACGAGGGTAAACTGTCGCCAGACAACATGAAAAACTTACAAGGTACCGGGTTTGTTAGCGTTCTCCTATCTCCATATATTAATAGGTGAAAACAAACCAGCTTAGAACCTTTTTCTCCTGTTTGTCTTCCGTATTTCTTCTTTTGTACTGTGAAACATCTACTGGCAAGCCTTCGCAGGAAAATCGATCCTTATGCCATCACGTAAAACGGTATGACGCTCTCTTATGCCGTCACGCCCACTATATACCACCGCTCTCTACTCCTTTTTGTGTGTAAGCGCATATTCTATACAGTTGTTTCTCTTTGTGAGCTGCGTACTATTCCTATAAGACTACAGTATACTTGACACGCTTTCCACCTGTATTAAATAAAGTGCTTAAAAAAATTCGAATCAATGATAATATTACACCACATATTTTCTCTATTGGTTTTTATTAGTTATTATAAATTCTAATATTAGCTTCAATCTTTCACATCTGCCAGACGTCTCTTGACGGCCAACTTTTTTTTCTGTTTATTAGGTATTGACGAGCTTTAGTGTTATCAATAAAAGATGTAGGAAAATTGTTTTTCCTACCGATAACGATTCGGAGTCTTTATTCATTAGTCTCCATTTATGTACACCCTTTTGACAACAAATATCAGTAACATTGAAATTTAAAATATTACTAAATTACGATCGAATTTCGACCACTGGGCGACCAACAATTTATTTGAAAATTAACAAAGACACCTAGGTTAATATTATAATACTTCAGGCTTAATGAACCTATTTGAGACGGTGCAGGAAATGCAATCTCAAATCAAACAGGTGCACGATACAGCGTTACAATTAGCTGCGGAAAAGGAGGATCGACAGTATCATACAAACGTACGTGTTTCTGTCAATCTATTTATCATTAACCAGCTTCTGCTCGCGGCATCGGTAACATGAATGTAAATTTAACTTGAAACGCGGAAACAGTAGGTACTTTCTATCTGGATAAAAAGTTTGTTGTCTATGTCCCTGACAACAACGTATATCCAAAATTTCAGGATGATCGAGTGAGCAGTTAAGGCGTAAAAGCGTAACAAACAAATTTACATCCGCATTTATAGTATTAATGAGGATAACAATACGATGGTGTCAAAAAAACAGTTAAAACCATTTATGGCGACATCGTTTAGAAACATACCGGTTATATTGACCCAGAACAAAGGTCCAGGCTGAATGCTGTATCTCGAAAACATCACCGGTTGTTACGACTATCGGTTTTTCCAACGAAATTTGAGTAGTATGTTCGATGTCGTTATAACAAATTTTGACTGTAATACTGCAAGTATCACATTAACTTGACTCATCATCATTCTTCATATTATATGTGTCTGAAAATTTATATTATGACTCACAATAATTTATTACAAATTGTTCTTTATTTTTACATACATAAATAGGTTTAATATACAAATATGATATGATAGGAGTAAAAGAATTACGTTTTAGATTCACGAGTCTTTAAGTTTAGTTCAAATTCTATTCCAAGTCCATATTAAAATCAATATTAATTGTTAGTATTTTTTCTCAGGCGCTTCTAGAACAAATAGAACTTCTGAAAACGATCAAATTGGATCGAGAAGATATGGTAGAAGCTATGGCTGAAAAGGCAGATCTACGTATGCTAGCGCGCAAAGTATCACACGACCAGTTCGAATTAGCTTGTGACGACTTATCTAGAGGATTGGAACATGCACTAGGAAAACTCAATATGCAGGTAAGTCGGTAAAATTTTGCATAATACATTTATTATTTAATCTACAAATAATAATAAGCTGACTTCACCGATTCAGTACCGAATTTATAATAATAATAATAAAAGTTGATTTGGCGTATCGGGAATCAAAGGAGAAGAAAACTAAACGCGTATAAAAGCGCAGAGCACACTCAATTCGAATATTAAAGTTAAAAAAAGAACGAAATTAAGTTTGTTTTTTTATTTATTTATTAATATTGTTTAGTAGTAGATATTAATGGTACTTAACGGAGTCTTGAAAATTTAAAAAGATATTTAGCACACTAGCTTCTGCCGCGATTTTGCCCGCGTGGAATAGTTACTTTGGGCTAACGTTAACTTTAACTCGCAACTTTGGTTACGTATATAGTTGAAAATATTCTTCATAGGTGCGTCTTAGCATGATTATATACTCGTATATAGCTTCTAGCTTTCCTCAATAACACTGAAAGAATTTTTCAAATCGGATCAGTAATTCTTGAGATTAGCGCGTTCAAGCAAACAAACGCTTCAGCTTTATAATATTAGTATAGATTACCTCTTTTATAAAAAAAAAAAAACAAAGAAATATAAGTCGAAATTTAAAATATAAAAGCCGTTTGTCTTCTTAGGAGGCATTATGGCAACAAGCTTTAGACGACATACAGAGAGAAATCGAAACGAAACTCGACAAGATGGAACTATCGCCGGTGAAGGAATTCTTCAACAGCAAACTTAAGCAACTCCAAGAGAATCTCAAGCAGATGGCATCGTTGCGAAGAGAAGCAGAAGCAGCTGGTACTAAGAGAAGATTGCTAAGGTATGAAACAGTACATACATTAACAATTGTATTGGTAGCAGAAAAAACCTTTTTTGGCGAATGTTAACCTATAATGGCAAAAGTTTTTATTTAATAAATATCTCTTTTGATAAAATCTGTCAATGAGAATGTGGCACTGACGTCGCATATTTAATAGCGCGCTACTATATTAAGGCTTTAGTGGTAAGGGGTAAGGTAGCGAGTTGTCAAATAAAAACGGCCGAGTGCCTTAAGCGCTCGCCTTAGTAGTCCGGTGAAGCTGTTAAGACATTGCTAGGTCAATAGCGTAGTCAGTTCGAAAAAAAAAAGTTTTAATGGGCTTTAGTCGTTTACGCCACTTTGTCTCGTCTGGATCATTATTATGTGAAAATAAACACTTTCTAACAACCAAATGCATTATTTATCATCACACACATAGCTAAACTAGCTATAAGAACTACTTTAAACGGGTAATTTCTATTTATGCCGCTTTACTTCATATCCATCATTTATTCTATATACGTCTACGGGTGAAGGAGTCTACCTCCTACAAGGATCTTCGGTCCTTTACATCCAGTCGATTCCAACCACTTTTCGCAAATCGTCGGTCCGGCATGCAAAAAGATACCTCAGGCTACGTTCATCTAAACGCAGTCTTCAATTGAGAACTCGTTTACATAATCGGTTATCAGTTCTCCTTTAAACTGTGTCAGTAACCTTAGTCCTGATTCACGCTTGTATGTCATAATGCTTAAAAGAACTCCGAACATAAATTGTTATCGCTCGCTCATTGACTTTAACTTTGTAAACGGTCCTTTGGGACATTAGCGATAAGACGTTTTACTGTTACCTAAATTAACCGATTTAAAAGAATATTGGTTCTCAGGGATGTGAACTGTATATCTTGCGACGCGAACGCGGTTATGCCGATGGAACCCCCTTCAGCGTTGCCTGTAACTAAGCCGATGCCGGCAAATCTCTCAATGAAGCCCTATCTCAGTTATGAACTCGGTTTGTAATTTGATTTCATTATAAAGTACGGCTGCGGAAGCATTATTTAAACACGTTTGTTTATGTCACAAAGCAGTATTGTTTAGAATTAAAGTGATTAAAGTTAAAATTATTTGATTGCCAACTAGCGTTGTCACACAATGTATTCCAACTTGATCTTCAGTTGTAATAACCTAATCTAATATTCGGATACCACTTCAACGGTCCAATTTTTAGATGTTGTTTTAAAATGTCCAGCTTGAACACTATACACGTCCAATACTAGTAACGCGATGCGATTGACACGTAGACAACTGCTGCGCTGATGACTGATTATCATGATTCTCAAAACTATTTCATATATTCAGACGCTATTCGCAAAGCTCAGGCGAGCAACTTGCCGCAACGAAACATGCACGACTGGGAAACAATAGACAAGCAAATGACTCCAAAACCACCGCAAAAAGTCAGGTAACACGTGCACCTTCGTCGATTATTTTTTGTTAGTATATTTATTGAGAGGCACAAATACAGATAAACGATTAAATTTAAAAATATTAACACCCAATTCTGCAACTGCACAATTTCAATATGAGAAATATTAATTAGATGACATTGGGAGAAGTGACGTATAGTCCGCGTCAAACGTTTTAACCGCTCTGAAGTAGATGCGCAGAACACAAATTTAGATATCAGAGGGACGTACTGGGGTAAAAGGGGGGCAAGCTCGCCCGCGCTCGTACCTCGCCCCCTATTGCACCCACGTTGACACACGTGTCCTGTCATTACTAGTTGCAGTACAGTCGCATTCAGAAGTCAATTTAGTATTGTTGTTGTTAATTACATGTTATTGGTGTTTTCATTGTTTTCTTTTTCTTGTATATTTGTCATTATTAGAAGAGATCCACTTCGAACAATGATGTTTCTATGAAAGGCGTTGTTTATTTTATTTTTAATACAAATTATTTATTCATTATGAATGTAGTTTATTCACAATAACGGTATTGTAACACGCATAATATCTGCACAATATATGCTACTAGATATATCTGACAGATAGAAACAAATACTACATAAAGGGAATCATTCAATTAAAGTAAGCGATCACCCAAAACTCACAAACCCGGTGATTAAATGTTACATTAATATGGTAATTTTATGATGTTATATTTTATTAATTTACTATTATACAGATCGGATACAGATAAACACCTTTGCAATCGCTATTGCGGCGGTTCGCACACAGTAACAACTCCTGCGCAACGCGTGGCTCGACTCGGCCACTTCATAAAACAATGGGGACCGGACGTGTTGCCTCTGTCTTCGGGATTAGCTGCTGGCGATGACGGCAGGGTAATTAATATCTTAATTTTTCAATTAAAGTAACTTAATCGTAGGATACTTAAGATCAATTTCTGTATACTCTATTGAACCGTATATTTTAGATATATCAATTTTTTTTTATAAAAAAAATGAAATTTGTTAAAATTCTAGATGTACAAAGTGAGTATGGTGGAGGGTGCGAGCGTTGATCCAGGTAAGATATATTCAAGATATTAAAACCATATATTTCTTTATATAGGTACTGGTAAGTATTAATATTTTTTTACCCTGTGTTGACACACTCCGTCCCACGTGTTGTCTCGTGGCCTAAAGATCTAGTTTAACGTATATATATTAAGAACGTTCCATACCTTATACTACACTACTAATGCAGTTGTAAAATTTTGTAACCGACTTTTAAGCATACATTATTTTCGATGATATTCGTAACTAAAGTGGAAATATTACAGGTGGCGCTGCTGAAACCACGTGCACTCCAAAATCACCCACCAAGAAATTGGAATTATCAGTATCCCCTCACAAACCCGTTTTGGTTAACGCAGTATGTACCTATAACCGAAATTATATTAAATATAACAACGCTATTTTTATTTACTTATTCATATTATGTCTTTCAGGAGTGCACCTGTTTGGAAGGTGGTAAGTTATAATAACTAAAACAAATAGTATGGTAAAAATGTACAAGAAATAAATAAGCCTAAACCTAGCCATATCTACGGAGTGGGCAGAAGCCTAAAAACCCTATTTTTTTAAATTAAGTACCAATCTTTCTGAAGCCAAACGTTCCACGTTCCCCTATAAAAGCCTACGTTCGTTTAAATATAAATAAACCATTTGCATAATAAGTTAAAGATTTCTTTTATTCATAATAAAACTAATTATCCGCCCCGGCATTGCATGGGCGTACTAACGCAAAAGATACATTTACATGTACGATTATATAATATAACTAGCAGGCCCGGCGGACGTTATCCCGTCCTGATAATAAAAAAACCTTGACAAATTATGTACCTAAACCTTCATGAATTACTTTATCTACTAGTTTTTAAAAATCTTCCAACTGTTTCACCTAAGCTCCTTACTTATTTGTATGGAGGTTTTTCTCCCCAAATTTATCACTTCTCCGTACGTTTTTTCAAAAAATTTCTTTCGTACGTACTTTGCCATGACAATTAAACACAACTAAAAAAGAGTAAACTGAAATATGTGCAGCCTTTATGAAGTATTGCGCTTTATTCGAAGTTCAAACAACGACCCTTCACTAAGAGCCACAATTGCAACTAAAATTTTGTATGTTTGATTGTCTTGTAATTTTTTCTTTTATTTTAATATTTCATTATATTGGAATACCTAGTTTTTATAAAATGTGTAATTTTTTTAAGCTGGCTAATGCAATAAAAACTATTATTTATGATTATTTTTTTTATAATTTATGATTTCTCTTTAGACTTAGGAGAGCAGGATGATTATAGTAAGTAGACTACAAATGTAGGCAATATAGCACGAATATTATAAACAAGTGAATTTACTTGTTACTCTTTTTTACCCGATTTCGCAGAGGATAACGTTTTTCGGGTGTATTTATGTATATGTATTTTACTGCTTTATAAGATTTCAACATATGAGTTGTCGCTAAATTATCTTAATTATGGGAGTGACAGTAAATATAACATATAAACGTGAAGTTTTATGACTAAAAAAAGACGTTTTATAGTCTGGTTCTTTGTATTCCTTTATTAAAAACTAGCCTCTGCCCGCGACTTTGTTCGCATGGAAGTTACCTTTGGCTAACGTTAACACGGAGCGGAAGCTGTCACGAGGAAAAATACCCGATTTTGAAACATTCTTCATTGGTACTCCGCTCCTATTGGTCTTAGCGTGATGATATATAGCCTATAACCTTCCTCGATAAATGAGCTATATAACATTGAAAGAATTTTTCAAGTCGGACCAATAAGTAGTTCCTGAGATTACCCCCTACAACATCACAAACTTTACCTCTTTATAATCTTAGTATAAATTTACCTTTATCAAACTACTTATTTACAATTTCACTTGACCATCTCTGGGTTAATTTGATGTATTTTCATATTACAGAGTATCCGGCAAAATAACTTTTAAATAACTAAGCACTTCAGTTACTTTTATTTTAAATATTGAATTGTATAAATATCTATTATTGAATCAAAATGGAAACTTTGTACAATTATTAAATAATAAAACTCATCACAATTTATTAAGAATTTTATTGGTAAACGTACTGTAATAGTGACAATTACAGAAAAACACAGGAAATTCCTTTTCCAATAGTAAATACACAGCAGCAGTAGCACATATTTTTATAACATTTCTAAATCTTATTCCTATATTTACAATGTAAAATAATTGCCACACTAAATACATTAAGATCAGATATTGTGATCACACTAACATTCGGAGAGCTATTTGTATACACCGAGGTACAGTCGGCGTCAAATTAATTTGAAACAAGGAGTTTTAGTATAGTAATTAAATTTAAAAAATTGACTTCTGCAGATGCATAGGAAAACTAAATTGATACTACTAAGCTTGCCATCTCATATATAACATAAATAATGGATAAGCATTTAGTATATATGGTCAAAAATAGTCAAGGTCGAGTATGGTAGGGACCATAGGTTGATCCGAATTCCAGACGCTAAGAACCTGGTTAGGAAAAATGAGAAAAGTTTATTTCGCTTTTTGATATTTTAAGTACACGAAAGTGTGACTCTTCTTTGAATGGCATTATCTGTTTAAGTTATTTGAACAGATTAAATGCGAAAGATCACCTAAATTCTCGTATTATTTTTGATGTGAAAAATCTATTGACGTGCCTTAGCAGTAAACGTCACGGCAACCAGCATGACGTTCTGTTATGACATCATGCGTCAATTAATGAAACATATAACATTGTAATTAATAAGTAAAATGTAATAGGTTTTATTAACGATTTTTTAAATCATTTTCTTTATTCGTTTTCATGAATTATTGTTAATTATATATTATAATATTAACTTAAATGTTTAAAATCTACCAGGCGTCTCTTAACGGTCAACTATTTCTTCTTAGACCCCTTGACTTTCCCTGTATACCTTTCCACCTTAATTAGTATTCAATGAAATAGTTAAACATTATGGATATTATGTATCCGAAGCAAATATATATATATAAGGTAAATATATCGGAATCAACTTGCCGGACTCCACATTGACTCATTGACTTGAAACATTCAGGATCGATCTAAAACTAACTGTTATACATCAATAGGCAACATAGTAATTTTAACTTATCTACATTATATAAATCATATATGTCAGTGTGATCTCAATACTGAAAAATATTTAACTGTGAAGAATCATAAGGTATATGAGAAAGCGGGTTACCAATAAACAAATATAAAGTTGATTCATAAATGCACTCACTACATGTAATTTGCTTATTGTATCTCCATTAAATCTGATATAATATAAAGAAATGGACGTCGTTATGTAACCACAAACACATTGAAATTGCGGTTATAAAGAATTTGTACGGTTATATGTAGTCCATACTATTGATTATTTATTCAAAAACCTCTTAGCAAGTTCTTAAACCCAAGTATACATTTGTAACAATAATCTACTAAGGAGATAGTTTGTACTACTTAATTGTTCTTAATATTGATATCTGTTTCGTTTTTACATAACATCGTCCAAATTAGAAATGATTAAATTATATGATATTAAAATTAAAAAACACTTCTATGAAAAACCAAATGCGACGAACAACGTGTAACTTACGCTTCGTCTTTCTTTATAAAATACATTGTAACAGTTTTCGTTAACATTAAAACTAAATGGACTAATTTGTAACGTCTCTAATCATTCCTTGATGATGATTTTTGTGTTCTGCGCGACTATGTTCAGAGTGGTTAAAAACTTTGGCAAGAACTGTAAGTATAAGATAAATCAAGTCACATACGGTATAGACGTTATGAAAACTGATACAAACTTAAGGACACATAACCGATGAAATAGTATAACCGAGAAAACGATACCTTAAGAAAAGAACATATTTATTATGACTCGAGAAATTTAGAAAAAATAAATCACACAATACTTAATACTTGTAACTGACTACATTAGAGCAAAAACACAATTTCGTTTGAGTAACTTACAAACACGTGATAATATATGTGCTTACTAGAGAAGTTCTAAACGGTTACAAATATTCTTGAACTCTACAACAAATCGTTCTGATATGCAATTCACATTCAGACAAAATTACGAGACATAATCTGAAGAAACTGGTGATTTCCCATCACTCTATATAACTTCCTGATGATAGGTTAAAATTAAAAATATATTCAAGCATTATATCGTATTTAATATCTACTTATATTACTACATAAAAGATAACTTCTTAATTTATCACCACATTCATATCAATATAAATATGAAGTTTCCATTGTTTTCAAATTTTTTAACAGCCACCAATTTGAAAATTAGAAAGCCGATTCTCACCGAAACACATGAATTTATATACATTTTATCCCTACGTTTTACTTTCTTATTACCACTATATGTTCTATACAATGTATATTATAACCACTAAGTAATTATAATTAAAAATAAAATAGAAAAAAAATCACTTTTACATGTTCAGTTTCATAAGTAAGTTAACATTACTGTTAATAATGGAAACCACTCTATCAATTAAAGACCACCAAATCAGATTGATATATAGACATGAATGACTCCATGAAATAAGGTTGTTATTTAGATAAAGGTCCACGAAACAGGTTGTCAGTTAGACACAGATTCACGAAATAAGGTTCTTATTTAGACATAGCTTCACGAAATAAGTTAGTCCTTTAGACATAACTTCACGAAACAAGTTAGTCATTTAGATAAAGGTTCACGAAACAGGTTGTCGATTAGACATAGATTAACGAAATAAGGTTGTCATTTAGACATAGCTTCACGAAATAAGTTTGTCCTTTAGACATAACTTCACGAGATAAGTTTATCGTTCAAACATAGGTTCACTGAACGATTTTATGATTTTAAACATAGTCACACCAAAATAGATTGGATGTTTTAGCGTATGACCACAATCTCATCTCATATTATATAACGATGTGGTTTAAAATGGTAAATAATCTAAACCTAGAAAGGGCCTGCCTCTCAAGTGCAGCTGTAGGAATACACTAACAAGTGCTTGGCGACAGATTTTCATGTTAAGAGTGTTCAAGCAGTGATCATCTAAATATCGCTTCGTGAAACAAGGTTGTCATTTAGACAAAGTTTACGAATCAAGGTCATAGATTAGATACAGGATTATTACAAATATAGTCAGGTTGGGGAAATTGTCTCATGAATAAATTATATAATTTAGGCATAAGTTGTTTAATAATAATGTAAAATGTAATACAATATATTAGGCGTGCTCAAACGGACCCTTTTTGAGTCGATCTCAAGAAAAATTTGTAAATATAGAACTATTCACATATTTTGTTTTAGTAGGTAGCAACTAGAACAAAATGTAATGAATAAATAACTAAAATTAATTTCATCCACAATTAGGGCAGTATAGCTTATCACTTTTTTTTATCGTTTTAGTGGGAGTTACCTACACCTACCTAGACAACAATCCTGCATCACACATACTTGCAGCATTTTAGAGTTCATCAATCATAGTCTAACCATATTGAGGTGGATCGCTAGTAGTTGTTTGAAAAACCTTGAAATATAAGATGTGATTACATTTACCGCATAAGTTAGGTAGAGGAGTGGTAGTGTTCGTTACGTTGGCATCAGCGGGCCTTACCTACACCTACCTAGACAACAATCCTGCATTACACATACTTGCAGCGTTTTAGAGTCAATCGATCGTATTCTAACAATATTAAGGTGGATCGCTAGCAGTTGAAATTTAGTAACCTTGTAATATAAAATGTGATTACATTTACCACGTTAGTTAGGTAAAGGAGTGGCGGTGTGCGTTACGTTGGCATTAGCGGGAGTTACCTACACCTACCTAGACAACAATGCTGCATCACACACACTTGCAGCGTTTCAGGGTCGATCGATCATAGTCTGGCAATATTAAGATGGATCGCTAGCAGTTGCAGTTTGAGCAACCTTGCGATAGAGGATTTGATTACATTTACCACGTCAGTTATGTATAAGAGTGGCGGTGTACGTTACGTTGGCATTAGCGGTAGTTACCTACACCTACCTAGACAACAATCCTGCATCACACATATTTTCAGCGTTTCAACGTCGATCGATCGTAGTCTGATAATATTAAGGTGGACCGCTAGCAGTTGGAGTTTGAGCAACCTTGCAATATAGGATTTGATTACATTTACCACGTCAGTTAGGTAGAGGAGTGGCGGTGTGCGTTACGTTGGCATTATTAGCGGTGCCTGCCACGGCCGGGGTAGTGGTTGCCGGCTCCGTCGCGGCTATACCGACGCTGCTTGCGGTCGCTGCGATCGTCTCGGTCGCGGCCGCCGCGCGACCTATCGCGCCGGTCCCGGTCGCGCGACCGCTCCTTGTCGCGCGATGATCTGAAACACTCATTTTTATTACACCGTCAATCATTCCAATTGTTCTCGTATTATTCTTATCTGACGACATTAAATTTTGTTTTAGACTCTGCTCTGTTCACAAGTTTACATTTATCAAATTGATAGGTGTATTACCAAAGGTAACGACACTTAAGAAAAAAAATGTGACAATCTTCCAACAATTATGAAACAGTACGTATGTATGTAGAGTATGTATAGAGTACTAGTTAGTAGCACATAGAGAAAACAATATGATTCCAAACAGCAGCGATACTGTGGTTATATTATGATATTTATGTAAATGCAATAATACCTAGACTCTCCAGCAGATCTACTATCTCTAGACTTGCGTCGTGCCGGAGCCGCGGAGCGCGAGCGCGGCGACCTCGACCTCGAACGTGATTTAGCTTTTGGCGAAGACTCACGTTCGCTGTTCAAGTTGAAGTCGTCAAACCTGCCCATAAACATTATAAAACTTTGAGTCTCTTTGAACTTATTGGAAGAATTTTATTATATTATCTTTCATAATGAAATCTCACAAAGGCCAATTTAGAAATTAACAAATTGAGTCGTTACATTTTAAAATGAGCTAAATCCAATTATAGCAAAATATTTTACGTTATTTTACAAGATCTTCAAATTTTGTACATGTAAAATATGAAGATCATAAAAAAAGCTACAAAATCTTATGAACGGCAAAATTTCAACCTCGTTCTCGGTGCATAAAAACTGGAAATCTTAAAAAAATTGGATTTAGCTCATTTTGAAATGTAACGACACAACTATATACTTTGTATATTAGGTATATAGCGTTTTGTAACAATTATCAGAAATTTTTAATTATGTATATTTAACTGCGGTAACAAAGTACATTGCCAAAATTATTGTTCAATATAAACAGGATGACTATGCAGGTCTACACCAGTATGTTCGATCGTGCTCTTTATGCAATCATCAAACACAAACCTAGGCGATTACAAATCATATTTTTTTTATATATGTCATAGGAGGCAAACGTACAGGTGGGTCACCTGATGTTAAGTGATCACCACCGTCCATAGACACTAACAACACCAGGAGAGTCGCAAGTGTGTGACCAGCCAGTGTTTGGGGGAAAGGGGAGGGATGGGGGGGAGAGGAGAGGAGAGGAGAGGATAGGGGAGGGCAGGTGGGCCTCCGGCGCTCTCACTGACCGAACGAAACGCAACAAGCACTGTTACTTTACATCGGTTTTCTATGAGAGGGTAGTACTAACCCGGGCGAGTTTATTACTGAAACCAGTAATAGCTTCAGCGTGGTTTTACCACCTATTAACCTCAGCGTAGAGTTACGAATCGTGGCTTTTGGAAGCCTCGTAACTCTAAACTAACATACCGAGAATATTTGAAACTCTGGCAAATCCTTTTCCTAAATTTAAGAAACTCTAAAACACTGGTTCTACCGTTAAAACGTTTTATGTATTCCCGGGAAGAGATATTCATCAATTAGTAATTATCTATACGAAAGCTTGTACAGTTCAACGAAACATTTCTCTTTATAAAAAGAAGTCTTTATTACATGATGGTAGAACTTTTTTAAGCTAGCCTAGCTAGAGACCACTTTCAAGTTTAAAATCTGTTGTCATGCACATAATGGAATGTTCTGGAGAGTCACTCACCTTCTAGGTTTAACATGTTCACCATCTTACATCACAATATCATTTAAAGTGATGCGAGATTGCCATGCATGCAATAAAATTGACCACTAGAATTTTTTTTTGTAAGCATATATACATACATCTTTGATTTATTTATTTTTTCATTTTCACTTTATTTATCTCAAATATAAGTAACATTATACGGTTGTTTTAACAGAGTAGATTTTAGTTTTTCTACCATAATCTCATCTGATGTTAAATTACGATGTAGTCTGAGTCTGACTCACTAAATCTGGAGGAAACCCGGTTCTCAAGTGCAGCTGTTGGAACAGAACTATAGGTATTTTTCAACTTGAGACACACTTTCGCTTAAACTGAATTTGAACATTTGAACTTTCAAGTTGAGAGTGGTAACTAGCCATGTGAACTTTGAGAAGCAACCATAGTACAAAGAAGCTATGGTTTCGATCTTTTTTCCTTCACCAAAAACTTTGGGTCAGTGCAGGGAATCGAACTTACTTCGATAGACAAATTATGACACCTAATCACCTTAATTTGGGGTGATGAAAAAAACAAATCAAAATCACTTTATAGGTTACTGCTTTATTCGATTTTTTTGCTACATTTAATTAATTTCAAGACACTTAAACACGTCAAACTAAGTAGCCGTTCATTTTCAAAATTTTGAAAAATATAATTACTTGTTTTTTGGCGCCTGTGATGAGCTGTGACTACTACTCGAACTGGATGATGAACTTGAAGTCGACGAAGAACTTCTAGACCTGCAAATTTACAATTATTTTAAGTTCAATTTAATTGTTATAAGACAGATATATAATTGAAAATACATTGTACACTTAATTATTATTATTACATTGTACACTCTCATGAATTTTTTAAAGTGAAAACTACTTTAGGCGCATGAACTGGTATTTCTTGGACAGGAGATAAATATATGGTTTCGCGTCACGAAATGACGCGTAACATAGCTGCCTGTGTACTTCTCATACCGATATTTTGTATTGAGATTGTGCATCCCATCATGTTTGATTAATTAATAAACTTTATAAAAATGTTAAATTATCCTTCGGAGTGCTCATAGATGTGAATACCAGACTAATGTTAATTATTTTAATTTTAAATTTTATTTTGTTTATATGTATAGATTAAATAGCAATAATTTCTTCTTCTGTAATTTATGGTGTGTGTAAGTAATACACAATTCCACCAATGTCATGTAGATACAGAGTGTGCGCTGCTGTGGCAGATGGTGTCATAAACTAAGGAAACCAATTAAAAAATGGAATTCCAAGAAGAAAACAATTCATTTGTATTCAGACCGAGTTATTGTATGTTTCCCCCAAACATGCATAATATAAGCAAAGTTAGGTACATATCCATTAAGAAATAGACAGTCTGATAAGGTATGATTTTGTAAATTTTAATAAATAATGACAAGACATGTAAAATTACTGGGAATATAAGGAGGGAGGACGTAGCAATAATTTAAGAAGTAATACTGTGCAAATGACATTTGGTTTAATGTAAAAACTTGTAACTGTCATTAACTTCATACAAAAACTGTTACTTTTAAAGTCAATTATTTAAATATACTTGTTAGTTCAATAATTAATGTGGTTATATTAATGGTCATACTGTTGTTATTTGTTTCAATCTCATTTAAACATATGTTATTTTCACTGCAACCACTCAGTAATTTAATTTAAAAACATAAATGATATTTAAAGATTCCTTTGCAATTTGCCAAATAACTGTACCAGGATAAAATCAACTACAAGCTATAAAGAATACTTTGATCAACAATAACTAGATAAAGGGTCGGCGCGAAAAATACGTCTCCGTAAATAAGAGCTCACTTGGAATGTGAGTTTTATTTTGTTTAGTTTGTTTGAAACACAGCCAATGTAAGCACGTTTCACATACCGCAGTGTATTCAAAAGATGCAAAAATAATACCCGAAAAAGCAATTTAACGGCCGGAGTATCTTACTTTCGCTAAATACATGTTGAATAAGTTATATTTTAAGCTTTAAACTAACAAATAATATCAAATTTTGAACAAAATTACCGATTTTAAACCTGTGGTACAAATGTTTGGCCTAGGCTCTCCAACCACGCACAATAACGGGAAAACGTACTTTATTCATTACGTGTTAATGTTGAATTCACACTAAATGTTGTTTATGTTGTCTTTTCATTTGTGAAGGGAGTAATTTATTGCTTTGCTCATTTTATCGTAAGTATTAGATAATATTTTGAACATTTGTGACTTTATTACTAGGTGTCATGGTTGTAATTAGGTAGAACTTAAAACAGTTTTAAAACTTTTTTCCTCCTTTCTTAGTAAACAAATAGCTACACATAAGTATATATTTACGCGGACAGCTTTTAGTTTCAATTTTGTACGTTTATCTAGTTATTGTTGATCGAAGAAAGAATATAAGTATAAAAAGTACAGTAAAAAAGAATTATCAGCATTTTCAAATACCGTGGTATGAATTTCAGTGAATTTTATTAAATTGGTAATACTCATTCAAAACAATATATTATAAAACAAAGTCCTCTGCCGCGTCTGTCTGACTGTCTGTTCGCGATAAACTCAAAAACTACTGAACGGATCTTCATGTGGTTTTCACCAGTGGATAAATTAATTCATGAGGAAGGTTTAGGTGTATAAGGTGTTTGTCAAGCTTTTTTTTTTAAAATTTATCAGCATGGATTATTATCAGACAACATCCGTCGGCCACTAGTAGATATATATATAATAAGTTTTAAGATATCCACACAATGTTGAAATACTTACACTGATTTTAGTGCTCTTCTTTCAGCCAACCATAGACATTTTTTTTTTAATTAAATAAATACACCTTTCTCTGTTACATAATATGCACATTGAATACAGACCTTCTCTTTTTTATCTCTGGTGAAGAAGATTGCCCATTTTTATCGCCATCTTCTGACGCACCCTCTTTAGAACGTTCCCCATCTTTTGATTTGTCTACATCGACTGAAAATTTTTTGAATGTTTCAATTATCCTTTATATTTTATAAGCGTATAATATTGTGAATTATTTTATTTTTGTCATGTTTAAAAAAACTAAATATATTGCTTCCCAATAATCAAATTGAATCTTACCAGTTTTTGAAGAGTTGCCTTTTTCTTCATCACTACCCCATAGGTCATATTTAGATAGATCTGCTTCATCTCCAGATTCTTCTTCGTCGTCATCTTCTTCGCCTTCCTGATCTCTGTCATCTTGTGACGTTGGAGCTTTAATCTGTAACAAGTAATTCACCGATAAAACACATGCTTCTTTCAATCACATATTATAGTGATAATAATACTCTATATATCTAAATATATCTCGCTTCCAAACAAAGAACTCAATTACCACAACAACCCACAGCATATAAATAACTTGAAATTCCTAGAACTGGATAGTAATTTTTTTTCAATTATTTGGTAATACTATGAGAACATAAAGCTAATAATGTTATTGTTAATACTCCATTCAATTTACACTGTCAAAAGACGTTTATGAACATCAAAATAAGTACCATTAATCAATGATATTATAGCTAAAAAGCTATAGATACTTTCATAAGCATTTCAACAGCGGTTTGTTAAAACTTGGCCAGCTAGCTTATTTTTAAGGGCTGTCAATCCATCCATAACTAAGCAACATATAACTAATTCTTCTTTTAGACCACCAATATTGAGAATATGCCATCTTACTTTCACATTTTATCTAAGACAGTGTGGCGTTACAATATTACTTTATGTATGTGTTTTTGTGCCATTCGTTTTGTCAAAACTACATGTAGGTAATGTATCTATCTTATATTTTTACTTATGATATCGTCTCTACTAGTTAGAACAATGTGTATGCAACAAAGTAAAGTTGGCAATAAAATCAGTATGCAACAAAGTAAAGTTGGCAATAAAATCAATCATTTAGACGTAAATATCAACTATATACAAACCTTTCTCTTTCTGTTTTTCTTTTGAATATCTGGACTTTTCATAGGTTTATCAGTTTGTTTTATAGAAATTTTGAGCCTATTTAACAATATAGGCTTTGGTAGAGCAAAACTTTTAAAATTTCCTATAACAGGTGCATCTTCGTTAAATTGAGATTTCAGTTTATCGCCATTTGATTCTTCTGGATTTTTGAGATTAATGTTTAATTTTTTAGCAACGTTTGTTGGTATTACCACAGGACCGGGGTCAAAGATATCACTTAGGAAAGGTGTATCATCAGCTCCAGTGCCATCTAACTTTTCTAACATCCTTTCTATACTACCGTCTCTGTTCGATTCCTTCTCCCACTCTTCATCATTTGTTAAGTTAATTGTTTCTACATTTAGATCATTCCTGTCTGTATTATCAGGTTTAATACTATCATCAATATTCTGTTTACCATTCTCAGTTAAAGTATTTTGTGTCACTTGTAAATTCTGTAGTGCCAGTATCAAAGTATTAGTATTAATTCCAGCTAAAATATTACATAAATCTAACCCTGGTATTTGTACGTTTGATTCAGGTATTTTCTCTACATTTTCAGTATTTTTTGTAATTGGACTTGCCAGTTGTTGGTTGGTTAAAGAATATTTTTGACTTGGCACAATTGTTAAAGATTCGAGAACATGAACTTTTTTTGATGGACTTATCACATTTTTAGTTTTAACATTAACACTATTAGAGTTTTCTAATAAATCTGGTTTCACTGTACTAATATGATTTGAGGGAACCTTATCATTATCTATATGTGAGATTATTGAGCTTACTGAAATATGTTGCATTGATGATTTTGATGAGAACTCTAGCTGCTGTAAATCAGCATGCTCTCCAGTCTTATTTGGCAACATTTTATCACTTACTCCTTTTCCTCCTTGAAGATCTTTCAGTAAACCTAAAAGCATTTCCTGTTTCTCTTTATAACAATCTGTTGATTTAGTATTTTCCTGAGAATTTTGTTCCTTATCTGTGGCATAGAGAATAGCTGATATGGGGCTCTGGTTCTTTACAGAAATACTACCCATGGCTGAAGAAGTGTCATTTATAACTGAATGTTCTGAAAACTCAATGTTTTTATATAGTGCATCGTCATCTTCATCCCATTCTGTTTCATAAATTTTATGTACATTTCCATAGTTTTCTCTATCATTAGATGTTTCTGGACTTTTCTGACATGCTTCATCTGTATCGAAAATATCCATTATACTTTTATTCTTCTTTACAGAATTAGTTTGTACAATAGCAAAAATGCGATCAGTGTTCTCAGAGCATTTATCAATATTAGAATCTTGAGATACTTTCAGTAAGGGATTTTCAAAATGTAAGTAATTATCGACTGGTACTAATTTCTCACAATCATCTTTTGTAAAATCATCAACACAATGTTTCTGTATGGGATAACACTTTGATTCAATTACAGGTGAAATTTCTGTAGGCAATGTAGTAGTACTTTTATCAGGTTCCAGGTTATTGAGAGAAGTATGTTCAGTTGGTATATTGGATAAGCTTGTTTCCTTATTAGACAAACCATTCAATGAAGTATATGCATTTCTTGGAATTGATGTACCATTGCCTTTGGCCCAGTAACCTTTTCTCCGAACATTATTTTTAAAGTCTTGGTAATTTTTCATAGCAGTTGATCCCAATTTTGTTGGTATGTATTCACTTACGTAACCATCTGTATCAGCAGAAGTACTGTGATTTTTTATAGTCATGTTACGTAAATTTGGTGCGTAAATATTTCCCGTTGCTAATGGAGATTGTTCATTTGTCTTCATAGTTCTGTAACCTTGAAAGGATTGTTCATTATTAGCAACAAAAGCTGACTGATTGCCAGAAGTAACTGCATTAACATGCCTTTTTAATTTAGGTTTCGATTTTCTATTTTGTCCAAAAACTCTTGATAGGAAATTTTCTTCATCACTATTATAAGAAAATGACTCAGAATCAGAATCATATGTTGAGGTTTCTTTAGAGCACATAGGTTTTGAATTATTTGATAACAATTTCTTCTCAAATTTTCCAAAATCACTGTCAGGGTAATTGGAGTCTTGACTAGCTTGAGAACTGGATCGTGTTCTTTGACGAGTCGATGCGGAATAACTTCTAGTATCTCTTAATGAGTGTCTCTCTTCAACTGTACTGACAGAACTGGCAGTGGCTTGGATTTCCTGATGCTCAGGTGAAATTAACACAGTTTCTACATTAGTAGTGCATGGAACTGCTAATTTATTATTTATTGTGTTTGATTCCGTATCATCACTGTCATATGGCATTTGTATATTATCGGATTTGGGCATTTTGTTATTTTTATTATCTTGAATTTTAGAGTCTTCCTCATTGCTATCAGATGCTATGGATATTTCCTCAGGATTAATCACTTTTTTATTATTAGTTGTGTTAATAATATTAGCTGTATTTATTGCACTTGAAATAGGGGACATTGAAACAGTATTTTTTTTACAATCCAAATGTGAATCAACTAGACAGCCTGTTGCCAAGAGCCTTTGCCTCCATGCAAAAATTGTTTTGAAGTCTGGGGCTGGTTTATCATACATAGACTCAAATCTTTCTGTACTGATTTTACAATTTTGAAAAACAATGGCAAAAGCTGCTGCTCTTACGCGTTCTTCCACTGTATAGGTAACCTGAAAATCATCTTTTGGGGTAGGACCTGAGAATGTGTAAACTAAATTATCACTGTTTGTAGAAGATACTCTATTTTCCATAACCGGGTTATATGCTTTGAATCCTGATAATTCAGAGCTATTGTATTTCGGTTTCGATCCTGTTTCATAGCCAGAGGATCCAGTATAATCCCTATCAGTCATACTCTTAAATCTTTTACGACGAGGATTATTCAATTTGTATGTCGGTGAAACATTGTCTAGTTTATTACTATTATATATTGTTGGATTTAACAGTTGTTTTCTCCTAAATGTTGTTACAGGGAATGTAGGTTGGTCACGAATAGAATCATCACCAAGGCTTCCTTTGACAGTATGTTCATTATTTGGAAGGGGTAATTTTCCAGGGACTGGCATTACATATTCCATATTTGTATCCCTCTGCAGCATTGTGGATGACAACTTTTTCAATATTGCTCCTTCAGTGATGCCAACCTGAAGGCAGGAAAAATTATCTCCACTTTAATAATGATGTGCTTCAAATTTATTGTTGCATAATTCATAATCAATACATCAAATCTTCTTTGAAATGCCATTATCACCTGAATGTTTGATATATTTATGAAGCTAATTGAAATAGAAAAACAGCCTTTGGTCATAATCTATATAAGTAAGAAAAATCACAATGTTTGTTAAAAATGTAATATAATAAGTCAAATGTTAGCTGCACATCTTCATGAAAATCATCATGATATATAATAAATGTTTCAACAAATATGTACTGCTAATAGAAATAGAACATTTGCTTATAATAAAGGACTAAATACCTTGTTTTTGTCTTGAGTATCTAGTTTTCGTTTGCGTTTCTTCCTTCCAAATTCATCGTATTCATCATCAGATGAGGAATCTCTGCGGCGATACTCCACCACACCGCGCTCATTGTAGCCACCACCGTAGCCAGTGCGCGCTTCAACCTAAAAACATACGCATATAATACAAACATAAAACTATTCAATATTTATAACTAAACGTATACAAGACAATTACTTACTTCACCGAACTTAGGTGCATTGCAAACATTGCATGTTTGACGTCGGGCCCAATTCACATTTGCACATTTATTACATTGCCAATCATCAGCATTGAACAATCCGCGTGATTTTTCTGCCGCTGATTTTCCAATTTCCGTACCAAGCTTCTTTTTAGATATTTTTCCAGCGTCTGGTCTTTCTTTATTACACCGGTAACATGAAATTCGACGCGCAAAGTTGATATTACCGCAATTTGCATCGCTGCAAATCCAGTCTCCCTCGTTCATTTTGTATGTATAATGTCCCTGTTCTAATACAGACAAGATATCGTTTGTTTCACGATATCACTTCCCATTGCATATAATTGTTTATATATGAGCTAAACATAAATAAAAGTCAAAACATCGAAGGTACACACCACTATCAAAGAAAACCAAGCTCACTTTAGCAAGAAAAGCAATCAAGCTTTATGCCAGCCATGACATGACGCAAATAAAAAAAAAAATCATAGCTACTTTCCATAGACGACTTCATGTTAAGGTAACTTCCGTTCGGTTTCTATTTTAAAACGAACATTACACACATATTTTGTATAAAGTTCCATATGAATGGAATATATTCTTTGTAAAATTGCACACAAATATTTTTTTTATTTAGCTTTCAATGCAAAAATATCTAGTTAGTTGTACACAGATGTAAACATACATGTATGTCATAAAATTCTGTGGATAATAAAAGCTAGATTTTATTTTATTATACTCGCTTTCTTCGCTTCTCAAAGCATTTAAATTAAAACTTAAAACTGTGATTATATAAACATAGAATACATCCACGGAAGAAAGAGTGATGCTCCGTGAAGTATATCACTAAGGCATAAAAATACGAGTTTTAATGTCAAATGTAACACTTGAAGAACACTTAAGTACCAAATAATTAAAAGTAATAACTACCTTAAAAACTCTTTAAACAATAAGCTTAATTGTTACTCTTTGATTATATAAAAGATATCTTATCGATGTTTATGTATCTATTCGAAATATGTACAATATAAAATAGATAAATTATCAAGACCAAAACCGCGTAGCAACTATAAAAAAAGGAACAGTTTACATCCAATGTACAATGCAATCGCACTTTGATTACCTGGTTTGAAATCTAAAAGAACTGACTTTCTTCACAATTACTGTTTAAACGTTCACCTTTAAGCTTTATATATCACAGAAGAAAGAGAGAAGTTTTTAAAATTTGTGTTCTGCATTAAACTAGATGTTCTCCGATTTATACACCGTTTAGATTAAGACAGTGTCAATGTGGGTAATATATTCGAAAATAACTTATTTTATAATCTTTCGCCTATTAAAGTTAGTAATATAGCAAGTTGGGGAATTTATTCGTTTTAAGAAAACATTACAGTTTTCTATCTTTACTTTTATATAAAGAAAAGAACATTGGGCAATGCTTTAAATGTTGGATAAACATAAGGTTAATTTGTTTTATGAATATAAATATGAATATGTATTTTCTATTTATATTCAGATATGATTAATGACATGAATATTACCTTACAATATTAACTAAAGCTTAGTATGTTTTTTTTTAAATATCTACCAAATTGTAGTGAAGTTAGGTACATAGGAGAAATAAACTACCTAAGACCAAAGAATACCTACCGAGATCTATGAGTTCGAGCCTCGCGCGCAAATTTCTTCTGTCATAATTGTTTATTGTGAGGTTACAATTTTGTAGATAGATCTAAAGTAATTATTTCTGATCTCTTATTGAAAATGGGAGAAAATTGAATTAATTGTCATTGTACAATATAAACAGTCACTTCTAGTATTGATAAACAGCCAACTGGTTGTAGAGTATCTGTCAAAAGTAAGCTAATATTTGAGAATAAATGTTTTTTACATAATGTTATCACACGATGTATGAAGATGATTACATTGCGTGTACTCCAAAACGTTATGTGCTCACGGAGGTTACAAATTCATCAAGTTATGTTTCGCCGACCGCTAACCTCAAGCTGTTGACTAATGTGGCCTTACAGTATCCTACGCCTCCGCCTAGCGCTGTACACCGAAAAGAGAAGTCTTTGCAAATTTTATGTGACAGGTAAGATTCTAATAAAAAGTCTATATTACATTTTTACGCCAGAAATATTTTTGTTTTTTTATATTCACTTACCGGCGAGAATTCTAAACATGGGTTAGTTCATTTACTATATACCTATCCTAATAATAATAAAATGTTGCTGGATTTTTGAAGTTTCGATTTCTCCATTTCTTTTATTATTTAACTTATATTTAATGAATGATTAAAATATTACATAATTAAATACAATTGTTTTTTTTCTATAGTTTCGGATTTCCCATATTGTTGCGTAACATTGTACTCTGCTACACAAATATTATTTAAATTATATTCCAGATTTCTCCAACTCTATCCTCTTGATCATAATAACACTGTGGAAATACAGCTGGACAGTACTGCAGCCAGGCTAGGTGTTGAGAAACGAAGGATGTATGACATAATAAATATTCTAGAGGCCATGCAATGTGCTGTTCATAAACGAAAAAATACATACCTTTGGCACGGTGGAGCAAGACTCAACACATTCTTGAAAATGTTAAAAAAGCAAGGGGAAAGCATGAAGTTATCGGATGCTTTACGTGGTAGAGCACCCAAACCACCTACACCGAAACATAAAACTCTTGGGGTGTTAGCACAAAGATTTCTTATGTTGTTCTTAGTGGAACCACCTGTGAGTATTGTAGAGATTATAAAATGAAAAACATGTAATTAAGAATATTTTTATAGAGATAATATGTTGGGGGTAAAGAATTGAAACCGGTTATACTCATCAGTTATTTACCTTTTCAATATATTTTTATTATACTCTGTTTGATTATTATGGTATCAATGTAATGAGGAAACTATTTTCTTTTTATCTGAATTTATTTTTTATAAAAATATGTTTTTTTTTGTGCTCTAAAGTTTGACATAAACTGATCTGGTTCTATACCTTTGATATCCCTATATGTTGTATGTGCTTATAACATAAAGATTACTGAATAAAAAAATCATAAGTGCATTCTCTAGCCAGGTTGAGGTATATAATTTGGCACATTAGTTATGAGGTGAAAATCAAATTAAGTCAAAACAAAAGGCCTACCAACAATATTGATATATTTAACCTAATTATTAACCAATATTTATATATACGTATGTTGCTTATAAGACAAAGAAGTATATCATCTTCTATAATTAAATCACAGTCAACACTTATCCATGACAAATAAAAATTATTTCATTTAAAGCTTCAATTGTAATCAAATTAAATAATTTCATCATCACAATTAATTGAAGCCATTAATTTGGCTCCATTATTTAGTATTTATAAATTACTAGCTGATTCCCACTTTTCCTGGGTACTGAAATAATAGCCAAGAGTCAATTGAAACAGAAAAACTAGACTACCAAAGCCAGTAAAAAAGACACCTATAAAAAAATCTCGCATATCATGTTCATAGTCCTATGGCAATACATTTAGTAGTTTTGACATGGTTGAGCTCCAAAAGAACTGTATTTCCATTATATATAGATTATGTATAAAAAGGCCTTGTAATAAATATTTAGATGTACAAGTAAACCAGATAATTGTTACAGAGCTTTATTATAAAACACCTTCATTGTAATTTTGTAGTTAATGTGAACAGAGCCACAGGCTTAGCTAGTATAATATAATCGCCACATATATCAGGCACCAAAAATGCAAAATATTGTAATTAGTTATCACAACTGATAATGAGTGAAGGAAATTGTCGTATAGATCCTAAGTACTAACATAACTTTAATATCAGAGTAAATCTAGTGTGTGAAACAAGATGTTTATAATTCTCTACTATTCGTTTAATTTTGTTACATATATGGAGCAAAACCTCAGGTTTATCTCTTGTAAGGAAAGAAAGATTCTGTTCATGTTCGAAAGTACAAATAGTTCAGTTTCATTTACATAATTTGTTCATGTTGTTTTATATTTGATTGTTCACAGAATGGACTGATAAATTTGGAAATGGCTGTGAGAGTACTTATCGATACATCCCACAAAAATAGGACTGCTCTTTCTCCTGAACAACAAGATCGCCAACATAAGTCCAAAGTGAGGCGCCTATATGATATTGCCAATGTATTTATTTCAATTGGTCTAATAGAAAAAGTATCTGGTAATTTAATTTTAAAGAAACCTGTTTTTAAGTATGTGGGGCCATATAAAATGAAAAAGTCTGATAAGTTATTGGCAATAACACCATCTCCAATAACACCGGTTTCTATAGTTGACAGCGAGCAAAGAACATCTTTGTTACAAGTGTTTGCTGGGAAGTCAAAACGGAAATTAGAGTTTGCTACTCCAATTTCTGCCAAAGAACTGAAGCTTGGTATTACCACCCCACCTCACACTCCATCACATAAATGGGATGAGATCCTCCTAGTAGCCGACATGGAACTGACTAGAATAAACAATGGAGTAGTTATGTGATTCTATATTTAATTATTCTATGAATTTGAACTTGTAGATGACTCTTATCGTCTTCCAGGGATTTAATTTTATCATATGTGTAATATGACAGTGAAAATTTGTATTTAACATGTTCCTATATTTAAATTTTATTCTTTTGTTGTACAGAACAGAGATTTATCTTCGTCACAGACAGTTTTCTAGTGCAATTGTCACTAAATATTAATAAAGTATAGTGTATTTTTATATTTTTATGTGATAATTATGTATATTTATAACGAAATCATTGTTTGACATTGACAAAATTTAACAGATGTATTTAAAATTATTTTCAGATGTACTATTACGTAGTGCTAATTAAAAAAAATTAAAATATGAGAGTTTAGACTGCTGTTTCAATATATTATTTAAATGTATATTTATAGAGTCGCGTATAATCTGCCCCTGGAGCCCCGGGACTGATATACAATGCGTATTATATTATACTTAACACAATTATTATGAACTGCATATTATGAAATTTATAACTACTTATATTTATTAGTTTCACTTTACCAATTTCATAATAAAGTAGCTAATAGTTGTGTTTACGCGTTTCACACACTGAAATGTATGAAATGTTACTTTTTTTTATTTTGTATTTGTTTTGGTTTAATTAAACAAATTAAAAAAGAAAATAAGTATAACCTTTGTTTCAATCTCGAATGAAGATCAAACAATAAAGGAAGTCGCTCTTTTGATTTGATACTAGATTATAAACCCGCGGCACCGCACGCGTTTTTTAAATTGTATTAAAGAAATATAATATTGTGAGAACATGTACAATTACAGAAATACTCTTTCAAAAACAATTGTAAGTACGACACGCACGCCACCTACAGCACCTACAGTACAGTACACCTACAGTAATACTACCCCGGGCGAGCCAACCCATTCATACTGAAACTATTAATAGCTTTAACCTAGCTCTACCACCTACAAAAAGTTTTATAAAAATATAAAGTTTTCAGAAACTGCCATCTTTATAAGCACTGCGTGTGCTTTCTTGCCGTGAAGAAGTGGTGCAAGCCGTACAAACGATGTGTTAGAAAGAGATTTTGAAGTATATTTTTGCATTAATTTATTAATGTTTTATCCGCTGCACATAAATTATATTCTTAAGATAATAAACAACGCAGACGAAGTCGCGGGTTATAGCTAATAGTATAATAAACTTGTCACATAAGAATATGCAAGATATTGTCGTAGGTACCAGTGAACGGCATCGGTTACTTTTATAATTTATCAACCTGTAGCTAGACGAATATGTCATCCTCTTTGGCAGACTGGCTGAAACTTTTGTATATATTGTAACTAGCGGCCCCGGCAGACGTTGTCCCGCCCTGATTATAAAAAAAATCCTTAAATTATATACCAAAACGATCCTCATGAATCACTTTATCCACTGGTGAAAACCGCTTGAATATCCGTTCAGTTGTTTTTGAGTTTATCGCGAACAGACAGTCAGAAGCGGTAGGGAACTTTGTTTTATACTATGTAATGATTACAATGTCGTTCAAACAAATGAATGATCGCGTCTCTATAAATACCTTATATGGTCATATAAAAAACAGTCTATTTTACGTACTCCGAGTATTACTATTACGCTGTCCGTGTCAGTCTAGAATCTTATAGTAGTGAGCCCGAATTTCCGTGCACCAGGGCCTCATCATTCGACGTGATAATCATCATCACCGGCAACTCTGCCGTACCTACATTAATGTGACAACACGGAAAAAACTCAGGAAGGAAGATGTCAAGTCACGAAACGGTTATTCCTAGCCTGAAAACACAAGCTGATTATTGTAATTTTTTGATGGAAGAGATCAAGAGACTCAAACATGAATTAGTCGAAGTGAAGGCGACTATTTATTGTCGGCCAACGCGTATCTCATTCTAGTTCTCACTCACGAGATTCCTGCAAGATCGCGCCGCCATCATCATCTAGTAACGCTAAACTAATAATAAATAACTAAACTAAACTTAACTCAACGATTAAAATACAAAACTTAAACTACATTAGTATTTACCTAACTAAATTTGAATACGAAAACCACTGAACATTATATAGTTACTTTTATCCAGTAACTATACCTGACTCGTGGGTTTAATTAAATCTTGTTGTTTACCTTGTTGGTTACTTGTGCAGTCATCTTAATAGGGTTTTTACACTCTATCTAACTTTTAGATGTATACCTTAGCTGCCACCGTAACAACTCCATGTTTACAACAACTGCCTGCAATATTGTATTATTAGTGTGATAGTGCTCTTTATATTTCATAAGAATTGTGTAGAAACAGGTTTACAAGCGAGCAATATTTTTTGTATTTTATCATTACCGCTGAGCCACTATGGAACAGCTTCATTATATAAATGGCACTTATTGCCTTTCTCGGATTCAGTTCTATTAATTAGTATATTCAAATTGATTTAGTAATTTACATGCGATCACATAAATCACCTTTTTATATACATATATGCATTTTTTTAAGAAACTGCAGATTATGTATGTATAGCTGTTTATTTGAAATTAGTTTGATATCTGATCTTGCTCTCGTAAAATTTTATATCGTAGTTTTAGAGTAAAAAGCTTCTAGCCGCTTTTCACCTATAGATACGAGTTTATGCTATCCTCGATTTTTCAGGAAATAGTCTTTTAATTTTATGGTTCTTAACATTGGTCTATTTTTCCCAGTAATCTATTGTATACTCTATAACAATGTTGTTATCTCACACCAATATCGAGGGAAAATTATTATTAGAAATAATGAAATAAAAGAAATCATATACATATTTATTTATTTCATAAACATTTACATAATCACCCTTAATAAATAATTAAATACAAGCACATCGCTACTTTTAAAATTTTACAAAATAACATAATTATGCGATTTTGGTTGGTTGATCTATTAGATAATTATTTAGTAAACGAATTGCCTAATAAATATAATTCATATAATGAAACTTATTTACAAATATAAATATTGTACAATCTATAATATCACAAATATAAGTAATACAAAGTGCACCAAACAAAGAAACGGCAATAACTGTTAACTTTACGAAATCATGGAAGTAATATTGTTGGTTAATATATTTCTCCATGCAAAATATGAGCAATTTAAAAATACCATTAACATTAGCTCTATGTATAATTATAAGACCATAATTATAAACCATGGCTGAAAGTTTAAAAAGGTAAAACATCCCTTTCATACAATCATTATAGTATTCTTTTACTGGACATTTGGAAAGTTATTCAATAAAGTATCTCCTACTAAGTACCAAAGTCATGGTTAAAGATCTCATAAAAGGGTAATTCCATAATTAACTTTATTAAATTATTTATAGAATATTTACCTCACTCTTATAATATTTCACTACTTTAAACTACTGCCTACTCTTCTGACAAAGGACACATAATCCTACACGTGTGTCTTTTGTATATTAGTCAACATTTTTGTTGGTAGATAAAATGTCTATTTGCTAAGTAGAATTTTAATGTCTTGGACACTCGCGAGTTTAGGCAACCACTTTCGTAGTCAAATTTCTAGGTAACAGAAGTTGATTAAAATTTTTGAACTGAATTGTGGGAGGGCGTTAAAATTCTGATCCGCAAGTTTTTTGTGTGACAAAATTTGGTGCGGGTAAACACCGTGTCGAGTAGAATGGGAGCAATGTATCGCTTGCCTCCGACTATTGGATAACAGTCAGACATACACTCTATTCGCATTCTTCCTTTATCGTTCTCCGTGGTAATGTATACTGCGTTCAGATGGTGTAACGAATCACTGAACACAATATATACAATTCAAAAGAAATTGATGAATAATTTAAAAAAAAACTCTGTAATAACAAAAGTTTCGCTTCCAACGTGTGTTTTTACGATACATCCTGTTTTTTATTATAAAACTCACATGAAACCTTTGTAAAATAATAATTATTCACATAAATACACAATAAATAATTCAAATAACTGGAGATGCAAGTAATTAGACGAGTTAACAGCGAATACGGTGGGGTTGTGAAAGACGGCCAGGTGGCGGCAGGAATAACGGCAACGAGCTATGTCACACTTGTTCCATCATGGGAAACTGCTCCGGGTCTTCAGAGGGCGGCAATGCTTCCGCGTCAAAGAAACTTGCGTGGAGTGCTACCACTGTTACTGTCGCACCTGTTGCAATATTTAATTAAACGCAGTATTACAAATATGTATGGATATATATTGACTTTAATGAAAAAAAAAATGTATAAATTATAATACACACAAACTAAGTTAGTGATTGTAAAATTAACTTCAATAAAAAAATCAATCATGTGATGTAATGTATTTTAAATATATGTGTATAGTAAAAAGATAAACCCTCATCGAGTTTCTTGCCGGTTCTTCTCGATGACTGTGTTGTTTTCCCGACCGGTGGTAGTTTTATAAGTAAACATAAAAAAAAACAGTACCATTTTTTCCACTCCGTCAATGGATTTTCTTTTTTGCTTAAAAGCAATTGACGAGATATATTTTAGTAAATAAAAAAAAAACACGAACAATTTGTCTCTAACTTCGAACATTTCGTTGTCTATAAACAACAAAATTGTCATAGTATTAAAGATAACACTGTTTGTTATAATATTCCCAATAGAAAACTAATTTTACGTATAAATTATTTCAAATGTAATTAATATTACAAATTGAGATTTATTTTCAATTGTTCAAACATTTCATTAAATTATTTTGCAACAATTTTCAATAATGACTATTGTCGAATTTCGATCAGTTACATTACATAAGAATTCAAGGACACGTCTCGTATCCGACTGTACAACTACCTACGAATTACAATGACATGGGGTACTGTCAGGGCTAGAGTCGAATTTGAGGTAGGGCAGCATTGGATACATGTAGAGCGGAAGTAAAAACATAATCATAATTGACCTGCCCTCGAATGTCACAAACTGTGGTATGTTCCGAAAAGTTTAGATACCTATCGCTAGATATTTTTTTATCTCAAACTATGAACAAACAATTTTAGTATAATAATTTATTTTAGTTTTTGGTACTTTTTAGGTAGGGCATTGTGATTTCAAGGTAAGGCATTGCCTCACAATGCCCACCCATCCCCTCTAGCTACCGTTAAAAATTGTTTATTAAGAAAAGAAATTCCCATCAGAAGAACATATCACCTACATACTTTTAGCTAAGACCTAAAAGCAATATTAAGTGTTTGTTAAATAGTGTGTTAGTGTGCTGATAATTTTTTTCACACCATCTGCGGATAAGTTTCCTAGTGGTTCACTGTCTAACTCCATCCTTGTATGCAATGTTAAATATTGTGTTATCAATAATGCGTGTGTTTCATTCTCCAAAGAACTGCTTTGATAAACTACTGTAAATTTCAATACAATTGCGTAAATCATCATTACATAGTATCAAACAAAGACTCCTACCGCATCTGCCTGTATGTCTGTTCACGATAAACTGTGAACTACTGAAGGGATTTTCATGCGGTTTTCGCCAGTAGATAAAGTCATTCACGAGGACGGTATATAATTTGTCAACGATTTTTTATAATCAGGGCAGGACAACGTCTGCCAGGCCCGCTAGTAAACTAATATTACAAACGCGAAATCGAGTTTGTTTTGCTAATCTGTTGCATTTTCACACCTTAATTACTGAAATGATTATCATTAAGTTTTGTATACACGTCTTCAAGGATACAAAAAACGACATATGACATCTTTCAATCAGTAAAAAGTACTGTTCTCCAGAGATGGTCAAATATACGCTAACGCGAACAAAGTAGCGTGCAAAAACTAGTATTTAATAGTTTTACGTCATGTAATTAAATATTAATGTAAAAACAATGGTTTTATAACGTAGTCATTCAAGTCAAGCGATAACAATAGGTGTGTAATAAAAAAAAATGTGATAATATAAAGGAATAAAAAACTATGAGTATTCTTATTTATAGCTTACCTAAAACCCAAAACAACACAGCTCCCGCACCTGCAAGCCAGCAAACAGCCATAGAACCAGCTGCAGCAACAGCGTATTGTTGTGTTTTCGTTAGTTCCCAGTTTCCTACCTAAAGTTAAAAGTTCTAATTTCAGAAACTTAAATACATTCATTTATGTCATAATTGCAAATTAAAAACAATACCCGTGTTATTACAAAAAAGTTAAATACGTATTAAATACTTGGTTTAAAAAAGTTTCTTAATAAATGCACCGCGCTCGCCCGAGGCAAGTTCGCGTTATCCTTTTTCACAAGTCTAACCTAAAGTAACCAAAGCGAGACAAAAAAACAAGATGGCGAACATTCAGCGACCGCGGTGCATTTAATATGAGACCTTTTTAAAGCCAGGGTTCAATACGTATTTAACTTTTTTGTAATAACCCCGTACTAATTTATGAAATGATAAAAACTCACTTTAGGCTGAAACAAAAAAAAAACATTTTGAATATGAATAATAAACATTTATTTAATTACTAGTTTTGTCCCGCAATATTATTTGCATTATATGCTGCTGCCTGTATGGCCAGTTGTTACGCCCTCCAACTCCGCCATGTTCTAGGTTAGTGTCCTTACTGACCTACACTTTATATAATAATTGCTCTACTCTCTTTTTATTTCATAGGGACTACACTATTGGACTGACAAGTCTTTACGGCTTCAAAGGACTACTATTCTGCTCCTAAGACTCATAACCTTTATGTCACAGTGGATTTTATAAGGAATTATAAAAAGGAAATATAAAATTACACCCAGGCTCTTATCATTTGTGGATAACACAAATACTTTTACTATGCCAGCAATCACACGAACATTTAACCACTGATCCGTATAAGCTGCTTCAGTAAAATAGGCTATAAAATAAAAAAATAAATTTTCATATCTGGCTGATATTTCCAGTGATTAACAACCATCAAACAAACAAAGGAAATCTATTGAATAAATAGAAAGAATATATTTGTATAAATAGAATTTATAAAGATGACACTTTTTTAAAATATACAATTAAAATTAGTTTAATATTTGTAACTTTCTAAATACTACAGTTGTTTCTACAGATCCCATATTCAGTATTAACCCTGGATAACTAAACATTTGTCCGGTCGACGACTTCCTCATACACGAAAGTCGAGTGTACCTAGTTCTACGTACCCCTGGCTCCTGCATCTTTGTTTACCTTCTTATTATGAGTAAACAGCGAATCAAGCGATGCGCTTGAGGTCATACACTAGTTAGGACGTAATTTACAGTCATCCCAGGCTACGAAAGCGACTTAAGAATGACTTTGAGGCGTGATATCAAGGTCATGATACAGGATATTCTGGACACACCATTCAACATAGAAATCTCTCGAATGTGCTATTTGTGGTTGTCGAAGGCTAGGCGAATGACAAAACGCCATTTCATGATATGTAAGCAGGCTATTTGGGGCGAACACAAATGTTTTATCGCTGTATGGAATTGTAATTAAACATTTATTTTATTTTGTTGCCACATAACAGAACTTCGGTGCCATGTAACATGTTCCTATTTACATTAGGTAATGTTGATAATATTTGAGATTTAATTTGCAAATGTTTAGTTATTACATAACAATGAGTATAGATTAGTTGACTAGGGTTAATACAATCTAAGATTATGAGATTACACTAACCAAGACAGACAAGATAGGTTTTGTCACACACCTGGTTCTTAATCACCAGTGAAATCAGAGTATCTTTCATAATATTTCTAATAGCCACTTTTTTTGTGAGATCACATTAAAACTTTATAAAACAACTAATTGGTGATTAATCATGCAATTGGGTTTACTGTTACATAGAAAATATATGTTTTATGAAGATTGGTTCTCTTTTATTTTTTGTACTGTAATTTTTTCAAGTGATTTATATTTACCTCTATTAATTTCATAAGTACTGCCTAGCCCTTTTAAAAAAGCATAATGATATATAATCTAGAAACTAACCTTTAAAATTTCTCTATCTACCAAACGACAGTCATTATTATATTTTCATTTGTATAGATTACAATTTAAGTATCTGTGAATCGTGTTGCAGATACACTTTCTTACATTTATAAAGGGTTCAAAAAATAATTGAACTAATAAGCCAAATAGAAAACTTATCAAGCTATCAATTATACTCATGCACATTCATTAAAAGTAAAATGTTTGAATCACCTTCCAAGTGTTTGGCCCTGAAGTTAATTTTCTATATCCAAAGAAACTTGCCACCATAGCGATCAGTAACAAAGGCGATGTTATCCTGAAAAAAAAAAAAGACATACAATTGAAGACACAACAAAACAGATTAAAATGATTGTTGAAAACTAAAAAATGATACTTACAGACAATATGCAAACAAACCCAAGAACACCATTAAATAATTCGCTTGAAAATATTCTATATTCCGGTAAAAACGGCGAGAGAGTCGTGGTACTGAAGCTGGTGCCTGTAGCAAAAACATATCAAGATTTCGGTGATTCTGTCTTTTATATTTTAGGTGTATAGAAATGCATGAATGTTCTTACAGTGAGAACGTATTGACAATTCACATCTACTTGACATAGATTTCCTCAAATTAGTAAGATATAATTTTATTTATAGGCATTATTGCATATTGTTTTTAATCATAACAATAACTGAAGTTTTGATAGGAACTTCTAATCAAAAACAATAGCTGTGAGTCATGGTGATTGGTTGCTTCATAAAACAACCATATAACTATTATGTTATGGATGCACTATATTTTTAATACTTGCTAGCTATGAGTAATAATTTCTAGTTGATAGTTTTCATTATGCAACTATACCAGTGTTATTACAAAAAAGTTAAATACGTGTTAAATACTTGGTTTAAAAAAGTTTCCTAATAAATGCACCGCAATCGCCAGAGGCAAGTTCGTGTTATCCTTTTTCACAAGTCTAACCTAACGTAACCAAAGCGAGACAAAAGAACAAGATGGCGAGCAATCAGCGACCGCGGTGCATTTAATATGAGACCTTTTTAAAGCCAGGGTTCAATACGTAATTAAAGTTTTTGTAATAACACCGTACATGTCTAACACTTACTAACACCTAGAAACCATATTTCTAGGTTTTGTGCATCTTCAAACACAATCAGCACTTATTATTATACATACCTTATATTATTTCATATTAAATCTATCTTTAACAATACTCATGAAAATAGTAAGTAATAAATATATTTTACCTTAAAATTCTCAGTAGCAACAAACTGAGTCCATGGCCTCCTAGTGGAAAGCACTCCCATAATCAGGGCTGTTCCAGTTCCACTGCGAACATGCTGAAGTAACCTAACACACAATTAAGAAGATAATCATAATGATCTATATGTTTTTCTAACAATGATGGCAAAAACTTAGCAAGTATATGAAGGTATTGATACATTAGAAATTCCCATCATGAAATAAGGGGTGAGGGGGGTGGAGGAGGGGGCTGACCTCTCTAAACTATTTCCCCGCAGCGGAAAGTTATAGTTGCTGAGATATTCATGATCAATGTTTTGAGATTATTTCACCTCTGAACAATTATTGGTAAAATATGTATAAAACAACAAAATTATAGGCTTGGCATTAGAAGTTCGCATCACGAAATTGGGGTTGTTAAGGGTTGTTTTTTATAGGGGTTGGTGACCCCTTTCAAAAGACACCCCCCTCAGCCGCTGAGCTGTAGTTTTTTTTTTATGTGTTTCAAGTTACATGTAATGGAACATGACTTTTCCTTCAGATGCGCATTTTTAAGGTTTATAGTACTATAATTTTGTTATTTTTATATATTTATTGTTGTTTTATAATTGTTCGCTATTATTTCAGAAAAAAAAACAAAAAATTAAATATAAATTATTTGTATGACATAAAATGGAAGTTTTCCAGATCTTGTATTTTTTCTACTATGTTTAATCAAAAACTCAACTGTCTCAATCCTAGAAAAAAATATAATATAAGTTATTTGTATGATATAAAGCCTCTCTACACATAACACAGGCGAGCGAGCTAACTGGTCCAAGCAAATCCGACTAAGTCACGTTACGTTAATAGAGGAATAGGGCTAGAGCGAAGCAAAGTTTCGCTTCCGTCCTTGTTCTCTATGTAGGTTTTTTTTTTTTTTTTTCCATATCATGCGATCAGTCCTTCCGACTATGAGCAGATGAGTTGAATGATTATAGTGCATGAGGAGATATTCCCCAATAGGAATATCTTCCATATTAATATATTGGCTCATTCAGCGCCGCCGAGATCCAGGGTTCTGCGCCGTTTCAGGCGATTCACACAGTCAGGCAATGTGAGCTGCACAGCCAACTGATTAGGATGGTTTATAAGTCTTGTCTTGTATTTATTTGCAAGTGCCTTAATTTCGTCCTTTACTTTTGGCATGATCAGGTAATTGTGTACTTCACTGTTTCTAATGAACCAGGGAGCATTGCTTATTTGCTTGAGGATATAGTTTTGTGTCCTTTGAATTTTGTTTATGTTGGATTCGCAGCAGGCTCCCCACAACTGAATCCCATAGGTCCAGATTGGTTTTATAACAGCCTTGTAGATTAAGAGCTTGTTGTCAAGTGACAGCTTTGAGTTTCTTCCGAGAAGCCAGTACAGGCCCTTGTATTTGAGATTGACCTCTTTGCGTTTTGTTTCTATATGTTTCTGCCATGTCAACCGGCGATCCAAGTGTAGCCCAAGGTATTTGACTATATCACACTGAGGTAACTCTCTACCACTAAGGTTAACAGGAGGACATGTTTCTCTACGCAGGGTGAAGGTGGCTTGCACTGATTTATTAGCACTCACTTTAATACGCCATTTATCGCCATTTATCGAACCAGTTGCTTATTTCATTGAGGCTTTGCTGAAGTTTCGCAGTAGCACCTGCAGGGTTTGTACAAGAGGCTAATATCGCCGTGTCATCTGCATAGGTAGCAATTGTAACTCCAGGTGTTAGTGGCAGATCAGAAGTGTATATGGTATACAAAACTGGGCCGAGTACGGAGCCTTGTGGCACACCAGCAAGTATCTCATGAAAACCTGATGAGCAGTCATCTTCTCTAACTTGGAATATCCTATTGTTGAGATATGATTCAAATATTTGGTAGAAGCTATGAGGTAGCAGTAGCTTAATTTTATAAAGTAATCCCTTATGCCAAACTCGGTCAAAGGCCATTTGAACATCGAGGAACGCCGAAGAGCAATATTCTTTCTTCTCTAAGCTATTACTGATATGTTTGCACACTCTGTGTATCTGTTCAGTGGTGCCATGCTCAGGTCTGAACCCAAATTGGTGGTCTGGGGTTACAGAGTTTTCATACATAGCATGTGAGAGTCGTCGAAGTAATATCTTTTCTAAAACCTTAGACATTATGGGAAGTAAGCTTATTGGCCTGTAGGATGATAGTTCATGTGCGGGCTTTCCAGGTTTATGGACCATGATTACTTGTGAGACTTTCCATAGTGAAGGGAAGCAAGATGTTCTGATAATACAATTAAAGAGAGTAGTCAGATATACTATTGCTTTACGTGGTAACTCTGACAGGACCTTTTTGTCTATGAGGTCAAATCCTGGTGCTTTCTTATTACCTAGTTGGCTGATGGTTCTTGTGACTTCTCCTGGTGTGACTACTTTTATAGGAAGATCAAGTTGGAAGTCTTGCTGAAGGATCTGGTCTAAGTCAACTTCATTAAGGCCAGTAGTAGCTTCGTTAGGAACAAATACCTTGGCAAGGTGATCAGCAAAGGCTATTGACTTTTCCTGTTTAGTTCTGGCCCACTTGTTTCCTTCTAGTCGTATAGGTGGCTTTGGGTTTATTGGCTGGTTCCTACTTTTGCATGCCTTCCAGAGGGAGTAGTCTGTGTTTGCAGCAGCAGTTAGCGACAACAGGTTTGACTCAACTATGGCATTTTCCATTTCTTTTATTGTTTGTTTCAGAATTTTACTATAATTATTGTATGTCCTTTTGTCATGGGGATGCCGGCTCGAATGCCATACTCTGCGTAGCCTCCTTTTCTCCACGATTATTTCTTTAATTTTGTGTGGTACACAAGTCTGTCTTACATTCTTAGTTTTAATCTCCTCTGTACTATTCCAACAAGCTTTCTGGACTGCAACTGTAAGCTCTAGGACTGCATTATCAATTTCATCCTCATTTTTTAGAGAGATCTGTAACTCCAAGGAGTCCTCAACCAGAGATCGAAATAGATTCCAGTTTGTCTTATTATTATATAGCCTTGGTTTACTCTGATTCTTCAAGACATTGGCACTGATTGTAAGTATAACAGGAATGTGGTTTGAGGATCCATCTAGGCAAGAGTCAATTTGGTAGAATAGTCTAGAGAGTCCCTTCATTAAGAAGAAATTCAAGACATCTGGCAATTTACTTGGGTCGGTCGGCCAGTGGGTAGGCTCGGGCGTTGCAATTGTTGTAAGATGGTGCCTATCAACACACTTTTTAAGTTCCCTGCCTCGTGTAGTAATTAGTCTAGAGCCCCACTGCAGATGCTTCGAGTTCCAGTCTCCACCGGCTATGAAACGAGGGCCTAGACTTTTGATGTAAGCACTGAAGTTTTCCTCTGTGATTCTGTGCTTTGGAGGACAATATACAGATGAGACATTGAAATTGCCATTATCTATGTAGGTTAGTATTGCGAAAACAACAAATTCCTTGTTGTTTTATATTAAATATTTTTTTTACCACTATGAGCTTAATCGTGAAATATTAGATTGAATAATGAGGACAGAAGTTTATTGTAAATATTTTTTTTTGTTGTTCAAGATTTATGCTTTTCCATCAATAATTTATTCCGTAATGCGTAGATATAAATAGTTTCATACAAGTTATTATTTTTTTAGTTGAAAACCCAACCTTTTTTTTATGCAAAATTACTATAATTTTTAGTACTGTTACAAGAGTTTTAAATACTTCAAATTTATTTTTTCTACAAAATTTACATTTTTCCTGCAATAATTTTTTGCTCTACTCATATATAGACAGTATTGAACAAACTGTTAAATTTAAACTTAAAAATCACCATGTTGTTAATATACAAAATTACCAATGATTGTTCGGAGGCGACATAATCTTAAAACTTTGAACATGAATATCTCAGTAACTATAACTTTCCGCGGCGGGGGTGTGGTTTAGAAGGGTAGTCAGCTCACTCCCCCACCCCTCTTACCCCCCCTCATCGCCTATTTCAGGATGCAAATTTCTAATGCAGCCCCGCGTCTCTGCAGGGTGAGGGGGGTGTCTTTTGAAAGGGGTAATCGACCCCTATAAAAACCCCAAATTCTTGATGCAAATTTCTAATGCTAACCCCACGGCTACACTATTATTATAGTGGAGACATAAAGTTTGGTAAATATATGGTACTACAGAACTGAATGTAATAATTTTCTACTATGATAGAAAACTACATTCTCACCACTAAGAACGAATATTTTCTATTATATTAAATCTTAATTTATGTCGTTCTATTATTACTCAAAATTATATACTACCGCCCGTTAATAAAATGTGCTAATAAAAGAATTAAATTCGTAAATAAACAATGATCTAATGATAAGCCCGTATGAATAAGCTTGAAAATACCACGTAGTCTTGTTAGTTTAACTCACAATTCCATATCATTCACATACTTTTGAAAACCTCTCTTTTCAGGCGTCGCTGTGATTTCTCCTGATAAATCAATATTAACATTTTCAGACATCTTTAGGTTGATATAGAAATATAAATTAAATCAGAAAATTCCACTATAAGATTATTATAAATGACCACTTTTTGTTTGTACGCAAATCCCACAGAGTAAAAGTACTCAATAACTCAATAAGTACTCAATAATCATATAACAACCACAGAGTACCTTAGATAAAATAACAACCAAAGAAAGAGAACAGTTTCAGATGTTACAAGTATATTGTTATCTAACGTGCCGAGGCGCATTAGGATGCGGTGGAGGTGCGGTGCGAATAAAAACCGCATAGGAATAAAATCCGCAATAAATGGTCCACGTATTGCGGTAGAATTTCCGAAATAATCTAAGAGTTAGTGAATGCCAAACCTTCCTTATTTTATATTGATATTTATTATTAATATTATTTTGTAACGATTTACATTTATTTAATATCACTTGAGAAAACAATATTAATTTGCTTTTTTTTGCACATTACACAAATGAATATATCTCTTATGATGATGCTTAATCGTAACTGAATTACATTTATTTTATAAACTGAACAAACAATAATAGTAAAGGTTATACTCCCAATATAAAATATTTACTGAGTATCCGAAAGATGCACAATGAAGGGTTGCAAAATACTCAACTCACTATATCACTTTCATTTAGTTGGATACATATTGCCTGGAACTCGCGCCTATAGTTATATGTTTGTCTGGGGAGGAGTTGGAACTATCGCAACTGTCTAGCTACTGAGGAGACATCTTTAAATATTTACCCACGTAACATGTTAAGATTAAGGTGTGATACTGCAACGTAAGTACAATTACAATTTATTACAGTTTAAGGATGTTTAGCAGGAGTTTGCTACGATATCAAATATCTGTCAATAAATGTCGTGATATCTAATATTATTCCAAAACAAGAATATAATAAACTTACACTACCTTCTTCTTCTTACTCTTATCCCACCTAAGTACGGTCGGTACAACATGTTTGTCATGTTGTGATGTATGATTTGGCTTAATTTTTACGATCGGCCGCTTGCCTGACATCAACTCTTCTTGGATAATTTTATTGTACCACTATATGTTTATGATTATTATATATTATACAAGAGAATCTAAGGAAACGTACAAGACACAATCTCCTTGTTATCTAAATCATTTCTTCACCGTAGTTCGAGCATCACTTCGATAATTTGCGGTATCTTTTCCGCATCGAAAGGCAATTTAACAGATTTCAATCCGCTGCGCAATTTTACCTGAAGTGCGCACGCTTACATACAATTCTATATGCTTCAAATCTTGCGGAAAACAACCACAGTGCGCGCGGGCGTTAATTCAATTTTATAAAAAAGAGGCAGTAATAAGGACTGCCGACAGAAGTGAAAACTTAAAACAACGGAATTTAAACTGTGTTCTCTTTTGAATTTTTAAATTAATTATAATGTAAGCTATTTAAACTTCTTAATTTATAAATTGAAATTATCATCACCAGACTCTCTTTCACATCTATTGGCACTCCGAACAATAATTATATACTTTTTTATACAGTTTATTAATTCATCAAACATATGATGGCCTGCACTATCTCAATACAAAATATCAGTATTTGATGTACACAGGCTCTCCGACGCTAGTCCGCCGCAAGCCGTGGAAGTGCAATACGGTCGGTCATGCTAACCAGCATGTCATGACGCAAAATTATAAATTTATCTCCTGCCAAAAAAGTACCACTCAAAGCGCCTAAACAAGTTTTCTCTTCAAAAATTAGTAGAGCTTTGTATATCATAACTAACTTATTAATATAACCGGCTAGTTAAAATAACCAGATAATTCGATAATTTGAAAACATATTTTCATATAAAGCTGACCTTTAAACCCTAGCAATATACAAACATTTTTAAAGGTTTTATCTAAATCCTTTTTTGTTTGTTTTTTTTCGAACTGACTACGCTATTCGTTTAGCAAGGCCTTAACAGCTTCACCGACTACCTTACCGAAATGCATGATTGCAAATCACTACATATTATAAACCAAGTCCTCCACCGCGTTTGTCTGTCTGTCTGTTAACGATAAAATCAAAAACTATTGAACGGATTTTCATGGGATTCACGAGGAAGGTTTGGGTAAATAGTGTGTCTAGATTTATTATAAGTTTGTTGAAATATAAAGATAATTGTTGGAAGTGTCGGAAAAAGTCAAGCCGCCTGGGAGCTTTCGTCGAAAACACTGCCTAATTAATCCCTTTGAGATATAACAAAACAATTGAGATAATAAACGAGGCAAACGAAAACCCGGGTATCAGTTAATGCTACATAAAAGTAAAACCAATTTTAACAATATATATTTATTATAAATTATATTTGAATAACGTCTGGTTTCTTTGCAAGAAAGACGAAGTTAAGTATTTAGAGAACCAAAGATATCTTTGTGATATAGTATCCATAAATAAGGTATCTTCGAATATTGTATTCCAGTCTGAAATTTATCAGGTACACACATTCAGAATGGGTCAAGTACAATAATATTTTTAGTACCACTTCACCTTCATAAGTGAAAAATTTAATTTTCTAAAGTCATATCCACCATGCTTACCTTCTTATATATTATAAACATTTTAGAAGACACGTATTAGATTTGTTTACGTAGTTAACACTTTAACTAGCTATATTAATATTATTATTACAGCTGATAAATATTAAACTCTACAATAAGCTACAATTCCGATATTTCTAGCTTTTTTTCAATCATCGAAGTCAAAGTGTATTTATTTATTTTTTATTATAATATTTTAAATTGAAATTAATTTTCACTTCAATAAAAATATTTTAAGAGCACGCGCATGATAAAGAATTTAAGAATTATTTAGCCCCGTTGTGATTCGAACCCCTATAAAACGAAAAAGTAACATTATACATAGATAAACATATGCATCTATAGGATTTAACGTGCGAGATAATGAGGTAGAATAAATACATTATTTAGTGCTTCTTATTGTTTGCACATGTGTTAGTACGTGTTTGTGTGTGCCTGTTTATTACGAAGCCTTGGGAAAAGTCGTTTACCTAACGTGGTGCGTTGTGGGTTCATGTATATATTTCATCATTTTTCGAACTTCTACTGCGTGCGAAATGCACTTGTTATTTTTATTTATACTGTTTTTTTTTGTGGTGGTACACAACTAATAATACGCACGACTTAAAATTTTGAGCTTTTCTCATGTAAACCACCGTATATAAAGGATTTTCTACAGCTACTTTTGTCAACCTTAAAAAAGCAATCGTTGTATACCTGTGAAATCTTGCAAAAAAAGTACTTATATTAATAGAAATATCAAAGGTATTGAGTACAATATTCTAAATCGAATGAAAGTATTATGTTACGTACCTAATAGGATGATACTTTTTTCGCGGTTTTAGGAGGATGGTACAACACTAGTTTCTGATAAATACTGTCATCACAGAATAATATTACTCCTAGCTGTCTACTGTCATTCTCTGAGTTATCGAAATCAAGTTGTGAAATGGTCAGTGTAATGTTTATTTATATTTTAGTTTTATTAATAAATTATACAGAACCACTAAAAGACCTGACCGAAATAAAACAGGTTGAGAATAAAAAATCAGTTACTGGTTTGTTTATAAATTAAACTTTAGCTATTATATCGTAAATTGAAGTTTCTAATTTTATTTCTATGTTTCAGACAAGATATTATGTCGAAACTGTGGTATCCACTTGTCTTCATCCAACTATATAATTTCAAAGCCGAGTTCAGCTTCTCAAATGTCAGTTTATGATAGTTTATATGGAAAGGAAGATGTTTTAATTCAAGTATTAGTGAGTGATATTTTCTTCCAATTTCCTGTGATAAGCACAGAAGATTCCTCATGTGTAGGCACTGGAGAGGTAATCTCACTTCGTGATTATTGAAATTTCGATGGTTTTGTAGACAATTCAAAAGATTCAATTCAAATTGCAGTGGCAAGAAAGTGATTCTTGGTATCCTCATTATCGGTGGAGACCTTGCATTTGCCCGGAATGTGGATCCTATGTGGGATGGGTTTATGAGCCGATCAATACTAAACAGACACACAAACATCCCTTTTTCAATCTTATCTTAACAAGCATAGTTGGAGAATCTTGTAAATAAATATTTCTTTACAGGGTGGCTTTTATTGTTATCGGTTGTGGTTTATCTATTTGTTCTAATTAATGCTGTGTGTTATCTGTCTTTGTTGCTTTGTTTTATCTAGATTATGATAAAATAATCAGCTCCTGTTTTGTTACACATACTAATAACCACAAAAATCATTTATTTCACATATATTATTGAGAATTGTAACATATATTTTTAATATATGACCAGTTCTTGATAGTTTTACTTTGATATACTAAAATTATTTTACATATATACAATGATTTCTTCAATTTCATGGTCAGGAGTAATTTTTAAATAATAAATTTCGAAGTCAAAGTTACTCATTAACAGAGTCCTTTCCAAAACATTATTTGTTAACTTATTTTTTAATCTCATAATCAATATCTACCTGGATTTAAAGTACCTCTTATATTGAAGTTGCTAAATCGTGCATAAGGTTTAACTGCAGAAGTGTATCTGCCAAATCAGTTTACATTATAGAGTAGTTGTACTAAATCTGCTGTATTCCATAATATGTTACATTATTAGGAATGTTCATTGGTTTATGTGATGTTCTGTGTTAGTCCTAAGGGGTCAACAACAAAAGACAACGGGTTACTCTATTGAGCTATACAATTAAATAAAAATGTTCTAAGGGGTAGCAACCTATTTGAATTTTGATATAATTGTAGGCCTGTTTGGATAGTTTGTATTGAATTTATAGAAACAATGTTTTGCCATAAAGATTTTTTTGTGTCTAAACAACCCTATTATTAACAAGGGTTATTCTTAAAATACATATTGTAGACATTCAATGGCTTGTAACAAAGCAGGGAACTTTTTCTGTAGGCTAGAATTTGTTAGTCTCACCAATTGTTACGTGATTATTCTACTAGTAGTAGTGTGGTGGTACCATAAGTTAAGACAGATTGATTTTTAGGACTTTACTTACTGCAAAAAATTTAATTGAGACTTAGTGACAGTTTGAACCTTCGTTTAAGAATGATGGAATTCATGGACAGTCCTAAATTTGCAAAGTTGTGGGGACATATTATTTAGATTGACTACAAATGTAAAAGAATATTTTTTACAGTTGTGGATTCTTTGATTCAATATCCTGAAGTCTTCCAAAACTAATCATGACTTCAGACACATTATCTGCAGCTGACAAAGAATTCCTTGCTAATTGTGAAGAAGAATTGAAAGACAGATACACTGACAAAGATGAAGAATTTATGAAAGTCTTCAACAGTGAACCTTCTACACCGCCTATTGTCGATCCATGGTGGGTCCCTAATTCTGGTCGAAGGAATGATCGTCGTAATAACAGGCGTAACGAATATCATCCATATGAAAGATCTGGCAATAGAGATGGGAATTATCAAGATCGTAGGGGTAACTTCGACAGGGGCAGCAATGATTACAGACGGCGAGATGATGACAGGCGTGAAGGATACCATAATCAGAGGCGCAGATATTATTAATTGTTCACATTTAAATAAAATACGAGTTTGTCTTTATTGAAACAATAAAATATACTTTTCAAAAGAATATATTTTCAATTATGGCTTGTTTTACATTTTAACAACTTAGAATTACATAATAAATCACCAATAAAGTAATGCGGCTACAGTGATCGCAATTGTGAAACCATAACAGAATAAATTAATATATATCAACTTTCACTGCTACTCAACAAGTATCTAATGATGTTTTAATTTTATAACAATTTTTACTTTGACATGTTTTAAAACCTAATTTCTAAGATATCATTATACATAAAAACAACTAATATTACGAAATGACGCAATGCATAGTCATTAATAAATAATTTTGCATATATTATAGAATTAAATATTATAGCTGTCAAAGCACTTGGATTTTCGAGCAATGAATATATAACAATCATTTTTTTAAATATATATCTTGTCGGTACAACTATACTAAGCAAATTTGGTGCAGGTAGGCATGGAATATTTAGCATCATCCGAATCACGTTACAAACAATAAATAAATGAGGTTAAAGGAACATAGGAAATATCTATCTATACATTAACATATTAGAATAGTTTATTGAGTATATAGGAGATATAAGACAATACAGATTGCTCCACATCTTACAAAAAGAGAGCAATTTTTACAATTACAGTAGTATTTCGGTTGACATGCTAGATGTTATTAGTTTCGATAACTCCTGGATATCTATTGTCATCTGAAGAAATTTTAGGCAATTTGAAGGTGTTTGTAGAGCTGCTTCAGATTCAAATAAAAATTGGTATAACCTTCACAATAAACATGAAGATTTAACAAATTGGAAAGACTGTAAGGCCGAAACGTTAGCATATGGTGTTAGTTCTTTCTTCTGTCTGCCTGATGTCTCTATTCCGGTCATTCGCCACTTATTACTTGAATATATAAACACAACTACATTATTCGCGAAATGGGGGTGAGTAGACCGTCTTGCAATTAATACTGTAACAAAGAGTTCGAGAAAGTCAATCAAAAAGAAGTTCGATTAGGGTAGACATTACCTCTATTGGAAGTTTCAAATAGTAAGGTACATTGATGCGTAACGTGTAACGGTAGAGGTGAAAACTGCTAGTTGTATTTTCCATGCCTAAATGCAAGCCATATACTGGCCTAAACTGAATGCCGCAGTGGCTACGTGTAGCTCTTTGCGGCTCCATAAATTAGTATATTCTTATGAACATATATTTGAGTAACATCATGCTAAATTTACTAAGCACAATGACGATTACATTCATCAAGCATTCTAATATAACTATTTTAAGATTTTTTTATTATTATTATTTAATTATACATATTTCGCTACATATATCTGCACTGAAGCGTCACATCACGAAATAAATGTTTATTACTGTATCATCACCTATGTCTATTCTTTACACTGTTTATTATATTAGAATAAAAACTGTTGAGTTATAGGTATTTAAACAGATTATATTTGAATAGAACACGTGAAATAACACTTCAATAAACAAAATATAATCGCAATTAAACAAATCACAGTGAAAGTGTAATTAATACAAATTATGCTCGCTAACTTAATATTATGACTCAGTACATTCAGACACTACAACGTAATATATATAATTCTATTATTTTACACATACAATAACATAAATAATAAATTTATTTAATAATCAGGGTGTTACTGAACCGTTTCCGTGAGTAAACAAACGTATAGGAGTAAATAGGGGCCTTCGTTAGTTCACAGCTCCCGCAATACTGCAACAAGTCATTGAGTAGCCTCATTTAAAATAATACAATACAATTAACAAAACCGTTACTTATTAAACTCCATCTCAATACTGACACGCAACGGTAAGACATCACCTAAATTACAATGTTCGGTTTCGTTAAATATGTGTATAAATTTCTACATAACATGATACAATGATTGTTATTATTACAAATATGTTTTTTTTTTATTTCCTTATTTAACAATGCACAATATTAATTGTATGAATTGACACGTTATCATTATCGGACCTCCCCTTCCCTACTACAGTTAGTTCTCGCTTCTCTCTCAAGTTACTTACGAATGACAATTGACTAGGATTCATGCACTTGCTCAGTAGAGAAATCGCGGCCGGCGATCGCCCTGCCCTCTAGCGGCGGCACTCGTACCGAATACGTCTCTAAATCCAGTAGAGGATAATATAACATTGGTCAAGTCTCAAGTACACACATGACTCTAGAAACGCATAAACGTTTCGATATATCGTCGCGATTAAGAAATAACTTTTCGACGAATATCGAGTTACGTAATCGTTACCTATCGAATCATAATGCGAATATTAAATCGTTTTCATGGTGACTTCAAATAAAAACAGACTTTGTAAAAGTGTCAAACTTCTGTAGCAAATTTCATAAGATAATATCTAAAGCTTGTTTTTTTTTTATTTTATTTTGAAAGTAGAAACGTGGAGCATTCAGCGTCCGCGGTCGAGGCGACAGGTGACAATACTGCAGAGCGCGCTCTTCATATGAAAGTCCAGCATTCCATGATCTTCACTATGAAGTCCTCTCGAGTCGTGAGCGGTTCGTTGCCGTAGGTCTTGCAGCGCTGGGTGCGGCCCAAATACAGATCACCGTCCAACCACAACCCGAATTTGCCGCTGAAAAAAAACAACGTAAACTAAGCCGTCTTCAAACTAGGTTAGCGAGTAAGGTAACGGGGATAAAAACAACCGTCAAGGATTTGTTTGTTAATCAAAATTCCGGTCCGAGATTAACTCTCAATAAACAAGGAACGAGTAAAATCGACGTCTATGCCATCACGGCAAACGGCATGACGCTCTCTTATGCCGTTACGCCTTCTCTATGCCACCGCTCTCAAGTTCCTACAAATCACTCAGCAGCTGAGTATACGCTGACTAATTCCAAAACACGACAAATCAAAACACAGTCACAGTATCGGCTTTATATCACCATATATATATATATATATATATATATATATATATATATATATACCAGATGAAAGTTTAGACAGTAGCCATATTTATGGAGGATAGGATGCACTCGCTTCTAGTTCTAAATCAATTTAAAAAATTCGTGCTTAATATTTAACCTAATTATGGAGAAAAATACAAAACTTATATGCAATCTCATACGCGTCTATCTTAAAGCAGTGTCAGTGCCCGTCGGGCGAAGTGAAAGTGAAGCGTGAAAAAACGTGGGATCGACGACCAACTAACAAAGGATAATTTTTCAAAGTTTGAACAAAGAAAAGGGTTTATTGTCCGTTTTATTATCGAAAGTTATTAATTCCAGGTCGCCGCTCGCAGGTTTTGTCACAGGTCATTCAATCTAAGTTTATTTAGGTTTGTATCTATAATTTTGAAATTCTTAGAACAAACTTTAACTAAAGTTCTCTTTGTTGTTTATTAGTATTTCTTTTGATATTATTTTTGTATGGTAAATGTGACCATGAACTATCATCTCTTAGAACAATGTAAGGTACTAACCTAACACCTGATATATAGTGTTTCACTCTGACACAATTACTAGCATTAAAATACCCTCTTTATAGTTGTTATATTTATTTGGTATCTCGATTAGTGTAGATTGCAAATTTCAGTAAGTAAAATATCAATTGATTAGTAGTAATACTGACTCTCCAGCGCCGATAGATATGTTGTCGTTGCTGCCGCGAATGAAATACATGTTGTCACCGGTCCAACCCCAATATTTGAACTTTGTTTTCGACGTCGGCGATTCATCTGAAATGATGAAATGAATTATTTACATCATAATTACAGTTTTTTTATAACTAGATTAGCGGGCCGAGCGGACGTTGTCCTGCCTTTATAATAAAAAAAAATCTAAAATTCAACCGCAGCGTCACGTACCGGGTCCAATTGTGAATCTAAACCATACTCGGATCCATTGGAACTCGCACACAAAATTTCATCAAAATCGGTCCAGCCGTTTAGGAGGTGTTCAGTGACATACACACGTACAGAAGAAATATATATATATATACTAGCGGGCCCGGCGGATGTCGTCCTGCCTTGATAATAAAAAAAACTCCTAAAAGTTAACTGCAGCGTCACCTACCGGGTCCAATTGTTAATCTAAACCATTCTCAGATCCACTGGAACACGCACACAAAATTTCATCAAAATCGGTCCAGCCGTTTAGGAGGAGTTCAGTGACATACACACGTACAGAAGAAATTTATATATAAAGATATATATATATATATATATATATATATAGAATAAAATCTTTAAACCTTTAAAATCATATAATTGTTCTTCATTACATAATATAAAACAAAGTCCCCTACCGCGTCTGTCTGTCTGTCTGTTCGCTATACACTCAAAAACTACTGAACGGATTTACATGCGCTTTTCACCAGTGGATAAAGTGATTCACGAGGAAGGTTTTGGTATGTAATTTGTTAAGATTTTTTTTATAATCAGGGCGGGACAACGTCTGCCGGGCCCGCTAGTATACTATAAAATACAAGACCTATACGGAGTAGAATTTAAATTATAAACGGTTTACAGACCGTTTTTTAACCCCAGCAAGATTTTAATAGTCAGATGTTGATAAAAAAAATCATATCACCATGAAATCGAAAGAGGACAAGTATTTCTAGGCCTGAGTATGATTATACTTGTATACTCTATGATTATTACAGTTGAAATATAATTCACAATATAGAAAAAAAAGTTACGGTGTAAGGAAACATTGTAGATAATCGAATAGTGTGAATTAGTTCAGATAATAAAATATGCATAAATTACAGCACTAGGTAATTACTTTAACTAAATGAATAAATCCCTCAAAATAAAGATAAAACTGATACATAATTACAAATACATTACATAGTTTTATTATTAGATATTTCAATTGGAATTGTTTTCAGTCTGTGGTGACATTTGACAGATCCAGCCTCCAGTGCTCCGATGTGCTTATCAGTGACCCAATATGCAGTGTAATTTTGAGATATTATAAATCTTCCCTCATACAAATACAATTAACACAATATAACGCTATATCAAAAATGTGAATCACACTTAAAAAATCTTTTGTTTAAGTATTGCTTATCACTACATATTATAAAACAAAGTCCTCTGCCACGTCTGTCTGTCTGTTCGCGATAAACTCAAAAACTACTGAACTGATTTTTATGCGATTTTCACCAGTAGATAAGGTGATTCATGAGGAAGGTTTAGTTATATATTTTGTCAAGGTTTTTTTTTATTATCAGGGCGAGACCATGTTCGTCGGACCCGCTAGTCAAATATATAACAACACTTTTATGACATATCTTAAAAAACTCCACTCTTAGATTGCCAAAATGTACGTAAGTTTCCGTTATCGCTAAGTGTTTATATAAATTTTAGACACCAATTTTCCAAACTGGTCAAACGTTATCCAAAAATTGTTACGTAATAAAAAAAACATTTCACTGACCATCCTTATCGTCCTTCTTCAGATCGTCTTTATGATCTTGTAGTTCCTTGTGTTTGGCAGCGTCTGGGTGCGCCTGTGAGTGGCGTCTGCTTTCCTCTTGTATGCGTTGGAACGAGAACAGAAATGACTCGCCGGTGCCGTAGAAATGTTCCGAGGGGTGCAGAGCACAAGACGTTAGTGCTCCGAATACCTGCAATACATATCTATATAGATAACATCCATTATTAGAACGAAGTTTTTAATTGGGTTTGTGGGCTTGAAGTTGAATGGTAGAATTCGTAACGTAAGGAAAAAGCGTTATGTTCACTCGTTTCCGACTTTTTATGCCCACGTTAACAAAATTAGTAACAATTATATCAAACTAGCTTTAATAATATTAGTAAGGATTATGCTTTATGCGATTGTATTGGAATTTATGATAGTTTTACCATTTCGATTATGTGGTTTAAGGTTGTAACTCTCTAATCTTAGAGGCACTGCCTCTTAAGTGCAACTGTCGGAACACTATTGTTTTGTCAACTTGAGGGGGGTGGATGATGATTCCATTATGACGTTTTTGATGCCTTCTATTATGGTACCATCGTAAGGGCTTCCCTTCGATGATTGCTGAGAAAGGTCATATTTTGGTAAAGATTCGATATGTCTCGTTCATTTCTTCGCTTCGAGAAACTCTAGTAGCTAACAACGGGGTTGCAAATCGATGACGTTAAAATGAAACATACGTTATTATCGGTGTCTTGTATAACGAGAAGGACGGGGCTATCGACGCGCTGCATTTTACGGTACATAGAGGCGAGCGAGAACCCGTTCTGACTAGTGCTGAACGCTAGCGACCACATGTAGCCCTGCGCACGCGCCGGTAACACGCTGCACAGCTTCTCTCTGTAACAACATTGCGACTTCACCATCACATTTAATTATAATCATTCATGTAACGTATCTGTACTTTTTAGATATTTGTGATAAAAATTGTTGCCGGTTTCTTGACTAAGTAATAAATTACGATTCGATCGTTTTTACAAGCTTTTTAGATATGTCTGCCTGTTTGTTTGTTTGTTTGAACACTGCATCACTGCTAAAGTACTGGGTTCACCATAAAACTCACCAAGAAAATCATAAAGAATATCCTCAATTTTAATGACGATGCGACTTAAGTACAAGAGTAAATAGACTTAATACATGCACATGACTTTATTAGTCACTGTTTTTTTTTAAGGTTCCACGCGGACGGCGTCGCGGACACAACTAGTTAAGTAATAAAGCAAAGACAAATTCAACGATAAAAAATTGTATCTTTGTAAATGTAAAAAGTTTCAATCGTGTGGCGATCGTATATAAAACGCAACACATTTATTTCTTCTGCAACAATCGACGATCCCGCGATGTACTCAACATGAGATTGCACAGAGTGCACAATATAAACAGCATAAGAATGTGTAGAATGCGATATAGACAGCATAAGATTGTTTAGGTTACACTATTGGTAGCATAAGATTGTATAGAACGCAATATACTCAGCATTAAGAGTGCATAGAAAGCAATAAATGCAAAAAAAAAATGGTTGCGCTGAGCGTAATGAAAATCTTTAAAAACTACTTTAGCTTAATATTTAAAAAGATTTAATATATTTTTTAAAACCGGTATATATATTTTTTTTAGTTTAAATACATCTCTTTGTTTTATATTTACCTACGTTCTTAATAATAATGTGACTTGTTACCAAATTAAAGACAGATGATTCATATGAAATTAAAGTGACTTCTTTTATCGCAAATTTTATACAAATAAAAACATAATTATTGTGTTTACGACGCTTTTGATACTGAATAATAAATAAATATAATGTCATGCAAGTTTAAGTTTGATTAAACATTCTCGGTGTTATTACAAAAAAGTTAAATACGTATTGAATGCTCGCTTTAAAAAGGTTTCGTATTAAATGCACCGCGTTCGCCCGAGGCAAGTTCGCGTTATCCTTTTTCGCAAGTCTAACCTAACGTAACCAAAGCGAGACAAAAGAGCAAGATAGCGAACATTCAGCGACCGCGGTGCATTTAATTCGAAACCTTTTTAAAGCCAGGATTCAATACGTATTTAACTTTTTTGTAATAACACCGTCCGACTTTAAACAGAACATATTTCTGTACTGCAGATATTAGATAGTGCATTATTCGTTGGACATAAAAACTGCAAAGTATCAATCGAAACCAAAAAGCAAGTAGCCTAGAACTAGCTTTGACATGAATGAGCATCAAAGAACTGTATTATCTATAGATATATACGTAGATAATGAATGCACCGAGTTTCAACAGATACTACTAGTTTATCAGGATACTTGTAAGCATACCTGTGGTCCATAGTGAATATCTCCGTGGTGCCGATGAGTTCGGGCGGCGAGTACTCCATGTCGACGGAGGCGCCCGACGAATATAGAGCGCGTCGGAGCTCATCGCTCATCGACAGCACCTGTGTGTTTGAAAGCACCCACGCACTCATTTATTATACTGATATACGTAAACGAACCACAATTGATGACTACTTAACAGTAAACGTGATCTTGGTCTTAATAATGGTTATAAACACTTCACATAACCCAATGAAGATACGTGTAAATATTCTATATAAGATTTCCTCTATCTGGGACACATGGAAAACTTCAACAATAATAAATTAACATGTTCAGAACGTTTTGTTTTTTGTTTTGTTGAACGTTGTGATCTTTTCTTAATTTACTTTTTTTTACTACAGAGCAATGATTTGTTTCATGCATTTATTGGAGATATATATATAATCTTTGTTAGTTTTTTGTGTGTCATCGAACATGCAAAATACTCAGATTTTCTATACTGACAAATTAAAATTGCAAACAAACTTTACAGTCGTAATATATATCATACGTAAATAAAACTTATCTACGTCATAGACCTTTGATTCATTTAATAATACGAATATTGCCCAATTAGGATCTTTGGCAACGTTATATTAGTTTGCTGGTAATTACTAACAAAGAGGTAGTTCACATGCTCTTTTAAAGATTCAATTGTTCGCAAATTAATTTCCATATTTTCGTACAAATTGTAATTCGAAATGATTCTCGTTACATTCGCTTAATTAGCACTCCAACAGGCGCATGTTAGTAGTAGCTTTTGGTATGATAATTTAAGTTACAGTATGTTAATTTTTCTCGAACCTCATACCATAAAAGATATTATACTTAACAGAATTCTGTTCGCTATCACACAATTTATTGATTTTTATAACAATAATAATATTTACAACTTGGCAGGCGATAATTTTAACATTATGCATGCATCTAGCACGTAAGTATTCTACTTTTTATTACTTAATTATAAATGGACATTCGATGTGCGTCATGCTATTAATGAAAGTGTGTATAAAGAACGCTGAAAATTCTAAACTAAAGTTTACATTCAACGTTCACATGGAGCACTCTGAAGTAAACACTACTCATACGAGTCGCCTTCACTCACTCATACGCCCGTTGTTCAGCTATGTAATAATAGCCTATGATTAAAGTTATTATAAAAAAAATCCTCAAATGTTTCTACAGAATTAACAATTACTATTTGTAGCTCTATGCCGCAACAAAATTACCACACTTACTACGTACCGATAATAGAAAATCATAGCTAATTAATTGCATAATTATTCGTTAGTATTTGGAAATTGTACATTTATATCCATAATAATATAATGTATAAGCATTTACAACATTATTAGTTCCAAACAGGATTTGGAGAAGTATTCGAGTCTTTGACTATTATAAATTTTAATATCTTAATGTAAAGAAATCTTGTTTCAAACAGGAATAATAAAAGCAAATGAAGACAATAAAAAAACTACTGATAAACCGTTTAAGAAATCCATTTAAAGAAAACAAAGGAAAACATTCTATGCGAATTACCTTTTGGCCGTACCTAATAAAAAATATGAAATACAATAATAATGTTTTTTCCGTTGATATTCCACGATCGTGAAAAAATCTTCCCCCAAAACAGGTGTTACGGTTTTTCCGAGCCAAATTAACTTAAAAGTATATTTAGTTAATTTTAACTCAATGAAAAACATACGAAATAATTTCGATATTCTGAGATAATTGTTACAAAGTTGCTCACGAATTTTGTTATTGATTCTTCATGTGTGGTATCTATCAAATGTTTCATTTTTGTAACTTAAATCCTGTATTTTTATCTTAACTTAGTAAGATTATTTAATAAGTAAACTATCATTCTTCTATTTCGTTTTAATTACTGCCTTAAAATAATTTGTATACTTATCCCGTGGGCGATGGAGCAGATTATTCTATAAGAACTGTTTTTTGTAGTATTACTTACATATATGTCTGTATACAACCGTTCGTTGCTCTTACCAAAAGAAAAAAGAACATGGGCCCTGGATACCGGGTATCTCTAACCAGTAAATTTTCTTATTATTATAGTAGAATTCATAAATATTAATAACTATTAATATTGTTATTGCAACTGCATAGACATTAATTTCTCAATCTCTTATTATAATTTATTCACACGTTAGCCATTACTGGTTTCAGCATAGTACCACCCTCTCACAGAAAACCGACGTGAAGTAACAGTGCTCGCATTGTTGCGTTTCGTTCGGTCAGTGAGAGCGCCGAAATCCCCCCAAACACAGGCTGACAACGTACTTGCAACTCCTGTGGTGTTGCAAGTGTCTATGGACGGTGGTGATCACTTAACATCAGGTCACCCACCTGTTCGTTTGCCTCCTATGATATAAAAAAAACACGTTAGAAAAAATGTAAATAGCAATAATAAAATTTTTGCAAAAACATTCGTTCAAATAAAGTAAAACCGCATACATAATCATAAATTACATATCACAAACGTAAACTACATAAACATTATTATTTACATTACATTTTCTTTGAAACAGTATGTATTATTAATGATTCAATATTTGTAAAGAGCTTGCGAAATCATAAATAACAGCTATATCTATTTTATATAATAATTACAAGTACTTGAACAAGGGTATATAATTAAATACAAAATGATCGATTTACTTTAAATCAAAATAAATGGAATCTAAATTATGTATTCAAATCTATACTTTTCTCTCTTTGCGTATCGGGACAAATAACAATTAGTTAGTACTTCTTACGGTCAAGTGTTTATTTATCTTATTGCAAAAAGTCTGTAACTGGTCATAAACTCCGCGTTCACTATCCATTAAACCGTTCTTATCTTTAAAAGTTCTGCTTCAAATAGCATTATTTAAAAACAGCATTTTCCCGGGACTTCTTTCTCATAAAAATGTTTTAGGTGATTCAATATTATAAAATACATACAACAGAACTCAGCATCATATCTGAATTAAACTCGAGCTTATTTATATTTCGAGATTAGAGAAAGATCTTCTTTAAGTTCAGTTCGAATTTGAAAACTATATAGTTATTAAAATATCCGCGTTTCAAAAGCCTACCCATACGCGACAAATAGTTATGAACGTTATTCATTACTTCAAGACATAATATCCATACTATATATTCTGTTAATGGTTTTTTGTTGCTTATTTTCCATAGTAATTCTTGTATACTAAGTGCTGTTGGTCTTTCTATAACTAAATAAACTAAATATATATGAAGAAATATATAAAACACGACACTATAGGATCATCACTTACATTATTACTCATGAATTATCGAATTGCTTAAGTTATAAATATGACGTGATGTAGCCGTAATACGGAAACGATCTCATTATGTATACGTATATAAAATTGCATTCTTAAATGTGCAATAGTGATTTTTTTTACTAAATAATTTCAATCACTTTCAAAAGCACATTCCACTAATCATTATCGGTCTGAGTCCGAAACTTTTTATAGCACTGTACGTTTAAAAATACATAACAAACAATAATACAAAAACTATTTAAACGTATACGGCTACAAGGTGAATAAATGTTATAAAAAGATCTGTAAGACGAAACAGACTTTGCTGTTTAAAAATAAGTATATATACATATATCAACAATACTTAAAAATTAATAGATCTTGAAGAGAATAATAAATCAAATTGTTATGTCAAAATGATTACTTTTGGTAGCGTGTAGTGACCGGACCAACATTTCGGTTTCGGTGAAAAACTAGCTGAAGCTTCGGTTCTGTCGGTTAGTATTCGAAATAAATTCACTTGTCTATATCGCTCATGCAGTTCGACTAAGCACTGCCAATTTGTGAGAAACTACCAAAATTACGGAGAACCTCAGCCGCTTTGGGTATTTTGTAGGGATTGACAGTATTTGGAGAAAATTGGGATATTTTAATATTTTACAATAATTTACCCCTAGCTAATATATCAATAGTTTATATATAGATATACAAATAAATAACTAATACTTTTCCTAGGTGAGAAGCTGAGAAGTTTATGACATTGGAAAAACAGGATGATCAGTAGCAAGCTAAAGCTAAGCTGAATTGCTCCTCATGGCCTTGACGGAGATGACGATACCGAAATTTATTTACCTACATAAAGTATAGGAGGCGATACATTTTCCTAAATTAAAAAATCGCCACCTGCCTTATATTGATGTTGCCATTTGCAAAAGTATCAATAGAATGTTCAAATTGAGTGATCTTAACAAAAGAAAACAGTAACCTAGAAGTTATCTATCGAATCTTATTTTTCGATTTTCATTAAACTAAGTTGCAGTTATAGCTTCGGTCGAAATCAACAGAATAATTGAATATTCGGCTATATACTTGATTTCGGCTAAAAAACGTGTCTCGAGCCGGACACTAGTAGCGTGACTATCAACTGGTTTGAATCTTTATGAGGTATTCATTTTAGCTTGGGTTTTTACCGAAGAAGTCTTTACATAAAATTATGTGAGATTATTTTTATATACTTTGTGATTACATACGCAAATAATAAAACTTTCACATGTGGTGCTAAATTTAGAATGATTTTATTAATATGTATATATAAGTATTTTATTATCTTAACACTAGTACCTGGACGACCGAGCCTAGCTCGGTTCTTTAAAAAACATTTTTAAATTAATATAAACTGTTAGGTTGGCATCACAAAATTAGCATGTTATATAAAAAAAAAAGATATCTCTCTTTTGGTCTCACTCGGATTCGAAGTGGGGTTAGACGGATATTCGAAGCAGCCGATTTCCATTTGAGCTATTTTTGTTTGACAGCAGCGGCGAAATTTACCTTTATATTCTAGCTATATTTTTTCATTGCCTGAAAACTCAGATAAAAAAGTTTTCTATGATCGAAATCTAGCTAGATCGATTTATCGTCCCTGAAACCAACTACATACTAAGTTTCACGGAAATCGCTGCCACCGTTTCCGAGATCCCGAATATATAAAAATATACAAGAATTGCTCGTTTAAAGGTATAGATAAAAGGTAAGAGGTATATTTCAATTACATATACATGTTTTACTATAATACAAAACTTCTATATAAAATAAGTGAAAGCGTATAAAGCCGAAATCAAGAACAAAGACGCACCGTAAAAGGTAACTACATAGCTGTAAAATATCAAGGAAAGTGTTGTACGTGATATTATTCTAATCCACAATCAAGTGGTTGATCAATTACACAATCGGATATTATTTGCCAAAGTTTTTACATACATACTGAGTACGAGTACGTAATAAATATAATGGTCGGATCAAATATATTCGTCTTATGATTACATCTACCAATTTACTACTATAAATTTAAAATAATTCTCGAATATATAATAACATCTATCAAATTATTATATTTTTTACATTATAGTATAAGGGATGAACGGTTTTTGTTTAGACGTATAAGAGAACTAGATTTCTAGTCGTTTGACAAAGCCCCAATACGTTCTCGTTGAGCCTGTATTTTTCTCTTTATAATTGTACTAGCCGGCACGGCGGACGTTGTCCCGCCCTGATAATAAAAAATACTTTGAAGTAAGACATATGCTGTCGCTAACTTTTTTGTAGGCATTATCAAGCTCTACAACTTTTCTCTAGAACTCAATCATATATATATATCTCTCGTTAAGGCAGCGTTCATAAGAAACGTTTTCGTTCGACCGTTTTTTCTCAGACTTTGCTAATCCGACTACCACAAAAAAGTCTTTTTATTTTTCGGGTTAATATATAGCCTATAACTATCACAAATAGCGTAGCTTTTTATTGATAAAAAAATTTCAAAATCGGTTTAGTAGATCCAGAGATTACCCCCTACAGCATCACAAACTCACAAACTTTACCTCTTTATAATATTAGTATAGATTATATTATATCGTCAAGATCCAATATTCTCCTCGAAAAGTAGCCACATCGCAACTTCACTTCGGTGTTACGGGGTATGAATTTAATAAATATACATTTAGCAACATACTTAAAAAGCATGAATAATAATAAGTATGTATGTATATATTCGCATTCATAATATCAAGTTAACGTTGTCGGTAACATTGATCTTATTTCCATATTTGAAGTGTCTTTTTTAGTATGTTATATGCATTGACGTCATGTTTTATTAATGTTATGGATTAGTAAATTTATGTATTTTATTTATTTAATATTTACTGTACATCTTTATACAATATACACTAGAAAACATTTCAAATTATGTGATTAATACAAAGGGTTACCTTGTTATAAGCATATTTTAATATTTTTCTCGTCTCTTACGCGTTTATCATTCTTATCATTTTTTTTTTCATTAGTGTCGTACCGTGCCTATTAAGATGAAAGAGAACTTGGCTATATCGCAGAGAATATAGTTTAAAGACCACCGATAATTCCAAAGGACGCAAGTAAAATTTATGTGCAGTATAAGAGTAGTCCCTAAAAACCTCACCTCGCAGATAGAGTGGATTGTTCCTCTCCTACGGATATTATTCAAAGTTCCTCTATCGCATGCAGAATGTATAGTACCTCTTCTACAAATCGAATGCACGGTTCCCCGTCTCTGAAGAGTCACGTTGAATACGATCATTTCTAATTTCCGCACTTTTTCGACTATCATCCGCGCAAGTCTACGTATTAGACGAAACATCTTGCTGGATTTTAATCCGCAGCCTTTATATCATGAGTTTATATTCTGTAGTATCGACCGTAAAGGCCCTATATGATTTAAGGTTGTATTCCTTCGGGAGCCATGTTGCTTGTTTTATTTTACACCAGTATTATTATATGTGCAAGTACTTTCCGATCCCTGCCATTGAGAAGTGAACTCTAAACGCATTGACTTCTTTCTGTTCACGCGTTCCGTATCGCGGCAAAGTGTCGACTGAAATTTACCGGCTTCTTTGGTCAAAAAGAAAATTAATTTTTATCTTATCACATCGCATTAACTGGCACAATAATCGCGAGATTAAGCTATGGATCATAGCTTATTTATTAACGAAACAGGCCATAAAACATTATCGATGGATAAGAATATAATATGTAGGGACTGCCCTAAAATTATTTCTATAATTTTCATTTTCAATTCTTAGTTCCATTTATTTTTGTTAGTATTGGTTATGTTTAAATTATTTAATTTCAAAAAATATTGATGATATAAAGATGCAACCCTAGAACTCCGCATAAATGATATAACGTAGGAATAATAAAACGTTTAAATTACTAAGATAACATAATACAATATATTATCATAAAACATACTTTCTTAGAATTTCGAATTTAAAAAAAGAACTACATTACATTTCAAAATTGAGCATCAAAATAGAAGCTATTTATGCTTCTATAAAATATAATAATACCTATTATTGTAGTAGGTATAGAGGTCTAAATATGGTATAAGTTATTTTTCTATTAAATTAAAAACGAAGAGACAATCTATATTTAGAAGAAAGAGTATTTAAATTTCGTAGATATTGCAGATGATATATGGATACATTAATATACCTATCATCTAAAATTAGTCTAAAACGCGTCTGAGTCAATGAAATTCGCGAAATAAGCGAGAGAGAGAGAGATGAATATTTGAAAGGTAAGAATGTTCTAAATTATACATTTACTAGCAGGCCCGGCAGACGTTGTCCCGCCCTGATTATGAAAAAATCCTTGACAAATTATATACTAAAACGTTCCTCATCAATCACTCTATCCACCGGTGAAAACCGCATGAAAATCCGTTCGGTAGTTTTTGAGTTTATCGCGAACAGACAGACAGACGCGGTAGGGGACTTTGTTTTATACTATGTAATGATAATAGAGAGTTATATAAGAAAACATACCGTATTAACATAAAATTAATTTAAAACGGTTATTTGCGTAACATGTTGCACAAATACTTAAAATGATATCGCAATCGTTTTATAAACAATTTTACGATAACGCAACCAAAGAACGCATAATATTTATTTTACGAGACTATAAACACATGGAGTAATTTAATTAATGTATTGTACATTACCGATCGTATTCTTAACTGTGTATAATTAAATAACGACTGAAATAACTTTTTTTTATTAAATGAGATTATGTGGATTACCATGTACAGTGGTGGTATATGGTACCATATATGGTGTTCCTGGGCCCTTTTCCTACTTCGGATAAACCAACACTTTTCAGACCTTGTAACGCGATGGTCGTTCGCCTCTCTCTCTTTCAATAGTCATTATTTATAAGACGGATATGTTCCTGTATTCGACGTGCAGGATTCGAGGCAATAAGTTTTGTGACAATTAATATGAGAAATATTAGGATCTAAGGTTTCTAAAATATCTTATTGTTATTACAACCATAGATCATGCTCCTGGATTAAAGAATCATTTATTTGTGGCAGTTTATAGTAGTAAATATTTCACATTTCGTTTAATTTATGGAGGTCTTGTAATATATGAATAAATTGTTACAAACATTTATTACGTGGTTAAATGTTGAAAAACGTGTATAATCTACTTTCCATACAAGCATCAAATATCTTTTTTTTGTCAACACGGTAGGTATCTACTCTATTTCATACAAATACTTTTTACACTGCGACTTTAATTTGATAAAAGATGACGTCAGTGCAATGAAACATTCTACCGGAACACATTTTTATAAACGTTTTTAATAAAACGCTACGGTAACGGTAACGAACTGTTACCATCTTAATATAGGTCCTTACCGTTTCAGTTGGTCCGAGATGAACCATTTCTATCCATTTAACAGTCTGCATTTATAGAAACAAGTTTTACTAGCCGCGCATTAAATGAATAGTGCCAGTTAGTTCAATGTCGGTACCACGAGACGAAGAGACTACGCACAGTAAAATATAAAAACAAAATTCACATCACAATTTATCGTCGCTTTATTTAGAAATCACCCACGCGATTACCAGAGGTTTCGTAAGCAAACACTGAACTGCGTCTACGAGCGTGTAGACTTATAAACAAATGTGGTTAGTGTTGATTTCTACGTTCCAACGAGCGCGTATTAATCGCGAATATATTTCTCTATACAGCCAATTGGAACTTGAGCCAGCGACGTAATTACAATTATTTGAATGATTATGTGTTAGTTTTCGAGCGGCTTACGATGATGCGAGCACGGTCAAGCGATCACGCTCGACAACTGAAGACAAAAAGAAAGGTCTCTGCGATGCTGACACGTTGGCTCAAGTGACCCTCGCCGCTGAGCGCTCAGCTTTGGCGACAAAAACAGCACGAAACGCGAACGCTTTGCAGCCGTGTACCACACGTGCCGTAACTCTATGAGTCTATGTGAATTATTTTTGTTCCAATCAATTACTTGTACGTGAAGTAACATGTAACAATTCTAATTTAACTTTATTTTACATAGAGATACATATACTATGTAACAAGAACGCCGCCTTGAAAAGTTAAGATTGTAGATAACTGAGATATCAATTATTAAATTTGTAGTTTACAAGATAAGCGTAAATATATTACAAGATGTTAGCAGATGAAATTTTAGCGGTAATGGTTCATTGGAGGAATCTAAAGATACCATCGCATCGCAGATGTTATCTTGGTTTTCTGCAAAGAGTTTTGAGTTTAAGCGAAGGAAAGCAATATGATAATATCATGTTATGCTAATAGAGCATCATAGTTTGCCTGGCCGACTATCACTTTCAATCGATAAGCGCCTAATACTGAGTGGGATTCTGATAGAATTACAGCCTGTATCTAAATATATATATATGAATATATACATAAGTCCTTCTTAGAATAAATGGATGACTGTTTTAAAAATGATTGAGATTACTTTAATCTAAATAGGAATTATCGAAATAATTAAATAAGTTTATTATATACTAGCTGACCCGTGCCCAGTTCGTTGGACGGTATACATTTATAAAAAACTACTTTTTGTCACTTAAATATATAAATTAGACATATATAAGTTAGACGTAAACAATATCAAGCTCTACAAGTTTTCTCTAGAACTCAATCATATATCTCTCATCGTTAATACAGCGTTCATAGGAAACGTTTTCGTTCGACCGTTTTTTCTCCGACTTACTTTGCAAATCAGACTACCACAAAAAAGTCTTTTCATTTTTCAGGTTAATATATAGCCTATGATACACACAAATAACGTGGTTTTTTACTGTTAAAAGAATTTTCAAATTCGGTTTAGTAGTTCCTGAGATTACCCCCTACAACCTCACAAACTTTACCTCTTTATAATATTAGTATAGATAATGTACCTTTATCTTAGTTTTTTATTGCAATTAATGGCAAGGTAATAATAAATTATCGAAATCTTTTAACATAGTAATTTAGATTTTACGAGCAAATATCTAAAGGCACAAGCGATGACCTAAATAGTCATTCGAATAAATGATTAACTATTTAATGGATTCGTCGGTAATTAACCAATTTCACACAGAACCAAAATTGACGCTATAATTACTGCAATTGTATTTTGGTTACTGTATCCGTCTTGTCACGGGCGTATTTTTTAAATCTATTTTCAAGACAGCGAAATGGGACACGACTCTTGTATATATAGTTTTCTTAACCAAAACAAAAACGAGTTAATAATTATTAGTTGTTTTAAAATTCATTTTACAAGGATTCGAACGGAAGTGAAATTTAATTTTTTAACTGGACGTCATGTCTAGTTTTGTGTGATAGTTATTATTTTACAAGATTAAAAAATAATTAATTAATCAACTATCGTTAGTACGAATGCTGGCATTGATAGTAATGCCAGTGGCTGGTCAACGCGCGGCGGCGCGGCACTCAAGGGCGAAGGTAACTAGCCTCGCGTATCCGGACTTAAAACGTTGACATGAATGAATTATTGCATCACGAAGGGCATATTATGTTATTGCTTTCACAAATTATTTAGCTAATATCATTATGAACTAAATTAAAAACTTCTTGGTTATACATATGTGTATTAATTAATCTCTATTGAGAATATTATATTAATAAATAAGTACTTCTACTGTAATTTTTTTTTCAACGTTATGACTGAGATATTAAAGATGAAATAATTAAGAATATGATGTTACAGTGTTTTTATTCGTTTGTTTATATATCTGCATTGAACTCAAAGACAGCTTGACCGATTTTAATTACATTTTGTACACGAGCAGCCTATATCACTCCTGAGTAAGTAGATATGGTACGAGAATTAACAATATTTTTAGAAAATATCAAACATAAAAATATTTTTTTTTAATTCATAATATTTTATACACGGGAGGGATATATATTGTGCCATTCCTAAATTCATATAGTAAAAAGATTGTCAATAATACTATAATTAAAAATAAAAAAAATATAAGTTTCAGGAATCGTACACTCGTATTTTAATAAAATAACGAGTGCAAAATATACTGCAAAAAAAAATGTGCGGAACCGTGGGTAATTGCTTTACAAAAATTAACACTACGGTCACGACTTACCATTATTATTGTTAAAAATTCTGATATTGGATATTGATATCCTTAAACTTATTTTTTTATAAACTAAATCAATTATTATGAAATACAATAATCTAATTATAACTGTTTAAGACAATTTAACATTTGAAATGAAGTCTAAGTTTAATACGAATAAGTTTTCAAAATTTCTCATGAAAAATGCGGAAGTATTTACCTTTAGTTTTAAATGATCAGTAAGTACAATTGAATTTTGTAATCTTTAGTGAGAGCATCGTTTTTGTCAAACGAATCAAACATTACATCATGCTGTTAAACCTGGCTTATTTGAGGATTATGGATACATTTTCGGAGATACTATCTTTCAGCAATGTAAGACTTCTTATTTATAGTTACCGGACTTTAAGAGGAGTTAAGCGTCTACAAAGTTTATATTAAGCCTTTGTATCGTCATGACGCGGCAAACTTAATCTGTCCTAAGTAAACAATCGCAAACATTACAATAAAACAGTAGGTAATATCAATTTATCACTTACAATTAATGCAAACATAATTGAATTACCTGTTTTACTCTAGAAGGTCTTATGCAAAACTTGTCTTGGGAGTTGTATTTTAAACAACAATGTTAACAGATTGACAAAACTCTATGTTATATATTTCGATTCATATCTATTCGAAAGTATATACCAAAATAATTCATTTATGACGCATTTAATCACAATTAACGTTGTTTAAAAAATACATTTTATCAAAATGATCGTTGAACGTACGCGTTCGGTTGTAACGTACGACCGAATGGTTGTGCTCGAAAAATAACCCTTGTAAGTTTCATAACAGTGCTGTTTAATACGTAAATCTCTCTGTATTTGTTGTGCACGAGATGCTGGCGAGCGGCGACGGACGAACAATTAATGCCGATTAACGATAACCAGACGTAGCGATTACGACGGCCGGACCGCGAACCAGTAAAGTTTAATTGAGACGCCTCATTGCGCGCACCCAACACGACATGCAAATTAATTGACGCCTTGTAAGAACGCCATAAAAATAATATACACTGTCCTATATAATGACATATGTATATTAATATGTCCATCTTCTAATGTTATTTATGACATCATGTGTGTACAATGTACATAATATAATACATGTGTTTATTTAGTACTAACATTAGTTATTAGGCTTATAGGGTCTTTGCAAAATTACAGATTTTAATATACCATATATCGTAACTAATAAAAATCTATAATACAACGTATAACTTTAATAAAATGTAGTTTGATAATTACTCTAAAAACAAAATGTTTAAGATCATAATTAAAAAAAAATAATAACCAATAGAAGAGAACATATTTAGGAGTATGAAACTGTAATAAGACTAGTCCTGTTATATGGATCCGAGTACTGGACTGCGAAAGAGACGAATTACTCGTAAAAAGGTTACATGTGGCAATTGAATGGATAAAACTGAGAATGAGTATATCAGAGTAAGTTTGGGAATAGCAACAAATAGTTACAAAAGAAGTTGAGGAATAATAATTTAGCATGGTACGAGCATTTTATGAGGAGAGATGAAAGTCATGTAGCTAGAAAAATTTGAGCATGAAGGTATGGATGGATTGTGTGAAGAATGATATGTGTATGAAAGGTGTTGTACTGGGATGAGATCTGAGAGGGGAGAGTAAGAAAGGAAAACCTATTGTGCCGACCCTACTGCGGTGGGACAAGTGTAAGAAGATGCTGAGAAGAAAATATATTTAATACATTACAATTTTCAATCATAATCGTTGACGAATACTCATATTATTTATTAAGTATTAACAAGTTTGTTATTACTGACAAGTTTAATTCAGGTACTGGAATTTACAGCCGCGTTCACTGGAACATGTAATTTGATATTGTTAATTAACCGTTGGCTCTAACAATTAAGGGAGCACTCCAGCTTGCCGCAGAAGATCTTACAAGCATAATTCTTGTACGCGTACGTTATATTCACCATAATCGCTATTTAAGTAATATATTGCGTTACATATTACTATTTCAAACTACATCTTATGAGAACCGGTCGACCTTCGCTTCGCATAGAGAATAACAAATTTATATACATTCCATGCACGCAAACTAATTCACGAGAAGATTAAATGAAAACTCATAATCCACTAAAATAATGAATCACAAGTTAGGCTAAATATTTTTATTGATTACTAGCGGGCCCGGCAGACGTTGTCCCACCCTGACTATAAAAAAATCCTTGACAAATTATATATTAAAACCTTCCACATGAATCACTTTATCTACTGGTGAAAACCGCAAGAAAATTAGTTCAGTAGTTTTTGAGTTTATCGCGACCAGACAGACAGACAGACGCGGTAGGGTACTTTGTTTTATACTATGTAATGATTCATATTGCGAACCTACGCTAGTTTAATGCATGTTATCTGTACTAATATTATAAAGAGGTAAAGTTTGTGACGTTGTGAGTTTGTGACGTTGTGGCGTTGTAAGGGGTAATCTCAGGAACTACTGGTCCGATTTGAATAATTCTTTCAGTGTTATATAGCTCATTCATCGAGAATGGTATAGGCTATATATCATCACGCTAAGGCCAGTAGGAGCGGAGCTCAGTTGAAAAATGTTTCAAAATCGACATGTTTTTTTTTTGAGAGATTCTGCTGTGTGTCAGCGTTAGCCCAGAGAACTATTACAACGCGGACGAAGTCACGGGCAGGGGCTATAATCTATATACTAATATTATAAAAAGGTAAAGTTTGTGAGTTTGTGACATTGTAGGGGGTAATTTCAGGAACTACTAAACCGATTTTGATAATTCTTTTACCAATAGAAAGCCACGTTATTTATGAGTGATAGATAGCTCATTTATCGAGGAAGGCTATAGGCTATATATCATCACGCTAAGGGCAATAGGAGCGGAGCTACAATGAAAAATGTTTTAAAATCGGGACTATTTTTCCTTTCGAGAGCTTCCGCTGCGTTTTTGCCCAAAATAACTATTCCACGCGTGCGAAGTCGCGGGCAGAAGCTCAAGCACATTCGTTTATCTAAAAAACATCAAGCGCATTCGTTTATCTAAAAAACAAAGAACTAATAAACACTACACATTACGGTTTTTTGACAATAAATATTTATAAATGTAATGTCTCTATCTATGTACTCTAGAACGATCGGTTCTGTTCATTAAATAAATAATTTGTTACTGAACATACTCCCAGATTACAGATTTCAGAGATAGATTAACGTCTGTACTAACATTTTTGTTATATGTATAGATTAATGTTTGCAAAATGTAAATATACTGTATTAAATTATTAACAACGTAAGGAATAGGACATGAAATCGCAAATTAACAAATGTCTAGTATAAAACTAACAGTTTGTTTCGTGCGACATAACATCTAAAGCAAAGTCATCGTTAAAACAAGTACCAGACACGGCTAGCTGTTTACAAATACTTGTTTTTTCTTATAATGAGCAATATATATAAATAGACTTACTTTCGAGTCATTAGCAGTTTTATTTGCTTCATCAATAAAATACACATATGACATTTGGTTTATCAAAGTCAACGTCAACAATTACCGAGCATAAATCGTTCAAAGAGTATTTACAGAATATTTGAAGCTATTTTAGGAATTAAAATTATGGTTATTTGTCTGGTATTAATGAAATTTTGGTATAACGGCTGAATAAACAATACATAGTACAACGGTAAGACATTAATTAACGAAAGTATGATAAACATGTTTATAAATTAATTAGTTTTTAATAAGAATAGAGTAAGACTGATTTAAGTTTCCCAGTATATAATATTTATCAAAATATGCAATATTAAATAAAAACAAAATACAAGATAGAATAGACATATAAGTAATAAGTACTTGAGAAACTACTAAATATTCCGTAGTAAGATTGTTATTGTTCACTTGTTTTCGAATTATTCAAGATATTTTTGTATATGGAAACTTCCACAATAGCTGATATGACTATTAACTGAGCGGTATTTTAATTTGGGTGCTAATTAACATATATTATTTATGGAAATACTTCAATCCTCCTAATAATAAAACTAGTCGTATCAATGTGTGGGAAATATTCAAAGTCTTGGTTATTATCCAATTAAATTTACGTAGGCATACATTACTATAACGGGGACTTCACTTCGTCGATTTTATTCATAAACTGAATGAATTCAGTCATACCTTTATTTTCGAGCTTATCTTAATATATATATTTCTTGTGTGCGTGTGTATGTGACTGAACTCCTCCTAAACGACTGGACCGATTTTGATGAAATTTTTTGTGGTGTTGAGTGGATCGAGAATGGTTAGATTCAAATTGGAAGGAGGTGGGGGATGATAGGATTTTTTTTAAGGAGGAAAGCGGTAGTATGTATATATATTACAATAAATCTATCATCACTTGATTTTAGGTAAATATATACAATATCCGGTGAAAATAGGCTTAAAATGCAAATGCGAAGGTATATAATTCAGTCTCTAATAAAGTTCTTCTGATAATTCATTGAAGACAGTTCTATACGTTTCATTGTCTTCTTATGGCACTCTTATCGTATCATAAAAAATTATCTTAAATATTCATTTTATACCACAATAAAATTCCAATTGATCAATAAATTATCATCATTCTTCCAATAATAAAACTGATATAACGAATAAAAGTATTTTCTAACAAAGGATACCAATAAACATTTAAAAGTAAGCAACCCTATTTGTAAAATAGTGAGGCAATATTGCTATTTAGATGCACCTATAATGTAAAAACATTCGTCATTCCTTGCATATATTTCGTATTTGAATAGCTTTGTGATATTAAATTTGCATTCTATACATAGTAAAACATCTAGTGTGCACAAATAACTAATAATAGAACATATAGGAGAAACAATCACGCATCAATTAAAGTTTCATTGAAAAATCGAATTATGAAATTTTCTAAAAATTCTACTCAGCTACGAAACATTGAAATTTAACTATCTTATGCGATTCGAACAGAGCAGTGCGACCTTATAAACAGTACATTGACAAAGGGTGCATGATAGACACGTTTAAAATGTAACGCAAACAGAATACGACTAGATTTCAATGAAATAATCAGGTTTAGATAATAGAAAACAATACGGAGTGCAAATATTTGATATACAATAATGATATTGTATCGATTATCAAAATAACAAAAGTATAAAAGAACAATTCACAGTGTGAAGGCATTTATTATTACATCGATTATGAACCAAATACCGCGGAGTTTTAAGACTTTCTCAGTGTGGAAATGTTTCCAAGTGGGAAATAATGTGATTTAATTATATGCATAAATATAAAACAAGTCGTTTTTTTATCAGATTTATCGTATTCCATAAGCGTTACAGTAAAGTACCGTGGTAGTATATACCTCGTGCTGGGGCTCTTCGCCGAGCGAGTCGCCCAGTGCCTCCGCCTGGCTCTTCATTATAGAATATATTTTCACGTACGGTGCCTTCAGCAGCTATGCGCAAGCGCATATTATACAATTAGTACATAATACCTTCATGTAGTATGTATAAATGTAAACGTGTACCTAATTTAAACATTTCATTACGAAAAATTGACCATCGTAAATCGCGTTCAGTTTAATCTACGATATCCTAGCTGTTAGAATATAATAAGAGTATTGTGTGTAGTTTTTATGACTGTATACAATGAACAGGAGACTGGTTATCATATAGCGAGTTATTATTTAATCCGGTGACCGGCCGTGTGACGTCACGGCCGCAATTAGTACCGATACAACGAACAAACGCTTAACACATACTACCTTCCTATATGGAACGTATAACAAAACTGTTTACATCTCCTCTCAGCTGCGCTAACGTCGTTTTACATGTATGGGCAATGAAATTATCGTTCGATGTGCGCAAATAAGTATTAGGAAAAGTAAACCCTGAATAAAAATATGTATATTCAACGTGTACTGTCATGTTAAAAAGTGAGATGCATTGTAGATAGTTAGATAAAGTGTTAAAAACTGGTTGTTAATATAAATAAAAAAAATAATAAGTGACAAAAATGTAAACACATTAAGATTATAACAAAGCGGTATCTGCATATAATATGCGATACTGGTACAGTTAAACATATAAGTCCAATTAGTTTAATAAAAATTTTGCAATTAAATGCTGACGTTGATTGATTATTAAAAACATTATAAATAACAATTATGGACGATTGTGAACACTGCAAAGACTCTTCTCTATGTATATCGAGGAGTATTTTAATTTACATAGATCAAAAGTGAATGAAGCTTTATTAGAAAGAAAGAAATTAAAAATAAATAATATGTAAATTGTAAAGAATGCTTACCTCCCAGGACTCGCGGGTGATGTCGGACACGTCCCCAGTGCTGCCGGTTCGATCGTCCTATGACAATATTCTCTCATTACTTATATAGATAATTTACATTTACAATTTTTATTTATTAAAATTGTATTTTGAGATCAAACTAAACAGCATCTTACAATTTTGAACTAGAGATCAGATATATTATTTAAATTCAACAAGCTAATTTTACGAATTAATTAACGAATTATACACTTTTTAATTCGAAATTCCACGCATCCTATTTCGGATATAGCAAACGTAGATTTACTGGACGACACAATATAATCTTTACAGCAAGATAATCTTTATTATGCCTAAAATGACATAATTTTATTGACAAGCTACGGGCGTCATACGGTCCCTTTATATAAATACCAATTGAATGAACGGGCTCTTTAAATATAATTTACAAAATATTATACGTTGCTATAGGCAAAAGATTTTATTATTTTAAACATGGCCGCTTGGTACCACTCAGTCTCCCTACCCGTATGCAGAGTTAACATAGAACTCGTTATCTAAATGAGTGATCGTGGTAAACGAAGATAAACGGTTGTGTAAACGACATCGGATAACTTTATTATTTTAATGCAGTGTCTAAAATCAAACGATATTTTCTTGTATCAGATGTGTGTAAATTATTCTCGACGTGTGACAGTGATAACGCCCCGCCTCTTTTAATACGTCCCATAAAATACGCACGTATGCAAGAACCACATTTTAATAAATTACAAATAATCTCTCGTGTTATAAAGATAAATACTGAGTATTCATTATCTTTTTTAAGTCCTATATATATATACACAAAGGAATAATTAAAGTAGTATAGGGTGCATATGTATCGCACTATGCCCCATGACGAATACTCATGAATATTATTCAGAGCTTAGGTATATTCGATTAATAATCGACTAATTTTACTCTTCAAGAGCCTTTTTTAACAAGAGAATTTAAAACAAACATTATAGGTATGGCTAACAATTACAGGCGCTAAAAACGGTTATAAATCAATAATGAATTATGCAATTATTCATAATGAAAACATGGTATTTTACAATAACTGTTGTTAGTTATTCTGTTGATGAGTGATTTGCAGTTCCGTATCGTATTACAATTTGAAATTGAAATAATATTGATATTACGACATTTAATGTGAGCAACGAGTGGAGGAGTCTCTTTCTCACCTACTGCTTGTTGCATAATGTTTACTTGTACGATATTTACATTACGATAACACCAGCTGGCCATTGTTATTTATTGTGAATAATAATAACGGACAACTGATAATAACGAGTAGAAAAATACCGATGTCTATTGTTTGTTATCCATTGCGTAGGTATTATGCATTACATTATATGTTGTCGTAATAATTACATATTTTAATGATAATTACCCAAATAGTAATCATACAAAATAGTCTAAAGTGTTTTATTATTAACATTTTATTTCCATTAATAGTAAAATTCATCGTAAAACATAACGTATCTCTAACACGGAAAATCTATCAAACCCGAGTATAGACAGTTAGTTTTCCCTAGTTGCTGCCCTACTCCGCGTATAAACATTTAAGCGCCCTCGCCAAATTTTTGGCCGCTGTGAAAACAGTTACGCAATTTTAAATATAAATACGTGTTATAGTATATATATAACATCGACACAACTTAAGGCTATATTTAAAACGGTCAAAGAGATTAACGAGGACTGTAATATTTTTGTTCACCCCAAAAAGTAAAAGGCTTCAAAACCGCAGAAGAAATAACCATTTACGGCATTCGGTGAGTACCCTATAGTTCTTCTAATTGTTTTTAATTAGTAAGTGCTTTGTGCCTGCGCCTTTACATGCCATGAATCTCGCCAACTGCCCATCTATCCGACCTCGTTAGCTATTTCCATTACCTAACATAGATTTTGATTCGTTTCGAAAGAAATCGCTTTAATAATTATCATTAACTATCTGACCCGGCCACGCATTTGTGTGGCTCAGTTATTTTAGTTTAGTTACATGTTGCATTAAAATTTAAATACTCGATACAGAAAAAGCGAGGTTACGTAGTAGACAGATTAACAGAACACGTGCACCATAATATAAACCGCAGTTTAAACGAAAAAAATAAAACGTGGCGCCATCTCTAACAGTCTATTCTACAGTTTTCTGTCACCAAATTTAAAGCGCCATCTGTTCGATACTGATGAAACTTACAATTAATAACAATAACCAACATTGACAATCATTTAATTTGTAATTAAAAAATATTGACGCAATTAATCGAAATATAAATTACTCTATCTCTCAAGTTGGACCACATTATACATAAATTCCTACTTTTATTTATGAAGATCAGTTGAGTAGTTTCGGAGTTCACCGTGGACAAACATCACGACACTGGATTTTTATATATATCAAGATATACCTTTTGTCCTGGTTTGGTGTCATCATCGTCCCATTCGGTATCGCTATCGATGAGCTCGTAGCCCTGTGCGGACACGTCGCCGAGCGGCCCGTATCGGTCCGGCACCCAGTGCGTTAGGAACTTGAACAGTTCGTCCACCCTGCGGACAACGTATACACTTAATTAAAACACAAACACACAAAATTAAAACATTATGGTATTTGTGGATCTTCTCTCGACCTTCTAGTCTCTTATTTAAAATATCATTGTCAGAAAGTTAGCATACAAGGGGTAACCTCTGCAGGATCCTTTGCGCGAATTGGTGTCCCACAGGGCTCTATTCTAGGACCGTTCTTGTTCTTAATATACATAAATGATCTGCCGTTAATGGTCAATAACTGTGCTGACATGGTGCTTTTTGCAGAAGATACTTCAATTATATTTAAAGTAAAAAGGGCAGATTCAGAGGTTGGACACGTAAATAATACTTTAAACGAAATTTCTCATTGGTTTGCATTAAATAACTTAGTACTTAATACAGGTAAAACAAAATGTATGAGATTTATTTTGCCTAACGTTCCACAGGTTGATAGTAGCATCAAGATCGAAGGGAATTTTGTAGGGTTAGTTGATAATACTGTATTTTTAGGTATCACACTAGATTCAAAATTACAATGGGGTCCTCAAATTAAACATTGGCAAGCAAATTAAGTTCTGCTGCATTTGCAGTACGTAAGATTCGCCAGCTAACTGATATTGCCACTGCTAGGTTAGTCTACTTCGCCTACTTCCATAGCTTAATGTCTTATGGTATTCTGTTGTGGGGGCAGCAGCTGAGGTAGGCACCATATTTTTATTACAAAAACGAGCAGTTCGAGCAATCTACAATATGAGACCTCGCGAATCCTTAAAAACCAAGTTCAAGGAGTACGGTATCATAACTCTGCCCTCCCAATACATTCTTGACAATTTACTGTATGTCCGTAAGAACCTAGAAAAGCTAGATTTCGTAAAATACCGGCACAATCTAAATACTAGAAACTGTGACAAACTGGTTGTCCCACGTTTTAGACTTAGTAGAACCAGTAACAGTTTTTTGGGAAATAGTGTTAGATTTTACAACAAAGTCCCAAAGGATATTACCGATTTGCCGGATTGCGAATTTAAGCACCATGTCAAGCGGGTTATGATGTCAAAAGACTATTATAAAGTGGATCAATATGTGAACGATGGTGATGTCTGGAATTGATTCATCTCTGTGCATCCATTAAAAACGTTTGTGACATTTACTATTATATAGAATATATTATTATTCTAAATATTATATATATTTGTTAAAAAGATAAACCAGATCGAGTTTCTTGCCGGTTCTTCTCGATGACTGGGTTGTTTTCCGAACCGGTGGTAGTTTTGACGTTCATAAGTGCCTTCTTAGGGCCTAAATTGAATAAAGTGTTTTTGATTTTGATTTTTGATTTTGACTTACCTACCATAATAATACTCTTTATTTCTACCATTTATCTATTTATGGATATTATACGGATAATATATGGATAACGAAACAGTATAGTTATTTTGAAGATATTAATGGTGTTCAGATGTTTACTAATCCATTATCCAATTTCAATTAATATTTATTTAAATTTTTTGATTAAATATTTTGACTCGCTTTCTTTGGGAACGGGAGGGAGGGGAGAGTAATACTCTTGTAGTGTACAAAGTTTCCAACCTGTTTCTGGGTATGCCGAACCAGTATTCGGGCTTCATGCGTTTGCGGCCATAGGACATGAGCGGTGTGGTGCGCGGCAGTGGGCGCCCCGCCGGCTTGCCCATGCGCAGGCGCAGGTACAGCGGCGGGTCCTCACTCGCACGGGCCGGCCGGGGGATCAATTCTGACAATACCATACATTCAATGATATCTATTCATATTATGTACGATATTTCAGAATATTATATCAGTAAACTAGTTAGAAGTCAAGTCCATAGTTATTGGACGTTTCCGATAAATGATATTATAATTAAAAAGCTGTAGATGTAGGTAGGTTACCTACATGGTAGATACCTACATGATATTTTGACAAAACAAATGACACAAAAACGCACACATACGTAAAGTAATATTGTAACGCTACACTGTCTTAGATAAAATGTGGGAGTAAGATGGCATATTCTCAATATCGGTGGTGAAAGAGAAATAGTTATAGGTTGCTTAGATACGGATGGATTGACGGGGCAGCCGCCAAAATAAGCTAGTTAGCCAAGTTTCAGCAAGGCGCTGTCGATGCTAATATCATTGTTTCCGATATTATTGTTCTTTGAAATATTATTGGATTTATTGGAAAAAATTCCTTTTGAAATGATATACAAAGTGCTGAGAAAAAAAACATGAGACGGAAATTCTGCAATCTAAAATTGTTATTTTTTATATATCGTTCATGTTCTATACATTCGCTCATGCTTCATCCGATTGAGTTGAAAAGGAAATATTCTTCTGGCACTTGCATGAGGGTATCTGATATAGTAATATCAATGTTAAAACAGGTGGCGTGCGAATCGATTCATTAATTGTGTATTTTTCGTGTAGTCACAAGTGAACGAAGTGACGAGCAAAACTAGTAATGTATAAATCCTTTCCTGTAAATGGTATATTGCTAAATATATGCTTTTTTGTATTTTCTCATTTTAAGATTGCCATCAGATTAAGTAAATAGAGTTAGTTTTTTATGTGAGTTATGTTATACGATCTATTAATAACATTAAATGATAAGATACTCACTGTCAAAAGACGCGAAGAGATCTGGCATGTCGTCGACAGAGACCATGCTGCGGTAGTCGAGACGAGGCTGCGTCGCGCCCGGTGTCGATTTGCTTGGAGCACGACCGAACCCGCCCAGAGAACTGCGTCTACGCACAAATATATACCAAATTCTGTTTTATAAACATTATTTCACTTTAAGAAATTAAGACTGTC